>UESW01003970.1:1420794-1513213 GCA_900491605.1 Calamus simplicifolius | reverse complement strand
AGCCATGATCGATCCCAGTCGGCGACGATCGATCTCGGACCATTGCGATCGATCCAATTGGCGATGATCCGACGGTTGCGATCGATCGAAGCCATGATCGATCTCGATCGGCGACGATCGATCTCGGACCATCGTGATCGATCCGATCGGTGACGATCCGACGGTTGCGATCGATTGAAGCCATGATCGATTCCGGTCGGCGACGATCGATCTCGGACTGTCACGATCGATCCGATCGGCGTCGACCCGACGGTTGTGATCGATCGAAGCCATGATCGATCCCGGTCGGCGATGTCCGATCTCGGACCATTGTGATCGATCCGATCGGCGATGATCCGACGGTTGCGATCGATCGAAGCCAGTAGACCAAGATAGTTTCATGGGCACAGTGCCGTGGCCCTTCCGCTTCGCTTCTAGATGGTGCTTGGCTGCTCGTAGTCCTGTTTGGGAAACTTTAAAAGGGTGGGGGGGAGCATGAGTCGCGAAGAGAGCGAGGGGAGAGACACCGAGAGCTCACCGTGGAGGAGGGCTTCTTTTCCCCGTTCCCCAAAAGCCTAATACTAGGGTTTCTCGGGAAACCGATCCCTCTACCTCCATCTCATCCACGTAAGGGGGCGATGGCGAGCTTTTCCTAGGGTTTCTAGAGAGAGAACTTTCCTGTTGTCGGCGTGTTTCGTCTTGTTCGTATTGCCGCTCCTGAGTGATCGATCAGAGCTAAGGATACTAGGGTTTTGGAGTTTGTCTTAGACGCGGTTTCTAAAGGTTTGTTGTCTACCTTTCTAGGGCTTTTTTTACCCCCCGTTTTGGATCGTTTCTTTGTTCTTTTTGGCCCATGTTTATCTATTTGGATCGAAGTCTTTCTTTAGATGCTAGTCATTTAACTTTCGTTCTTCTTGTATCTTATCTCGCTCAAGTTCTCATATGATTAGAGTTTAACACACACACAGATATATATATATATATATATATATATATATATATATATATATAAAAAGAATATTCAGATTTCCTTAAACAATATTTTTATTTTAAAAATAATATTTAAGAGTATACTAAGAGATCTATAACTAGAACTTTAGTGACTTAAAAAATATTCAAAACAACGGTTAACATGGCACACTAACAAAGTAGAAAACCTTTTTTTTACCTGAAACACTTCAACTTTATAGTAAAATAAACTATAACCTCATATAAAAATAAAACATATATCAAACATCATGAATATTCAATGCCTCGATTTACTAATGCCTTATTTTTATACTTAATTTCTATTTAAATAATATTTAAAAGCATAATAAAAGA
The DNA here is from genome assembly GCA_900491605.1 of Calamus simplicifolius. NCBI lineage: Eukaryota > Viridiplantae > Streptophyta > Magnoliopsida > Arecales > Arecaceae > Calamus > Calamus simplicifolius. The sequence continues at coordinate 1,511,911 of UESW01003970.1, read as the reverse complement.
TTTAGTACTTAAATTCCATAAATAACATCTAAGTCATCTGCACATGTGGTATAATAATAAAGTAATCGACTTTTTCTTGACAAATTTCTAATGTCTTTTTTTTTAAAAAAAAAGCAAAATAAAAGGTTATAACCCGAACTCCAAATACTTAAATAATATTCAAGTAACATTATTTTTGGGTTCAAACCACTTTAGCTTTATAATAAATAAAATGATCAATTCCATGTTTATATATATATATATAGCAGCTTCTTGAATTTTTGACATTTTAATTTATTGATATCTTATTTTCACACTTAATTTTACATTGAAATAATATTTAAAAATATAATAAAAAATCTGTAACCTAAATTTTACTGAATTAAATCTAATTTAAGTCAGATGTTCTTACCTGAGCCACCTCAGCTATATGATATATATTTCATATTTAAATAATATTTAATATTAAAAGGCCTATAATCCTCGTAATATCTTGGGGTTGGGGATGATCTCTTTGTCAACATATTCGTGGGACAAAATTCTATTTTTATGTGCCTTGGTTTAAAAATAGTTTTTTTTTTCAAAATTTCTTTTTATAATTTAATTTTATAAAAAAAAATCAATACACTTCTTTGAGAAAATATCAGTAATTTTTAGAAAAAGGTTCCAACAAAAATGACACAGTATTCCACCTCTTAAAGGTTGGAATTAATAATAGCACATCTTGAGCCGATGTACAACAAGCACCGTCAAAGCCCTCTTCTCTTGCAAGGCTCAATCAAGCCGAGGCATGTACATGTTTTTTTTTTTAATACAAACGGATGATTACATTAGTTTAATATGAGTTAATTTTGATAGACAATAAAATTTATTTAAATATAATAGGATAAGGATTATTCTGTTATTAAATTTAAAATTTGAAATGATGAGCCATAAGCATGTTATTTAGTCAACCGCAGAGTTACCTTTTCGGTAGACGTGACATATCTAAACTCTATGAACATTTCGCAAATTAGATCAAACGTCACTTTGACTCCATCGCTAGGCCCAAAACAAACCCTAATGCATCTCTATAGCCTGACTAAGGAAAAGTCTTCATGCATCGCCTTTGGTGCATGAAGACGCGCATTGGGCATGCCTATTAGTTGTATGCCTGTGAAGGCGCACTGTGGCTCAATGAATCATGACATGTATGTTCATACGCATGTACAACATGCATGCATGATCAATGTACAACATGCATGCATAATGTATACCTTGGTACATCGAAGGCTATACACAAAGACACCTCCCCTGACTAAAAGCTTCATCGGCCGGCCCGAGTTTGTCCTGCCTCAAAGCTCGGTGTGATGCCGTCCACATTTTTATTCCGTAGAAAACAAAGGGCAGCAGGAAGCCAACCCAAACCTCGCCCGCGTCATTTGTCCTCCGCCTCGTCCCCTGCGAGCAGAGGCCGTCGTGCAGGGCATAGCTGTCAGAATTTAGGGCGCGAATCCGAGTGAAACCAAGGTATGCATGGAACAATACACTGTAGGGTGGCAACTGGCAAATAAACTAAGGGCCCCGACTTTAAAATATTCCATTGAAACATAATTAATTGGCTTAATGTAAGATGGGGAACATGTTTAAAGAAGTGGGGCTACGCTACTTTTTTTTTTGAACATCCACAGGTTCCATTATGTTCTTCCCTGCAAAATACCTATGGTCACTGGATAACACATGTTTCCTCGACCTAACTAGACTGTAACAGTTTTTCAAACATAGACATTGATCTTTTCCAACTTATTTTTTTATAAAAAAATATGTTTGCCATTCAAGGCATGTTTGGTATTGGGGCATGGATGAAATTTGATTGAGAATCCAATCTAATTCTACATTTATAAAAGTAAGGATTGAATTCAAATAGCATATAACCCCATCACTTCACCTTCCTCCTATGTTTCATAGTCAATTGGCAATCAAATGTTGCTCCAATCTCATGGTGAGCCGAACACACCCTTAATTTCATGTCATGATCTCTTCAAAATGAATGATGGACAACACTAAGGTATTGGGGCAACTTTATAAGTGCAATTTATGACTCAATGAAGCATTGCAAGAGTCAAATAAGAACTTGATCCCCCAATGTCAAATGGATCAACTTTGGCCTATAACACAAACTTATCGACTCGTCTGTCCACAATGCTTCCCCATTTATACAAAATTATATGCTGGCTAAAGACACAATAACTCTCATGGTATGCTAGATACATTATGACAGAGAAAAAAAAATTAAACATTAAAAAATTTAGATTATATTAGGTATTAGTTTGCGTAATGAATGGTGATGCGGGGTAAAAAAGTCTCCGCACAAATCGGCTGACATGTGTAGACGAGTCGAGCCTACCTTGGGATTACGGCTGACCTTCACAAGCCGAGGAATGCCTCGCCGAAGTATTGCCTCGGCAAATTTGTACGAGCCTTGCCGAGCCAAGCCTCGGCCGATCGACCCTCAACATCACGAGTCTCACTCTCAAGCCAAAGCGATCGAACCTCAATAGTCGAGAGCCACCTAACCGACCCTCCTCTTTGCCGACCTTCGGCTTGCACCAAACATCTCGGCCATTAGTTCGCTAGAATCCCAAGAATCTTAGAACCACTTTCCGAAATAATCCTTCATAAACAAAAATGAGAGCCAAATAAGACTCCCACTCTTCATGACTTGCGGGATCACAAATTTTTCTGATAAGGTATACAACAAAATCGGCATTATCACTCTTTAACTTCCACAACCACTTCGAGAATCAGGTAACAGCTTACCATACCCGCAGCCTTTAAATTTTAGGCCTCGAGAGCCATTGAGGCAAGATACACACACACATATATAGAACATAATAAGAGAGCTCACATCAAAATCAGCCTTATTGAGAAATATCATCTAGATCCGAGACAAATTGGCTGCTTGGAAGTTGGATCCGAGACAATCATAGATGAGCAAATCTATAAAGACTTGGCTGACACAAATTTTTGAGGTTTGTCCAATGCTGTTATAATAGGCGTTTTGTTGGTTAATTTTTGGTGGAAGTTGTGTGAATGAAATAGCTGACTGTCTTTTAATGCTTCATTGGACTAAGGAATCTTCAATGGCACTATGAAATATTTAATACTTCTTACATGCATATAAATATTTAATACTTCTTAATTTAATTTACTTTGTTTTGCAGCATTATATCTACACCAGGTGGAAATGGATCTAATACATAACCTCCTTATGATCCTCATCATGATAAGGAAAAAAAAAGGGTAGCCTCATCAAATGAAAAATAAAAAAGAAGTTCTTCTCGTAGCATGAGATTGGAGAAAGCTATTGTGGCTGATCAAGCCATATTAAGGCTAACGGATCAAATAGCTGACAGAGCCTCGGCCTCGGACTCCCTGGGTACTCCTCGGCTCGGACTCCCTGGTTCCCCTTAGCCTCGGACTCCAGCGTTTCCCTCAGACTCCGACGTTCCCCTCGATCTCGGACTCCCGAGTCGCCCTCAGCCTCAGACTCTCGAGTTCCCCTCGGCCTCGGACTCCAGGATTTCCCTCGGACTCTGACGTTCTCCTTGGCCTCGAACTCCCTAGTTCCCCTCAAACTCCAGGGTTTCCCTTGGCCTTGGACTCCAGGATCCCCTTCGGCCTCAGCACCTGCAACCGCACGTGGCCCACCAACCACCTTTGACCGCAACGTGGCCCATCAACCATCTGGGACCGCACGTGGCCAATCAACTAGTTACAGCGCACGCCCGACGTGACCAGGCCCACCTACCACCTATAGCGCCATGCCTAGCAAGAGACTGCCAGGCAGGGCTACTCCTGGCAAACCCAGAGGTGGTTACGATCTGTCCTTGTAGCGTTGCAGACTATCCTCCGTCAGACAATGACGTCTCGGATTCAACAACCTTCCAAAAATGGGTAAGAGGGACCTTCGAAGAGGTATAAAGCGGTCACTCATAACGATACAAGAGATCTGAACTCCAAGTGATTTGACTAAGTCTTTTAATTCATAATTCATTACTATTTCCCAAGTCACTCACTTGAGCGTCGAAGGGTCCCCACCAGAACAACCGGTCCCCAAGGACTTTCTTACATGATTTCCGTCCGAGAAGGAGACTTCAGGAGAATCCTAAAACCATTTTCGCTATCTCTGGGACTAACGTCCTTCCCAGCATTCGAGAAACGTGATTTAGCGGCAACAAACTTAATTTTATATTTAAATAAAATTTAACTCTACCTTGGAAAAAATATAGCAGGCTCCTCAAATTTCTATCATGTCATTTCTGCACTTAATACTATATTTAAATAATATTTAAAGGTATAATAAAAGACCAATAATCTAAACTTTAATATTCGGGTTTAGCAAACCTGGTTCAAAAATTTGACCATGTGTGGAATAATATTTATTAGAAATTTTCTTTAGCCATTTCATCATTCAAGACATATCATGGTATTTTGCTAAAATGAATATTCCACAATTCAAAATTCTCAAAATGAAGCACTGCTCTGTGCTCATCCTTCCTCAGCCTACACGGAGTTTTGCTTCCGATCTCGTACGTGATGAATCGATTGCAAAACAAATAGTTATGCTATTAGATTTTATTTCAATGTTTTTCTTCGCAATATCGGATGAGAGTTTTGCTTCTGATTTCACAGATAATGAATTGAGTGCAATGCAAATATTTATTCAATTAGATTTTATTTTCATGTTTCTCTTCCTAGCATCGTCTCAATACCAATAAACTTATATCTAGTATGATTTACTTGTAGTATAGTCCTAATGAGTAGTGAGGCATCTGCAATAAAACTTTCAAAATACTTTTATATCTCAATGAATCGATGTTAGCATAACTAGAGAACATTAGAGATATATAAGTTGACATGGACCACAAGCTAATCAATCAACCTGCACCACCAAACAGAGAGAACGCCGGAGCCGAAGGCCTAGCATAGAGAAGGATGAGTGTACGTATTCCGGACAGCATCTCCCTCTCCGGTGGAGTGGATGAGGTTGCCAAGGAACCATCGGAGGAGAGAGCTCTCGCTCTCCTCCACCGCCACCACTATCCTTCGCTCCTCCATCGCCGCCGCGTCGGTCAAGGCCCTCAACAAACCAAGAATCAAAAATAGTAGCAGAAGAGATTTAGATGGTGCACGCATGGAACGGGTGAATCGATTCGTTCATTTTAAAAGTAGCTTGGGCCAAGACCGTGCAGCAAAATAGAGAATGAGTGAAGATCATCAAATTCTATTGGAGCTATCAATGGGAAATAGAGAACCAAGACTGGACAAACATGAAAAGTTCATATATATTGGATTTCAGTTAATAAAGGCACGTATCAATCAATCCTTAGTCGTCTAAACTTATAATTGGTTGGTTTGTTTTATTTTATTTTATTTTATTTTTCAAATGCTATCACCCATCATCTAGTCATCGATGTATCACTACTGATGGGGTAACACCCCCTCAACCGTAATGGTCGTACTTCCAGTCAGCCATCTGGGTAAGATTTTCAGTCGGCTATTCGGATAGGATCTTCAAATCGGCCATCCGAATTCAGCTAGAACCTCTAGTCGGCCACCCTTTCTACGAAGCCCACATACATAACCCTGCCACGCATGAGGGTTTATAGGATCCTGCAACCATCCCAAATCGTAACAAAAAGATTCCCACCTCCCTTACCATCTATAAACAAGCTCAAATTCAATCGCCTCCCTAACAATAAGATCTATATAGATTTTGAAGTAAAAACGTCATTCATTAATTACCGTTTGCCATTTTTGTCTCGTTTTCATATTTATGCCTTATTTTTTGCAATGCATTTTGTGTAAAACAATTTATGCTACACCTAAAAAAAACCTATATCCCTTAAAGAGATATGAGTTATATCTCTATTTTATTACTCATGTACTTCTTTACTGAAAAATAAAAATATAATATATGTTTCTATTGTTTTATATAAAGAATAGAAATATTATTCTTTTACTCTTATCTTCACAAAAATAATAGGATATAAATTATAAGTACTGTTATAAGATACATTATCACTAATATTGATTAATGTTTATTAGTGTGTTTGAAATACTGTTATAATAATATTGATTACTATATTTGGTATGAAAAATAGGTTATTAGTACTCATATAATATCAAAATTTTAAAATACTTGTAAATTAAATATATTAAAAATTTATAATCTCCATTCCACCGGTAATTGAAGCACTCTAGAGTCTCCAGAATTATAATCAAAAAGCAAATCTTAAAGATGACCGGTGTACTTAAAGAACCATAAATCAAACCCAAAGATTGGTCCAATCTTTTCTTATCTTAAGAGCACCAAAGAAAAAAAAAAATATTATTTTGATTAAAGAGTATGGGCAAATCGAGGGAAAAAAAAATCCTGAAAGAGGAAGAGGATAACAAAGTAGCGTTTGAAAGAAATATATTTTTTTTATAAAAAAGAAGGGGATGATGTTATTTTTATGAAAAAGAAATTAAGGGATAGATTTTGTGAGAAAAAATTCTGATTATAACAATTTTGGATAATATGGTTAATCATCGCTTTCCAAGATAATCCATATTACTTCTTAAACATAATCCAAATTAGATTATCATTAAAAATATATATTAAATTTAATTTAAATTATCAATAATCTAGATAAATTTAACCTAGACCTAGAGTCATTGGGTAATAATGTAATATGTTTCTTGTCCTAACCGGACTGTCCTTGTAGCTCACGCAACCCACGACGAGAAACAAAAAGTTTGTTACTCAGAGCGCTTCATGGTCTTCAGATATTATATATAGGCAATATATAGCCTTCTTCTATATACGTCTCAACAAGCCCTCAAATTAATCCCATCCTCTCTCTCCTCTTTTGATAGAAATGGCGACTAGTACTCAGAATAACCACCCATCGATGGCTTCCCATTCATGCGATCATTTTCCCTGGAAAGATGGGGAGTTGGAGCTCTGCCTTGACTCAGTGTCATCTCTCGGCACCGACGCTCGTCCCCACATGCACGTCAAACTGACGCTGAGCCACAGCGTGCTGTGCTTGATTCCCTCGCCCCTCCAAGACAAATATTATATACTCCAGACTACTCTTCCGCCAACTGTGCGCCTTGACATCCCCGTCGATGACCCGTCGGCGAACTTCTCGACCGTCGACGCCGCCGAGAAGGTCATCGCGCCGTTTGTCCCCAAGGGGTACCCGCCGCTCGATGAAATTTCCACGCGCTCGTGGCCGCGGATATCAAGCTTTGCTCACGCCACCGCGAGGAGCGCGGAGGCCATGGGTCACGGTGAGATGGAGGTGGTAGCCGAAGCTAGTTACGTCCAGAAGGTGAAGATGGACGAGATGTGCAAGTTCGTCGATCTCCAGGTTGGGGATTGGTTTGAGCATGATGAGATGGAGGAAAAAGAGCCGATGGAGGAAGAAGAGCCGTGGGAGAAAGAGCCGATGGAGGTAGAAGAGCCGTGGGGGACTTGTGCGGTGTGCCTCGATGAAATAAAGGAGTGGAGACGGGCGGTCACACTGGCATGCGATCATGTGTTCCATTTGAGATGCATCGCTCTATGGCTGAAAAAACATAGTTCATGCCCCATTTGTAGATCAAATCAGCCTACTTTCAGCGATGATTAATATATAGTTAGGTTTTTTTTGTTTCTGAGTTTACTTCCCGACATTGTTGATTTGGTTTTCGATTCTGGTTAAATTACAGTAAAGAAAATCATGTTATGTTTTAATAATTATAATTGGAGTCATATTTCTGCTAGCCTATTCACTGTAGCAAAAATAGGGTTTCCCAACCCTTTTTGAGGTTCCGCCGACGCTTTTAAATGAGTGTTGAAAGATAATTTTCTCAAGTTAAATTACCCATCAAAATACTAGTGCCCAGCATATTCATGTAGCTGACATCATATAGTTAAAAAAAAAGGCTTAGATGAGTTGAAACGAGTCAAGTCTTAATACATATTTTCACAATTGTAAGTCCAAAAGATGCGTAAATGAAGAAGTATGGTTCCTCCCACCAATAAACTGTTCTCAGCGTCTGCGATGTATGGATTTTTCGAAGGGTTTGCTTGGCGTTCAAATAGGCCCTTAGCGTAGTTCAATTCCGTTCCGGGCCAAAAAACATCATATCCCAAGTACTTTACTTGAATTGTGGTTATCAAGGATACATTTAAAACCTGAATCAATTCTAATTTTGTCAATCCAGAAACAATTTAACCATAAATGTTAACGCAGAATGATTTTACCAACAAACACTCAAAAAGATTAAGAAAAGTTGGACCTCCAACAAAGATGTTATTCACGTTTTTCATTTTCTTATTCATAACTTTTTCTTTTCGGTTACCAAGACCCAAATCTATATACCTGCTCCCACCAACGCTTGGTTCACTATACCATACTTTTGCCAGAAATTTAACTGAACTGTCGCCGCAACGAGGAACGGAAGTACGCACCATCCACATCAGATGCTTAAGCTTAGTCCCGTCGCCAATCTTAGCTAAAATAAAAAGTTAGTGGATGACCAATCAGCCAAAAATGTCCCAGGTTTATGAAAGCAGTTCGATAGGTTTTGTTGCCGCCAGGATCCGTCCTTCGACTCGAGCGCAGTCGATCTCCAAAGGGGGGCGAACCTGTACAAAAGTCCTCGCGCGAGAGGCGTTGGGGGTGGCCCTCCACGGAAGACCCTCCGACGCTCAAGTCAGTGGAAAAGAAATCGACGATCAACCAGATAGTGGGGAGGTGGATCTCTCCGGGAGGCCCCTCCGGGGGCGGCCAATCGGAAGCTCTAAAGGGCAAGAGCACCGACGAGCTGCCGTCGAGAGAGCAGGAGAGTAAGAGTGGGAGTGTGAGCGCGCATGTATGCGTACCTGAGGGAATCTGGGAGTGTCCTATTTATAGACTGTCACCTGAATCTTGAGCGCCTTCTGAAAGGTTCAGAGGGGAGTGGATCGAATCAGGCCGTTGTGGGGCTGTTGGGATCCGTATCTTGTCTGTTAGGGGATCGACGGCTGGGAGAGCTCCTTGATGGCTTGAGATCTGGTAGATGTGTAGGTCTTAGGTGGCCTTGATAGGTTCTAGACCACTTCTCAGTATGATTCCTTGTCTAGGGTGCCGTTACAGTAGGCTTTTTTTTTTTTTCTTCTGAGTTTACTTCCCGACATTGTTGATTTGGTTTTCGATTCTGGTTAAATTACAGTAAACAGGCTTGTGAAAGAAAATCATGTTATGTTTTAATAATTATAATTGGAGTCATATTTCTGCTAGCGTATTCACTATAGCGAAAATAGGGTTTCCCAACCCTTTTTGAGGTTCCGCCGACGCTTTTAAATGAGTGTCGAAAGATAATTTTCTCAAGTTAAATTACCCATCAAAATACTGGTGCCCAGCCGACATCAAAATACTAGTGCCCAGTCGAAGCTTGGCATGCCCTGGACCACTTGAGGGGGTTCTTGGGATGGTTTCAATCTAGATGGGACTCTCGGCTGAAATTGTGGGACTCGGGAGTCCTTATTTTAGCGTCAAGATAATTATTGCCTTTGTTTATTTTAATGTTTCACTACACTATATTAACTTTTTGATGAGCTCCCTATGATAGAGCTGATGCACAAGTCCACTTTTTAGGTATAATATGAATTCTTGGATGCGAGTTTCTAATTGTTAGCACAATCGATCACCATTGAGTTTCCAAGTCATCTCCTTTGACTTTTGAACCATCTAGCACTACAAGAGAAAAAAAATATTGCGACGCTCAAATGCATCGCTAATGCGTCCCTAAACATACTATTACGACGCAGCAATGCGTCACAATATTGCAACGCATCATAAATGCATCACTAATTTTAAAACTAATTTTTAATATTTAATATATTATTATTACGATGCATTCAAGTGCGTTACAATATGGCGACGCACTTGAATGCGTCGCAATATTTAATAATAATATTTTAGATATAGTAGCGATGCAATTTGAGTCACTAATTAATTTTTTTTAAAAAATATTGCGACACCAGGTCATTGCATCACAATATTTAATAATAATATTTTAGATATATTAGCGACGCAATGTGAGTCACTAATGCATCGCTAATTAAAATTTTTTTAAAATATTGCGATGCCGGGTCATTGCGTCGTAATATTTAATAATAATATATTTTAGATATATTAGCGATGCAATTTTAGTCGCTAATGCGTCGCTAATTAAATTTTTTTAAAAATATTGTGACTCCAGGTCATTGCGTCGTAATATTTAATAATAATATCTTGACAATATTAGCGATGCAATTTCAGGCTATCCTCGATATGCGGCGGCCAACCAACAAGAGGGAGGTACAATGACTCACCGGAAGAATCACCGCTCTGAGCTGGTTTCTGTCTAGATCGGCGGAGAGGTGCTTACCTTTCTTTAAAGCTTTACGCAAAGTCGAGGTTTCGAGTGGACAGACAGCTGTCAAAGAGCCTTCGAATAGTTAAAGGAGTTATTGTCCACTCCACCGTTACTATTAAAACCTGAAGAGGGAGAACAACTTTTTGTTTATCTAGCTGCTACCCCGGAGGCGGTTAGCTCTGTTTTGGTCCGGCTTGATCAAGATGGAGTGCAGAAGCCTATTTACTACACTAGCAAGGTGCTTCATGACGTGGAGATCCGATATTCTCGAGTGGAGAAGATTATTTTTGCCTTGGTCGTCTCTGCTCAGTACCTCCGGCCATACTTTTAGGCACACCCAATAGCAGTGCTTACAAACCAACCTCTCAGATCTATACTGGCTCAACCCGACACTTCAGGTCGCCTAACAAAATGGGCTGTCAAGTTCGGAGAGTTCGACCTTGCATTTTGGGCTCAGCCTGCCCTTAAATCCCAAGTGCTAGTGGATTTCTTAGTGGAATGCACCTGGACAGATGAGCAGGACAATGATGTTCCTGAGAAAGGCTCCGTAGCCGAGGAAGATTTGGCAGAGGCTTGGATCCTTCATGTTGACGGTGCCTCCAATTCCTAGAGAAGCGGAGCAGGCCTCATCTTAGCGAGTCCGGAGGGAATGACTTTTGGGTACGCCCTTCGTTTTCTCTTCAAGGCTACCAACAATCAAGCTGAGTACGAGGCCCTACTGGCCGGAATCAAACTTGCTTGCGAGTTGGGAGTAAAGCACCTTTCAGCCTTTACTAACTCTTAGCTCGTCTCCGGACACATCACTAGAGAGTTCGAGGCTCGTGACCCTATTATGTCACGATATTTGAGCAAAGTTAAGATGTTGATCCCCTCATTAACCTATTTCACCATCAGTTACATTCCCAAAGGGGAGAATGCTAGAGCCGATGCATTATCAAAGTTGGCCACTTCGACGGACGACTGCCTAGAAAGGGAGTATGTTGAGCATCTGGAGAGTCCAAGTATTGATTCTGTAGAAGAAGTTGTACCAATCATGCAGGAGCTGACTTGGATGGATGCTTACATTCATTATCTCACTGATGGTACTCTCCCCACCAACCCTACAGAAGCTAGGCTGCTCAAGAGAAGGTCAGCCAAGTTCGTGTTGTTGGAAGGTCGCATGTACAAGAAATCTTTCTCTCATCCTCTTCTTAAGTGCATAGGTCCAGCGGATGCTGATTATGTTCTTAGAGAGATCCATGAAGGCATATGTGGGAGTCATATGGAGGGTAGGTCTCTAGCATATAAGGCTCTCCGCCAAGGGTATTCCTGGCTTACGATGCGCTCGGATGCCAATGAGTTGGTTCGAAGGTGCGATAGCTGTCAACAACACTCAAGTATCCAACGACAGCCGGCCTCACAATTAAGTCCGCTTTCCGCCCCCTGGCCCTTCGCTCAGTGGGGAATGGATATACTCGGGCCTTTCCCCCTAGCTGTAGGACAGCGAAAATTCTTATTGGTGGCCATCGACTATTTTACTAAATGGGTCGAGGTTGAGGCATTAGCTAAAATCACTGAAGCTAAGGCAAGGACATTCTTTTGGAAATCTATTATTTGTCAGTTCGGCTTACCTTATACTGTGATTACCGACAATGGTCGCCAGTTTGATAATTCAGCATTTAAGACTTTCTGTGCTGAGTTAGGCATTTTCCACAGGTTCACTTCTGTCGGGCACCCCCAATCTAACGGAGAGGCAGAAGTCATGAATTATACTATCCTTCGAGGACTTCGAACCTGGTTGGATGATTCTAAAGGCAGATGGATGGAAGAACTTCTGAGTGTATTGTGGGCATATTACACCACTCCCAGAGCCCCTACAGGAGAGACTCCCTTCAGCCTCATCTTTGGATCTGAAGCGGTCATCCCGGTAGAAATCAGCCTCCCTAGCTCCCGAGTAGAAGCATATAAGGAGGATGAAAACCCCAATCAGTTGAGGGCTAACCTGGACTTCATCGATGAAACCCAAGATCTTGCACGGCTTAGAATTGCCACTTTCCACCAGCGAGCTGAGAGATACTATAATGCTCGGGTCCGTCCCAAGACGTTCCGCTCTGGAGACCTGGTCCTTAGAAAAGCTGAGGTGTCCAAACCAACTGAAGGAGGCAAACTATCGCCAAACTAGGAAGGACCATATCGAGTCGCGAAAGCGCTTTCATAAGGGGCCTACAAACTGGAGGGGATGGACGGACGACCGATTCCACGCACTTGGAACGCTGGTAATCTCCGTCGATATTATCAATGATAAATGTTTTAGACAAATGATTATAAAATAGTTTTAAAATTTTATTGTTCAATTCAATGTTGTGTTTTCAAAAAGGACCTCGGCAGCCCAAAGGACACAGACACCCCGAATCGGTGTGAGAAACCACCGTAGGTTCAAGTCCTATGTCCTAGGCGGCCCTGAGTCAAACTTTCGGGCTGGCGCAAGAAACCTCCGTGACAGTTTTCAAAAAAGAACCTCGGCGGCCCAAAGGATACAGACACCCTGGATCAGCACGAGAAACCTCCGGAGGTTCTAGTCCTGTGTCCTAGGCGGCCCCGAGTCAAACTTCCGGGCCGGCGCGAGAAACCCCCGTGGCAGTTTTCAAAAAGGACCTCGGTGGCCCAAAGGACACAGACACCCCAGACCAGCACGAGAAACCTCCGAAGGTTCAAGTCCTGTGTCCTAGACGGTCCCGAGTCAAACTCTCGGGTCGGCACAAGAAACTCCCGTGGCAGTTTTCAAAAAAGGACCTCGGCGGTCCAAAGGACACAAACACCCCGGACTGGCGCGAGAAACCTCTGGAGGTTCAAGTCCTATGTCCTAGGCGGCCTCAAGTCAAACTTCCAGGCCAGCACGAGAAACCCTTATGGCGGTTTTTAAAAAAGGACCTTGGCGGCCCAAAGGACACAGACACCCCAGATCGGCTCGAGAAACCTTCGGAGGTTCAAGTCCTGTGTCCTAGGTGGCCCCGAGTCAAACCCCGGGCCGGTACGAGAAACCCCCATGACAGTTTTCAAAAGAACAATATCTGGCCCCTAGCCGACCCTCATGCTGGTCCTAGGCGGCCTCAACGATGTCAGGCCTCTAGCCGGCCCTCGGGCTGGTCCTAGGCTACCTCAACAATGTCAGGCCCCTAGCTGGTCCTCGGGCTGGTCCTAGGTAGCCTCAACGATATCTGGCCCCTAGCCAGCCCTCGGGCTGGTCCTAGGTGGCCTCAATGATGTTAGGCCCCTAGCCGGTCCTTGGGCTGGTCCTAGGTGGCCTCAACGATGTCTGACCCCTAGCCGGCCCTCGGGCTGGTCCTAGGCGGCCTCAACAATGTCAGGTCCCTATCTTTCCCTCGGACTGGTCCTAGGCGGCCTCAATGATATCTGGTCCCTAGCCGGCCATCGAGCTGGTCCTAGGCGGCCTCAATGATGTCAGGCCCCTAGCCGGTCCTCGGGCTGGTCCTAGGCGGCCTCAATGATGTCTGGCCCCTAGACGACCCTCAGGCTGGTCCTAGGCGGCCTCAACAATGTCAGGCCCCTATCCGGCCCTTGGGCTGGTCCTAGGCGGCCTTAATGATATATGGCCCTTAGTCGACCATCGGGCTGGTCTTAGATGGCCTCAATGATATCTGGCCCCTAGCCGGCTCTCGGGCTGGTCCTAGAAGGCCTCAACAATGTCAGACCCTTATTCGGCTCTCGAGCTGGTCCTAGGCAGCCTCAATGATATCTGACCCCTAGCTGGCCCCCGGTTTGATTTTAAGCGGCCTCAATGTCCGACCCAGAAAGGGCACGGATGCCCTGAGCCAACGCAAGAAACTCTCGAAGGTTTAAGCTTGGAATTCTGGGTGGCCCCAAGTCGAGCTTTTGGGTCAGCACGGGAGGCCTCCTGTGTAACTCTTGAATGAATTATTCTAACAAGCTATCAAATGTACTCTAGGGAATAAGGCCAGTTTGCCAAATGTCAAAATAACTAAAAACTAATGAGATCGGTTTGAACATCGATGCCACACACAAGATAATCAAAAAGGACCTTACTATTAATGTACTATCATATGAAAGGTTAGCCTTGGCTGCATTACAGAATACAAAAACAGTAAAAGAAAATCAAAATCAAGGATCGAGGGATTCCGACCCGCTTTCCACGTCCTCATCCACAGGTTGAATGTCGTCAAGATCGCCTAATTGGTGAACTTGAAGAATCTTCTCCTTACACTTTTCAAATCCCTTAGCGTATGCGTCGACGGCCGCTTCGCTGCACTCAGCCACAAACTCAGCAGAGCTCTTATAAGCTTCCACCACGCCTTGGGCCCTCTGGTCGGCTGCACTGACCCTGATCATAGCCTCTGCCTGAGCGGCCATTATGCTCTCCCTGGCTTGAATTTCGGTGACGATCATGTTGACCCAATTGATGATTTTGATGATTAACAAAACTACTTGAGTATAACTATTGGAGGCTCTAATGATTTTGATTTAGTGTTTTAGATTATTGAATGATCAAAATCAGGAGTTACATAGTGTTCTGGATCGAATCTAATGTCTAGGTAAGAATTGCAGACATTAGAGTAGACTCCGAGAATCACAGAGCCGACTCCGGAACTGGCACGAATGTTAGAGTCGACTCCGAGACTATTAGAGTCGACTCTCACAGAAGAAGCAGAAAGTCGATTTTTCTGGTCCCAACCTAGAGTCGACTTCGGGTAAGTTAGAGTCAACTCCGGAAAAGTTTTTATCGACCCCAGAAAAGTCAGAGACGACTCCAGAAATATCATTTTGAGATGCCTCGAGCTAGAGCCGACTCCAGAAAAGTTAGAGTCGACTCCAACCCACCTGGAACGAAAAATCAAGTTGCTAGATCAGCTCTAACGGTAATATTTCTATTTTACCTTATTTCTAACGGATATATTTTGATACAAGGTATACTCCAACGGATAGTTTTCTTCCAAAAATAGCTTGAAAGAAATCTATAAAAAGGGAAGACTCTTATTCAAAAAGCAGAACGAAAGAAAAAAATAGAAGGAAAAAGAGAGAAAATCTGAGATAGACAAATCCCATTTCAAAAATCCGAGAGCTTGAATCTTAAGAGGAAAACCTTCTAGCTCAAATCCACTCCACTCCAAAAAGCTCAAGAGGAATCCAAAGCATTCAAATCAAGTTTTGTGGATTTTCCAACTTGGAGAAAGAAGATTCGTTTCTTGCTTTTCAACTCTTCTCAACTGCTTCAACTGTGAAGAATCGGAGCTGAGGCTTGATTCAATCCAGCAAGGAGAAGAAGAAAAGAAGAAAAGAAGAAAAGCTTAAAAGCTAATCAATCTACAAATCAGGCTTTTCTAAACCTTGTTATTCTTATTTGTATATTTGCTCATTGAGGAGCTTTGTATTTCAAAAACAATACTTATTTTGTTTGTGCCTAGTTCAATCTGGGGGATTGAACTAGAGGAGGTAGTTTTACCTCGGTTCAAGCTTGGTTAAGCTTGGGTTAGGGTTTTTGTGCTGGTGAGCCCTTGAAAACTAGCTGGGTTCATTGTGCGCCTGGGAAAACAACAAGTTCGAGTTGTGAGCTTGTAAAACAACTCTGCTGTAATCTAGGGTGATTATAGTGTTGACCCAAGTGAATCTTGGGAGTGGACATAGGTGTTGGATACACCGAACCACTATAAAATCTTTTGTGTTTGCCGTGTTCTATTGTCTCTTTCTCTATCTCTATTTTATTCACTGCACTTTATAGCTACCTTGCATTTGCCTTCATTAATCTCAAGCAAACTATTTTAAAAAGGCTAATTTTTTAAAGAACCCAATTCACCCCCCTCTCTTGGGTTATCATCTGGGCCAACAATTGGTATCAGAGCTAGTGCTCATTAGATTTTGATCACACGATCAAGAGCTAAAGTTCCAAATGGCAACACAAGTTGGTTCTTTTGCTGAAGGTCATTCTACGAATAGACCTCCACTTTTTAATGGCTCAAACTATTCTTACTGGAAAGCTAGAATGAGGATATTCATTCAAGCTTCTGATTATGAGCTTTAGGGTGTTATAATTAATGGACCTAGTACACCCACACACGTTATAGATGGCACTATTGTTCCTAAGCCCGAAAGGGACTGGAATGATAATGATAGGAAAATGGCACAGCTTAACGCTAAAGCCATGAATGTACTATATTGCTCATTAGACGCTAATGAATTCAATAGAATCTCCACTTGTAATTCCGCAAAGGAGATTTGGGATAGATTAGAGGTTACCCATGAGGGTACCAATCAAGTGAAAGAATCCAAAATAAATATTCTTGTTCACAAATATGAGTTATTTAATATGGAACAATCTGAAACCATTGCATGCATGTACACTAGATTTACAGATATTGTAAATGGTTTGAAAAGTCTTGGTAAGACATATACTAACTCTGAACTTGTTCAGAAAATTCTTAGGTCTCTACCAAGATCATGGGAAGAAAAATGACTGCAATCCAAGAAGCAAAGGACCTCAACACTTTACCCTTAGAGGAGCTTCTAGGATCCCTAATGACCCATGAGTTGACTATGAGGCAGCATGTTGAGGAGGATTCAAAGAAAAAGAAAATGATTGCCCTCAAAGCTGCAAAAGATGAAGAGAGCAGCAGCAATGATGATGATGATGATGATGATGAGACTGCTCTCTTAGCCAAGAAATTTAAGAGATTTATGAGGAGAAAGAAACCCTTCCACAAGAAAAAATTTGGAGTTAAGTGGGAAGGAGAAAAGGATAAGATTAAGGACAAGGACAAGGAAAAAGAGAAAGACCCCTTGACGTGCTATGAATGTAATAAACCGGGGCACTTTAGGAATGAATGTCCTAGATTGAAGAAAGCCTACAAAAAGAAGAAGAAGGCTTATATGGCGACATGGAGTGATAGCGAGGAATCTTCTTCCGAAGAAGAAGAACAAAAGGAAGTCGCAAACGTATGTTTCATGGCGGACGACAACGATGAGGTAAGTTCCGACAACCCTTGCGATGAGTTTGCCTTTGATGAACTCTTTGATGCTTTCAATGAACTTGTTGGTGATTTTAAAATCTTGAAAAATAAATACAAATTTTTGAAAAATGAAAACTTAGCCTTCATTCATGAAAAAGAAAATATTAACAATGAAATTAAGAAACTTAAATCTGAAAATGAAACTTTAATGAATGAAAAGGAATCAATTTCAAATGAAAATGATAAACTAAAGAAGGAAGTTGATAAATATAAAAGTATTGTTGACAAATTCACTTATAGTTCAGAAAAACTTAATTTATTGTTAAGTAATCAAAGAGCTATATATGATAAAGCTGGTTTAGGTTATAGGCCTAATTTAAAACAAAAATTTGTCAAAAACTTTTTTAAAAAGGAACAAATCTTGATAATATTACGTGTCATTACTGTAACAAGAAAGGACACAAAGTTTTTGAATGCAACTTTAAGAAAGTAGATAAGAAGATAAATGTAAAGGGAAGAAAATATGGGTTCCGAAAGGAACAATATTTGTTGCTACTAACCATGAAGGACCCAAGAAAGCTTGGGTACCTAAACATAAAGTCTGATTTTATTGCAGGAATGTCTTGTGGCCAAGAGATAAAAAAAAAGTGGTATCTTGATAGTGGCTGCTCAAGACATATGACGGGTGACAAAGAAGAATTCATCACCCTTGAAGAAAAGAAAGGAGGAGTAGTTACATTTGGCGACAATGGCAAAGGCCAAATCTTGGGGTTTGGTAACATTCAAATAACTCCCTCCATATTTATTGAAAATGTACTTTATGTTGATGGTTTAAAACACAACTTAATAAGTATAAGTCAATTATGTGATAAAGGTTTTAAAGTATCTTTTGAATCTTCTTTATGCACAGTAGCTAATCCCATTGATAATAGCATTGTTTTTATTGGAAATAGAAATGGCAATGTATATATGATTGACTTAGACAATTTGTCTACTAATAATCATTGCTTAGTTGCTAATAATGCTAATATGAATGAGATTGGTTGGTTGTGGCATCGAAGATTAGGTCACGCAAGCACACACTTGATTTCAAAACTAATTAGAATGGATTTAGTAAAAGGTCTACCTAAATTAGATTTTGAAAATAACAAAATATGTGATGCATGTCAGTTTGGAAAACAAACAAGAAGTTCTTTTAAATCTAAAAATATTGTTTCAACTTCTAGGCCACTAGAGCTACTTCACATGGATCTTTTTGGACCAACTAGAACCACAAGTCTAGGAGGAAAGAAATATGGTCTTGTGATAGTAGATGATTACTCTAGATTCACTTGGGTAATGTTTTTAGCTCACAAAGATGAGACTTTCTCGATATTCATGAAATTCTTCAAGAAAGTAACAAATGAGAAAAATACTACCATAGTGTCTCTAAGAAGTGATCATGGAACTGAATTTGAAAATCACTTATTTGAAAGTTTTTGCAATGAAAATGGTATTAATCATAATTTTTCTGCACCTAGGACCCCACAACAAAATGGTGTAGTTGAAAGGAAAAATAGGACTCTAGAAGATATGGCCCGTACCATGCTATGTGAAAGTAAACTCCCAAAATACTTTTGGGCGGAAGCTATTAACACAGCATGTTACATCCTAAATAGAGCCTTAATAAGACCTATTTTAAAGAAAACACCTTACGAGTTATGGCATGATAGAAAACCCAATATTAAATATTTTCATGCATTTGGTTGTAAATTTTTTATTCATAATAATGGTAAAAACAACTTAGGTAAATTTGATGCAAAATCAGATGAAGGAATATTCTTAGGTTATTCAACAACTAGTAAAGCATATAGAGTGTTCAATAAAGGAAGCCTAATTGTTGAAGAATCTATTCATGTAATTTTTGATGAATCTTTAACATCAAGTTCTAAAAGGATTGATGATGAGGAAGATACAAACATTCTCGAAAACAATCTTGAAAAACTTAATATCAATGTATCTTCAGATCATGAACAAGAAGTTAAAGATAATGATTCGCCTAATGCTGATGATATTAATACTAATCATAATGATATAGATCTACCAAGAGACTGGAGATACGCTTATAGTCATCCCAAGGAATTGATTATAGGTGATCCATCTCAAGGAATAAGAACTAGATCATCTATGAGAAATATTAGTAATCACTTTGCATTTGTCTCTCAAATTGAACCTAAAACCATTGAAGAAGCTGAAAAAGATAATAATTGGATGCTAGCTATGCAAGAAGAATTAAACCAATTCACTAGAAATAATGTATGGACATTAGTGGAAAGACCTAAAAATCATTCTGTAATAGGATCAAAATGGGTTTTTAGAAATAAACTAGATGAAAATGGCATAGTAATTAGAAACAAAGCTAGATTAGTTGCAAAAGGATATAATCAAGAAGAAGGCATTGATTTTGATGAAACTTTTGCACCTGTAGCTAGATTAGAAGCCATTAGGCTATTACTAGCATTTGCATGTCACATGAACATTAATTTATTTCAAATGGATGTCAAAAGTGCATTTTTAAATGGATTAATAAATGAAGAAGTATATAGAACAACCACAGGTTTTGAAGATCACGAATTTTCAAATCACGTTTTTAAATTTCACAAGGCATTATATGGTTTGAAACAAGCACCTAGAGCTTGGTATGATAGACTAAGTAAATTTTTGATTGAAAATGAATTTACAAGAGGAAATGTTGATAAAACATTGTTTTTGAAAAGAAAAGATAAAGATTTACTTGTAGTTCAAATTTATGTTGATGACATTGTATTTGGTGCAACTAACGATCTTCTATGTCAAGAGTTTGCTAAGTTAATGCAGGGAGAATTTGAAATGAGCATGATGGGAGAACTCAATTTCTTCCTTGGACTCCAAATCAAACAAAGCAAAGAGGGTATCTTTATCAACCAAACAAAGTACACAAGAGAAATCCTAAAGAAGTTTGGTATGGAATCAATTAAACCCCTCGGAACACCAATGAGTCCTTCATGCAAGCTGGACAAAGATGAAGAAGGTAAGAAGGTTGATCAAAAATATTATCGAGGTATAATCGGATCCCTACTTTATTTAACTGCAAGTAGACCAGACATAATGTTTGCTGTTTGCTTATGTGCTAGATTTCAGTCAGAACCTAAAGAATCACATTTAATTGCTGTTAAAAGAATACTAAGATACTTAAGTGGAACAAAAAATGTAGGTTTATGGTATTCTAGAGACTCCACATTAAATCTGATTGCATACACTGATTCTGATTATGCTGGATGCAAGTTAGATAGAAAAAGCACAAGTGGTGCATGCCAATTTTTAGGAAGTAACTTAATCTCATGGTTTAGCAAAAAGCAAAATTCGGTTGCATTATCTACTGCTGAAGCAGAATATGTTGCAGCTGGAAGTTGCTGTGCTCAAATCCTATGGATTAAGAGACAACTTGAAGACTATGGTATCACACTTGATAAGACACCTATAAGATGTGATAATACAAGTGCAATAAATCTAACTAAAAATCCAATTCAACATTCAAGAACAAAGCATATTGAAATAAGATATCACTTTATAAGAGAACATGTAGCCAATAATGAAATTTGTCTTGATTATGTGAATACTGAAGAACAACTAGCAGATATATTAACAAAACCCTTAAGTGAAGAGAGATTTTGTTATCTTAGAGGAGAATTAGGAGTTTGTGATCCTTTGGAATAGTTTTCTGAAACTCTTAAGGACATCTATCTAGATTTCATCATTTTCTTGAAAAATCTTGATATTTCAATAAGGAAATCTATCTAGATCTTGATTCATTGTTTCCCCAATTGCTAAGGAACATTAATCTATAATTTGATGATTAATTTGAATAGTTTCAAATCCTTGAAACTTAATTTTTTATCTCTGAAACTGTTAGAGTCGACTCTGACAGTTTGTGGAGTCGACACCTGAGTTTTTGATGTTCTGTCTAAGCGATTAGAGCCGACTCTGGCTTTTGTGGAGCCGACTCTAATTCGAGCGCTGACAGATTTTCTGGTTCGGAGCCGACACCCAGTTTTCGGGAGTCGACTCTAAGTCGAGCTAGGTCAAAAATAAAAAGGCGGAGTCGACCCCCAATCATTCCATTCGTCTCCAAACCTAACCAAAAAGCTCCAAAGCCTTTCCAACTTCCCCAATCTACTCAAAACCCTTGATTAATCTTCCAATCTTCTCAATGGCACCTAAGAGGCGCGGATTCGTCGGTGGAGCATCCGTTCCAACGAAGAGACGCACTGTTCGGAGGCAACCCTCGCCTTCTCCTCTTCGGCCACTCAAGAGGATTCCCTCCTTCACCATCTTCACCCAAAGGTTGATCATTTAGCCGGTAAGACCATTACCACTGGGAGAAAGGTGAATTTTGATTTCTTTGAGTCGGAAGGTTCACTATTGGAAGAAATTTGAAGGAAATGGGATGGGAAAAAATCTGTTCACTTGATATACCCACATATCCAGCCTTAGTAGAGAGTTTTACAACGGTTTAAGCAGAGGAGAAGGTGGATTAATAAGTATAGTAAGAGGAACAAGAGTGACAATAACCTCTGAGATTCTTGGAAACTTATTGGAAATGCCCACAATCGGATTAATGGAATATCAACATGAGGATAGAAGTGGAGCATTGACAAGAATGCTAGGAAGAGATGTAACTGAGTTTGAAGAAATCTTTGCAAATCAATTGAATCTAGAACTCAGATTACTACATAATATCTGTGGAAGAATCTTGTTTCCAAAAATTGGTAGATTCGAGTATGTCTCGGAGCGAGACGTTCTGTTAATGGACTGCATAATTACTGGAAGGCCAGTCAACTTAGCTGGCATGATGATTGGATACATGGCAGAGGCAGCTACAAAGAAGAGATCAACACTGCCATACGGTATGATTCTGACACTAATCTTTAGAAGCCAAGGTGTGCTCATTATGGAGAATGAACCTTTAAGAAAACTGAGACACACTGATTATATAGCATATCTACTATTCATCGGATGGGCTTCAAGAAATTGAATGGTGTTTGGATGAAGGGAGGAAGAGAGGAAAGAGCAGAAAGAGATAGAGCAGAAGAAACCAGAGTAGAAGACATCCCGGACCATCCACTGAGGGACCATCTGTCCCTGATCCATCTATTGCGGGACCTTCTTCAGCTGGACCTTCAGAGGCCGGACCTAGTACTATTCCCTCACCTCCACATCAGCCTATAACAAATTCTGGAGATTCTCTGATGAACAAATTGGTCAGTTAAGAGCTTTGCTTGCTGAGTATGATAGCCAGAGATCTCAAGAAATTTCTCAATTAAAAGAAGACTTTAATCAGTTGAAGGAAGAACTTAATTCGAGACTGGACATGATCTCCTTTACCTTAAGCAATTCAGTTGAATCCTTTGGGGCTGATCTTCACAAAATCTTCGAAAGGATGGAAGGTATTGCTGATGGGTCAGGATCTTATGTTCATGCAACGGGTCAATTGAAGAAGGACATTGACCTTGCAGTCTCTCAAATCGAAGCTTGCCTTGAAAACTTTAAGAAATCACAAAAGGATGATGTAATGGAAATCATAGGTCATCTGAAGAAAATTGTATTCAAACATATCTGACCTTGATTTTGATAGTTTGTACTTAGGAAGTTTTTGAATATCTAATGTATTTCATTTTGAAATGTATATGAATCAACTAATGTAATGGTTCTTGCTTATGAAATGCAATTTCACATTTTCAAATATTGATTGCTTGGATCCCTATGCTTTATTGAGTCTACAAATTTTTTTTAATAGCTTTCTTTATCTAATACTCTCCTTATTGCTGATAACAAAAAAGGGGAAGAGATGGTTGAATATGCAAAGAAAGAAAGACTTGAAAATTTCAATGAAAGATGGTTGTATGCAAAGAAAGATTGAATATGAATATTGAATATGAATAAGCGAAGACTTGAAAATTTTAATGAAGGGAGAGATGGTTGTATATGCATAAAGAAAGAAAGAAAGGGGGAGAAATTGTTTATGCAAATAACTTGAAATTTTAATCAGTTAAAATTTGATGCTTATATATAGGGGGAGCTATTCAATACAGGGGGAGCTTAACAAAAAGCTCAATTGCAATTTTATGCACATTAAGATTAAATATTCATAATTGATGGATTATATTGAACTCATGCACAATTTTAAAGTTACTTTGAATATTGGCATCAAATCCTTCATTTAAAATGTTTAAGTTTCAAAATGACTATAATCTTTAGTTTGAATGAATTTTTGAATGCATATACTCAAAGTTTTTGTTATCATCAAAAAGGGGAGATTGTTGACCCAATTGATGATTTTGATGATTAACAAAACTACTTGAGTATAACTATTGGAGGCTCTAATGATTTTGATTTAGTGTTTCAGATTATTGAATGATCAAAATCAGGAGTTACATAGTGTTCTGGATCGAATCTAATGTCTAGGTAAGAATTGCAGACATTAGAGTCGACTCCGAGAATCACAGAGCCGACTCCGGAACTGGCACGGACGTTAGAGTCGACTCCGAGACTGTTAGAGTCGACTCTCACAGAAGAAGCAGAAAGTCAATTTTTCTGGCCCCAACCTAGAGTCGACTCCGGGTAAGTTAGAGTCGACTCCGAAAAAGTTTCTTGTCGACCCCAGAAAAGTCAGAGACGACTCCAGAAATATCGTTTTGAGATGCCTCGAGCTAGAGCCGACTCCAGAAAAGTTAGAGTCGACTCCAACCCACCTGGAACGAAAAATCAAGTTGCCAGATCAGCTCTAACGGTAATATTTCTATTTTACCTTATTTCTAACGGATATATTTTGATACAAGGTACACTCCAACGGATAGTTTTCTTCCAAAAATAGGTTGAAAGAAATCTATAAAAAGGGAAGACTCTTATTCAAAAAGCAGAACAAAAGAAAAAAATAGAAGGAAAGAGAGAAAATCTGAGATAGACAAATCCCATTTCAAAAATCCGAGAGCTTGAATCTTAAGAGGAAAACCTTCTAGCTCAAATCCACTCCACTCCAAAAAGCTCAAGAGGAATCCAAAGCATTCAAATCAAGTTTTTGTGGATTTCCCAACTTGGAGAAAGAAGATTCGTTTCTTGCTTTTCAACTCTTCTCAACTGCTTCAACTGTGAAGAATCGGAGCTGAGGCTTGATTCAATCCAGCAAGGAGAAGAAGAAAAGAAGAAAAGCTCAAAAGCCAACAATCTACAAATCAGGCTTTTCTAAACCTTGTTATTCTTATATTTGTATATTTGCTCATTGAGGAGCTTTGTATTTCAAAAACAATACTTATTTTGTTTGTGCCTAGTTCAATCTGGGGGATTGAACTAGAGGAGGTAGTTTTACCTCGGTTCAAGCTTGGTTAAGCTTGGGTTAGGGTTTTTGTGCTGGTGAGCCCTTGAAAACGGCTGGGTTCGTTGTGCGCCCGAGAAAACAACAAGTTCGAGTTGTGAGCTTGTAAAATAACTCTGCTGTAATCTAGGGTGATTATAGTGTGGACCCAAGTGAATCTTGGGAGTGGACGTAGGTGTTGGATACACCGAACCACTATAAAATCTTTTGTGTTTGCCGTGTTCTATTGTCTCTTTCTCTATCTCTATTTTATTCACTGCACTTTATAGCTACCTTGCATTTGCCTTCATTAATCTCAAGCAAACTATTTTAAAAAGGCTAATTTTTTAAAGAACCCAATTCACCCCCCCTTCTTGGGTTGTCATCTGGGCCAACAGATCAATTTGGCCAAAGTTTCTCTAACCTCTCCCTCGACAGAGGCCAGCTACTCCTTAGTAAAATTTAGCCGCTCCTCGGCGTTGGCTAGTCTCTCCTCCATAGCCCATGCCTCAAACTTGAGTAGTTCTGATTTGTCCTCCGCCGTGGCCGCTTTCTCTTCGGCCTGAGTGGCCTGAAGAAGAGCACTCTTCAATTTTTCTTCAGCTGACCCCAGCCTCGACATGGCTTCGACCAGCTTGGCATCGGCCACTCGAGCTTTTCTCTCGGCTTCTTTGACCTGGGTCTTAAGGTTTCGACCCTCTTCTTTGGCAGCTCTCAGTGCGTCGAAAACTGTGAGCTCCTGAGCTTTCGCCTCAGATACCTCCTGGGTCAGTTCGCCCACCCGAGACTTGAGAATGTCTAACTCGGAGGGGCCTTGCTTCTGGTTGCCCGAGCCTCTGAGACAAGCATCCCGAAGAACGAATGCACTATTAGATGCCTGCACACACCATCAGGTGAGAAAATAATTATAATTGACTTAGAGAAAGAAGAAGCTAAGGGTCTTGTGTAATCACCTGGAGGATGGCGGTGAAGAAAGTATCCAAGGACTTCTCCAGTGGCTGACGTCGAAGCTCGGCCTGGAGATTGGGCATGGCCGAGCGGCTAAGTACACACTCGGCCAGGCAACCTCGGCGAATTTCATTGACGCCGGGCAAACGATTCAAAACACCATTGTGGCACTTCCACCCCCTCCTGGGGTGAGTGAACATTCGAGGGCTGATCCTCGCTGACCTCCTGAGCCAGAGGGGTCATTACCCTTTCCCGTGGCGGAGCCTCCTCCTCGACTCCGACGGGCGGCAGAGACTTCTCCCTTACTGGCCCCTCTCGAGCCCCTGCCAGAGGGACTCCCATTGGCGGTCCTTCTCGAGCGCTAGCCGAGGGGACCTCTATCACCAACTCTTCAACATAGGGATCTCTCTCTCTCGCCTCCCCTGCCAAGGTGACTTCGGGAGAGGGGGATGGTCGCTCAACCTGCTTTGGCTTTTTGGGTGCCGTCCTCGTCGGGCCTCCGGCAGCTTTTCTCTTTTTCTTGAGAGCCTTTGACAAAAAATCTATGGAGAACCTCATCTCTGCACCATAAAAGCAAAGAGTTAAAGGACAAGAATAGGAACAATAAAACAAACAACAATAAACCTTGAACAAACAAAGGCATATGCACAGAGGCACGTGCGTAATAATCGAACGAGGGATAAAAGGAAATGACAAGGAGCCACAGCCAATGGCCAAGGGGAGGTGATGCTCACCAGATATCAGTGAGGCTGCCACCGGTGCTGCTAAGGCCTGGCAAAGGTTGCCCTCCGACAGCAGCTTTGCATAGGGAGGAATGACGGAGGACAGGAGGGCCTTGAAAAGTTCTCGGTCCCTTTCCTCTATGCTGAAATTTTTATTGGGACTAGTGTCAGGATAGCTCCAAGACGTCTTCACCCCCTCACCATGGACGTAAAAGAAATGCGACTTCCACCCTTTTATTTTTGAGGGCAAGTCCAATTTGAGTACCCTCTTGGGACGGGAGGCAAAACTCCACCATCCGCTCCCAGAGGAGTTCCTAAGTTTTTACAAAGCTCGAAAGAGAGAAACTCGAGCGAGGGCACCATGAAAATGTAAAGTACTATGAATGCGTATATAATTCGAATGGAATTTGGGGTCAATTGAGCAGGAATTAGGTTATATCTATCTAAGAGATTTAAAAAGAAAGGATGGAGAAGGAGGTGGAGCCCACCCTTAAGGAATTCCTCATAAAGGGCGACCCCTTCTCCTCGGCCACAAGTTACCTTGTTGCCATACCAAGGGGCAGACAGGCAAACACTATCGGGAACGCTATATCGAACCCTGATTCTTCTTATGTCCTATTCTTTCAGGACAGAACATATTCCCCCTAGGCCCGCAGGATTAGGTCTAGAGGGAGATACTGGATGTGACGGGGGAGGTGAAACCCTAGGAGTCGGAGAGGCAGCCCTATCTATGGGAGGAGGAACCTCACCTGAGGGGACCTCGCCCGAGAGAGCCTCACCTGGAGGAACCTCGCCCGAGGGGACCCCACCGGAGGACGGATCAACAGTCTTAGAACGATCGGGAATTAAAATTCCTTTGGGAGCACGGTGATTTGCCTCGAGAATATCTTCCCTAGATGGTTTGACTAGAGGTCCCTTGCCCTTCCTATCGATTTGGTGATCCATAGAAAAGGAGGAAACACACAAGGGAAACCAAAGAACTAACCTTGAAATGGAAGAATAGAAGCAAAGGGAAGCTCAGTGCTTGGGGAAGGGACGAGAAGCAAGAAGAACGTAGAAGTGATTGGGGATAAAAGGGATGGGCGGGATAATGTTAACTCTTTAGATTTCGGAGAGCCCGCCCATCATGAACATAAAAAGCAAAGCGGTGAGCACCGAGTCGTGGCCCAAGTGTCACTAACTCATAAGTGGAGCACACTTCCCCCAGCAAAAAGCACCACCAGAGTAGTCAGAGTATGTGACCTTTTTCTCCATTAACCACGAGGCGTTTCTTTTAAACGATAAAAGGATTCTTAATCTCCTTACAAGCGCATGCCCATCATTAACAGGGGTAACGCATTAAACCTTATCATACAAAAATTTTGCGCTCCTTTCTCTTGATAAGTGCTACGCACATGAGGACCAAGACTCAGGAAAGGGGGGCATATGATGTGGCCAGTGAAGGCCACGTGATAAAGATAGTGCTCGGTCCGATGTGGCTGGCAAAAAGCCACATGTCAAGATGAAAGATCGGCCCCTAGGCATCCCCATGGCCAGCCCTAGGCGGCCCGGACGATGATCAGGCCCCTGGGTGGCCCCAAGGCTAGCCTGTTGGCCCAGATGGCAACCCAAGAGGGGGGGGATGAATTGGGTTCTTAAAAAATTTAAGACTTTTTGAAATGTTTTAAACAGATTTGCTCAAGAGTGCAAGTGAGTGAAATTAACTAAGAGGCAATGCACAAGCAAATAATAAAGAGAGATAGAGAGAGAGAAAATATAGCACGACAAACACAAGATAATTTTATAGTGGTTCGGTGCAACCAACACCTACGTCCACTCCCAAGATTCACTTGGGTCCACACTATAATCTCCTCAGATTACAGTCGAGTTGTTTTCCAAGCTAACAACTCAAACTTGTTGTTTTCCCGGGTGCACAACGAACCCAGCTGGTTTTACTCGGGCTTACCAGCACAAAACCCTACACGTTGTTTTTCACGGGCTCACAACTAACCCAACACAAGCACTCCGGCTTGCAACGAGGTATAATAACCTCCACTGATTCAATCCACTGATTGAATCAGCAAACAATCAGAATAACAAGTTTAAATAATGAAATGCTCCCCTTGAGCAAATATACAAATGGAAGTATAAAATAAAGAGTTAGAAAAGCCTGATAGTATTGCAGATGATTGTGGCTTTGGCTTTCTTCCTTCTTCTCTTTAACTCCTCTTGAAGTATTGAATCAGGCCTCAGCAAGATTCTTGACCGTTGAAAGCTTTGGAGTTGAGATGAAGCTTTTTCTCCTTTTGTTGAATGTTGAAAATCCTTCGATTTGATCTTTGAAAAGCTTGTGGATTTTCTTTTGACTCTTGTGGATTGATGAGATGGAGCAGACGGTACTTCCTCTTTGATTTCACTCCTTTTGAATCACTCTATTTCGAACTAGAAGATTTTTCTATGAAAGCTCTGTTTTTCCCTCTTTTTGAAAGATATTCTTTTCTCTCTTTTTGATTTTCTCTGGATTGTTTTGATTTGAAAAGAGCTCCTCTATTTATAGATTCTGCAAAAATATATCCGTTAGAAACAAGAAAAATAGTCGTTATTTGAAAATCTTACCGTTGGAGCTGATGTGTCATCGTGAAAAATCGCGTCCAGATTTCGTGGAGTCGGCTCGAGCTTTATGGGAGTCGGCTCGCACAGTCCATTCCAGAAACGCCTAACTTTCAGGGGTCGACTCGCGATATGCGGGGAGTCGACTCGAGAAATGCTCAAAAATGAGCCTTTTGCCGTCTGAGTCGAGTCGGCTCGCACAGTCTTGAGTCGGCTCGCGAAGGTTCAGGGGTCGACTCTTGAAAACTCAAGTGTCGACTCAAGACAACTTTGAAAAACAGCTATTTGGGGAGTCGACTCGGAAACCCTTGAGTCGCTCGAGAGCGATACAAAATTCAGAAAAATGTTCTGATAGATTTTAAAACTCGTCCCAAATAAATTTAAATATAAATGTGACTTGAATAGAATTGATTTGATCATCAAGACATTTTCCATCAAGTTATTGATTATCAAATGAGTAGTATAAGAATTCTTTTTGAAATCTCAAGTATAATCTCAAGTATAAAAATTCTTTTTGTTTTAATTGATTCAAGAACTCATTGAATATAAACATTGATAGTACATTGCTTTCATTTAGAATAAGCTCAAGGTATTTGATACATAAACTCATTGTTTCCTTTAAAATACTCATGGCTTTTGGAAATCATCAAAATCAATAAAGTTGGGGTAAATACAATTTTTCCATATTTCTCAACAATCTCTCCCTTTTTGATGATGACAAAAACATTGAGTATATGCATTATAAAATTGAAAGATTTATGATACCAAAATCAACTTTTGTGTTCATGGAAAGGCTCCCCCTCAATGAGGTAGCTCCCCCTATGAACCTTAATTTTATAATTCATTCAAAATTTTCAAATTCAAAAACTTAAGCAAATAAACCAAATAAACCTTTTTCTTATGAAATTCAAATTATCTCTTCCCCTTATACTCTCCCTCTTATTTAATTTGGGCAATTGAAAGCATAAAAGGTTTAAACAACTCTCTTCCTCTTAAATGATGATGATGCATATACGATTAAATCATATAAATCTCTCCCCCTTTTTTGTAATCAACAAAAAGGTTGAGATGCATCAGAGCATCAACTTGATTAAATTCATTCGAATTCATTCAACATCTAAGTTATCAATTGAGTATTGAGATGTTCAAAATTATATCAAATTAAACATAAGCATTCAAAGATATTCAAGTGTACTCATAATTGAAATGAACATAACTTTTCTCATTACTTCAAAAGTACATCAAATTACATCAAAATGTAACGCAATCTTAAATTCATCAAAGTTCAAATACAGTCATATTAAAGAAAAACTTCCTAGATACAATCTAGTAAGGAAGTCTAGAAATATAAACTATGATAAGCATCAAGATCATTTGACACGTTGAAAACTATACTCTTTAAGTGTCCAATTACTTCCATGATATCATCCTTTTGTGATTTATTAAAGTCATTCATAATTACTTGTATTGATCAATTGCAGCATCAATATCTCTTCTTAACTGATTGGTTCTATCAAGATATACATTGGATCCATCAGCTATTCCTTGAAGTCTTTCAAATATGTTCTTAAGCTCAGCATTGAGTGAATCCACATGAGTACCAACAGAAAATGAAAGTAAGTCAAGTCTTGATATGATGTCTTCCTTTAATTCTCTAATATCTTCTCTCAGTTGACCAATTTCATCTTTCCTTTGATTATCAAATTCTACAAACATAGTTCTAAGTTGACATAACTGCTCATCTGAAAATTTCACAGAAGAAGATGAAGCCTGAGGTGGAGAAGAATAATGCATGCTAGGTCCGGCCTCAGACGGTCCAGCAACAGAAGGTCCAACCTCGACCTCAGCTCCAATGTCTTCAACTCTGTCTTCCTCAGCTCTAACATCTTCTTGACTTTTTCTTATCCAATTACCATTAACTTTCTTGAAACCCATGCGGTGAATAGTGGCCAATGAATAGTAGTCAGTATGTCTCAAATTTCTTCTGGGCTCACTATCACTAATTTCAACACCTTGGCTCCTGAATAACTGAGTCAAGATCATGCCATAGGGAAGACAGGATTTCCTCTTACTCCCACAATCAGCTATATACCATAGTATCATAATGGGTAAGTTGATTGGCTTGCCTGAAACTACAGCATCCATAACAAAGATATCCCTCTCAGACAAGTAGTCAAAACGGCCTGTCTTAGGGAAAAGAATCCTGCTGCAGATGTTATGTAGCAATCTCAAGTCCAGTGGCAACTGATTGGCAAAGACTTCTTCAAATCCCTCAAAATTTCTATTCAATAGTCTTGTAAGGGCTGGTGACCTATCCTCTGGGTCAAAAGTGGAAGGTCCAGATAGGGGTAAGTCCAATAATTTAGAAAGAATGATGGCAGTGACATTCAAACCAACTCCTCTCACAGTGCTGATCAAACCATTGTCCCCTCTAGTCAAATTTCTATAAAACTCTTTAACTAAAGCTGGGTATGTGGGACAGTCCAAGGAGCATATCTTTTCAAATCCCATTTCCTTTAACTGTGACCCAACAAGCAATCCCTCTCTCTCAAATAAATCAAAGTCAAACTTCCTTCCTGTAGTAATGACTCTACTCGCAAGGTGATCTACCTGAGGAGTAGTGGCAGTAGGAGCAGGCGAATCGTCCGAAGAGGAAGCAGACGAAGATTCCGAGTCGGCTCGCGAGCGGGTCGACGCACGTCTTCTTCCTTTTCATCCCGCACGGCTACTACTAGCACCATGGGTTTTGGGGGCCATTGAATCAAGGTGGAATGATTGTTTAAGGATTTTGGAAGATTTTGGAAAGTTTGAAGGGTTTTGGAGGGTTTTGAGAGTGATTTGGAATGATTAGAATCGATCGATGGGTCGGCTCGTGCCCTAATAAAGCGATTTGGGACCACGTCGAGTCGACTCGCGCAAAGCGTAGAGTCGGCTCGGGTAAGTCACAGAGCATAGACTCGATCTCGAGTCGACTCGCTCAAGAAGGGGTCGACTCCTGAGTTTCAGCAGAAACTCGAGTCGACTCCGATACTCTCGAGTCGGCTCCGAAACCATTTCAGAGTAAAAAATCAAAATTTTTAGAGTGTCTGAAATGTACCCGGATTTGATCTTTGAGTATGATTAAAAATCATGGATTTGATAGATCAAATTGATATGAGTTCTAGATAAAATTTCCTTAAGATTTTGAGAAATTGAAAGAACTCTAGATATATTTCCTTAGAGGTTTCAAAATCTATCCAAAAGGGTTACAAATTCCTAACTCTCCTCTAAGATAACAAAATCTTTCTTCGCTTAAAGGTTTTGTAAAGATGTCAGCTAGTTGTTCTTCAGTGTTTACATAATCTAAACAAATTTCATCATTAGCTACATGTTCCCTTATAAAATGATATCTAATTTCTATGTGTTTTGTCCTTGAGTGTTGAATCGGATTTTTAGTTAAATTGATTGCGCTAGTGTTATCACATCTTATGGGTGTTTTATCAAGTGTGATACCATAGTCTTCAAGTTGTCGCTTAATCCATAGGATTTGCGCACAGCAACTTCCAGCTGCTACATATTCAGCTTCAGTAGTTGATAATGCAACTGAATTTTGCTTTTTGCTAAACCATGTGATTAAGTTACTTCCTAAGAAATGGCATGCACCACTTGTGCTCTTTCTATCTAGTTTACATCCAGCATAATCAGAATCCGAATATGCAATTAGGTTTAATGTAGAGTCTCTAGAATACCATAAACCTACATTTTTTGTTCCATTTAGATATCTTAATATTCTTTTAACAGCTATTAAATGTGATTCTTTAGGTTCAGATTGAAATCTAGCACATAAACATACTGAAAACATAATATCTGGTCTACTTGCTGTTAAATAAAGAAGGGATCCGATAATACCTCGATAATATTTTTGGTCAATCTTTTTACCTTCTTCATCTTTGTCCAGCTTGCATGAAGGACTCATTGGAGTTCCGAGGGGTTTCATTGTTTCCATACCAAACTTTTTGAGTAGTTCTCTTGTGTATTTGGTTTGGTTGATAAAGATTCCCTCCTTGCATTGTTTGATTTGGAGTCCAAGGAAGAAGTTGAGTTCTCCCATCATGCTCATCTCGAATTCTCCCTGCATCAACTTTGCAAATTCTTGACAAAGAGAATCGTTAGTAGCACCAAAAATAATGTCATCTACGTATATTTGTACTACAAGTAAATCTTCATTTTTTCTTTTCAAAAATAGTTTTTATCAACATTACCTCTTGTAAAATCATTTTCTATTAAGAATTTACTTAACCTATCATACCAAGCTCTAGGTGCTTGTTTCAAACCATATAAAGCTTTGTGCAATTTAAAAACGTGATTTGAAAATTCGTGATCTTCAAAACCTGGTGGTTGTTCTACATAAACTTCTTCATTTATAAATCCATTTAAAAATGCGCTTTTAACATCCATTTGAAATAAGTTAAATTCATATGACATGCAAATGCAAGTAATAATCTAATGGCTTCCAATCTAGCTACAGGTGCAAAGGTTTCATCAAAATCAATACCTTCCTCTTGATTATATCCTTTAGCAACCAATCTAGCCTTGTTTCTAATTACTATGCCATTTTCATCTAATTTATTTCTAAAAACCCATTTTGATCCTATTACTGAATGATTTTTAGGTCTTTCAACTAAAGTCCAAACATTATTTCTAGTAAATTGATTTAGTTCTTCTTGCATTGCTATCATCCAATTATTATCTTTCTCGGCTTCTTCAATAGTTTTAGGTTCTATTTGAGAGACAAATGCAAGATGATTACTAATATTTCTCATAAATGATCTAGTTCTTATTCCTTGAGATGGATCACCTATAATCAATTCCTTAGGATGACTATGAGCATATCTCCAGTCTCTTGGAAGATCTATATCATTATGATCAATATTGACATCATCGTCCTTATGTGAATCATCATCTTTAGCCTCTTGTTCATGATCAGAAGATACTTCAATATTAAGTTTTTCAAGATCTTTTTCAATTATGTTTGTATCTTCCTCATCATCAATCTTTTCAGATCCAGTTGCTAAAGATTCATCAAAAACTACATGTATGGATTCTTCTACTATTAAGGTTTTCTTGTTAAAGATTCTATATGCCTTACTAGTCGTTGAATAACCTAGAAAAATTCCTTCATCAGATTTAGCATCAAATTTTCCTAAGTTGTTTTTACCATTATTATGAATGAAACATTTACATCCAAATGCATGAAAGTATTTTATATTTGGTTTTCTTTCATTCCATAATTCATAAGGTGTTTTCTTTAATATTGGTCTTATTAAAGCTCTATTTAAGATGTAACATGCTGTGTTAATTGCTTCCGCCCAAAAATACTTTGGTAAGTTGCTTTCGCATAGCATGGTACGGGCCATGTCTTCTAAGGTTCTATTTTTTCTTTCAACTACACCGTTTTGTTGTGGAGTCCTAGGGGCTGAAAAGTTATGATTAATTCCATTTTCAGAAAAAACTTTCAAATAAGTGATTTTCAAATTCAGTTCCATGATCACTTCTTAGAGACACTATGGTAGTGTTTTTCTCATTTGTGACTTTCTTGAAGAATTTCAGAAATATCGAGAAAGTCTCATCTTTGTGAGCTAAAAACATTACCCAAGTATATCTAGAATAATCATCTACAATCACTAGACCATATTTCTTTCCTCCTAGACTTGTGGTTCTAGTTGGTCCGAAAAGGTCCATGTGAAGTAGCTCTAAAGCCCTAGAAGTTGAAACAACATTTTTAGATTTGAAAGAACTTCTAGTTTGTTTTCCAAATTGACATGCATCACAGATTTTGTTATTTTCAAAATCTAACTTAGGTAAACCTTTAACTAAATCCATCTTAATTAGTTTTGAAATAAGGTGTGTGCTTGCATGACCTAATCTACGATGCCACAACCAACTAATTTCATTTATGTTAGCATTGTCAGCAATTAGGCAATGATTACTTTCAGATAATTTGTCTAAGTCAACTAAGTACACATTGCCATGTCTATAACCAGTAAAAACAATGCTATCATTAATGGAATCAGATACTATGCAAATAGAAGATTTAAATGAAACATTAAAGTTCTTATCACATAGTTGGCTTATACTAATTAAATTGTGCTTTAAACCATCAACATAAAGTACATTATCAATAAATATAGATGGAGTTATGCGAACTTTACCAAGGCCCATAATTTGACCTTTACCGTTATCGCCAAACGTCACAACTCCACCTTTCTTTTCTTCTAGGGTGATGAATTCCTCTTTGTCACCCGTCATATGTCTTGAGCAGCCACTATCAAGATACCACTTTTTCTTTGATCTTTTGGCTACAAGACATTCCTGCAAAATAATCAAACTTTATGTTTAGGTACCCAAGCTTTCTTGGGTCCTTCATGGTTAGTAGCAATAAAATTGTTCCTTTCGGAACCCATATTTTCTTTGCTTTAATATTTAACTTGTTGTTATTATTTAATGTTTTGCATTCAAATGATTTATGACCTTTTTCATTACATTTAAAACAAGTTATATTACTTTGATTGGCTTTTATAAAAATATTCTTTAAAGATTTTTGTTTCCTATACGTATTATAACCTAGGCCAGCTTTATCGAAAATAGCTTTTTGATTATCTAAAATCATGTTTAGTTTAGTTGAACTTAAGGTGAATTTCTCAACAATGTCTTTATATTTCATAACTTCTTTCTTTAATGAATCATTGTCTTTAACTTGCTGTTCTTTTTCTAAAGCTAAGGTTTCTAATTGATCTTTAAATCTTTTGTTGAGTTTTTAGTTTCAGATTTCAACAAATCTATTTCTTGATTAAAGTTATCTCTTTCTTTGCTAAGTTCTTCTTTTTCATTAGTTAAGTTCTTAACTTCTAAAGCTAATTCATTTTTACTTTTAGCTAAGCTAATATTGTCATTTTTCAAAAACTTATACTTCTTTTTCAAAGATTTAAAATCAATCATAAGTTCATTGAAAGCCTCAAACATTTCATCAAAAGTGAAATCATCATTGAGTTTTCAGAACTTACCTCATTGTCGTTGTCGTCGTCGTTGGCCATGAAATAGATATTGGCAACTTCTTTTGTTCTTCTTCTTCTGACGAGGAAGATTCATCAGATCATGTTGCCATGTATGCTTTCTTCTTTTTCTTGTAGGCCTTTTTCAGCAAAGGACAATCATATCTAAAGTGCCCTGGCTTTTTGCACTCATAACATACTAAGGGCTCTTTCTTTTTTTCTTTCTCCTTGTCCTTTTTCCTATCCTTTTCTCCATCAATTCTTGCTCAAAATTTCTTTTTATGGAAGGGCCTTTTTCTCATAAACTTTCTGAATTTTTTGGCCAAGAGAGCAGTTTCCTCATCATCTTCATCATTACTTTCACTGCTGCTCTCTTCCATTTCTGCAGTTTTGAGGGCAAGTGTTTTCTTTCTTTTTATTTCCTCCTCAACATGCTGCTTCATAGTCAGCTCGTGGGTCATTAGGGATCCTAGAAGCTCCTCTAAAGGTAATGCATTGAGGTCCTTTGCTTCTTGGATAGCAGTGACTTTCGCTTCCCACGATCTTGGTAGTGACCTGAGAATTTTGCGCACAAGGTCAGCATTAGAATAAATTCTACCAAGACTCTTTAAACCATTCACAATATCAGTGAATCTAGTGAACATGCATGTGATGGTTTCAGTTTGTTCCATTGTAAACAATTCATATTTGTGAACCAAAATGTTTATTTTTGATTCCTTAACTTGGTTTGTTCCTTCATGTGTTATTTCCAACCTATCCCAAATTTCTTTTGTGGAATTACATGTTGAGATTCGGTTGAATTCATTTGAGTCTAAGGAACAATATAAAATGTTAATGGCTTTAGCATTTAATTGAGCCATTCTTCTATCATTGTCATTCCAATCCCTTTCGGGCTTAGGAACAAGAATGCCTTCAACTAAGTATGTGGGTGTACTAGGTCCATTAGTTATTACTCCCCATAATTCATAATCAGAAGCTTGAATGAATATTCTCATTCTTGCTTTCCAATATGAATAGTTGGTTCCATTAAATAAAGGAGGTCTATTCGTAGAATGACCTTCAGCAAAACTGAACCACTTTGTGTTGCCATAAGGATCTTTAGCCCTTGATCGTGAGATCAAATTCTAAATGAGCACTTGCTCTGATACCAATTGTTGGCCCAGATGGCAACCCAAGAGGGGGGGGGGGTGAATTGGGTTCTTAAAAATTTAAGACTTTTTGAAATGTTTTAAACAGATTTGCTCAAGAGTGCAAGTGAGTGAAATTAACTAAGAGGCAATGCACAAGCAAATAATAAAGAGAGATAGAGAGAGAGAAAATATAGCACGGCAAACACAAGATAATTTTATAGTGGTTCGGTGCAACCAACACCTACGTCCACTCCCAAGATTCACTTGGGTCCACACTATAATCTCCTCAGATTACAGTCGAGTTGTTTTCCAAGCTAACAACTCAAACTTGTTGTTTTCCCGGGTGCACAACGAACCCAGCTGGTTTTACTCGGGCTTACCAGCACAAAACCCTACACGTTATTTTTCACGGGCTCACAACTAACCCAACACAAGCACTCTGGCTTGCAACGAGGTATAATAACCTCCACTGATTCAATCCACTGATTGAATCAGCAACCAATCAGAATAACAGTGTTTAAATAATGAAATGCTCCCCTTGAGAAATATACAAATGAAGTATAAATAAAGAGTTAGAAAAGCCTGATAGTATTGCAGATGATTGTGGCTTTGGCTTTCTTCCTTCTTCTCTTTAACTCTCTTGAAGTATTGAATCAGGCCTCAGCAAGATTCTTGACCGTTGAAAGCTTTGGAGTTGAGATGAAGCTTTTTCTCCTTTTGTTGAATGTTGAAAATCCTTCGATTTGATCTTTGAAAAGCTTGTGGATTTTCTTTTGACTCTTGTGGATTGATGAGATGGAGCAGATGGTACTTCCTCTTTGATTTCACTCCTTTTGAATCACTCTATTTCGAACTAGAAGATTTTTCTATGAAAGCTCTGTTTTTTCCTCTTTTTGAAAGATATTCTTTTCTCTCTTTTTGATTTTCTCTGGATTGTTTTGATTTGAAAAGAGCTCTCTATTTATAGATTCTGCAAAAATATATCCGTTAGAAACACAGAAAAATAGTCGTTATTTGAAAATCTTACCGTTGGAGCTGATGTGTCATCGTAAAAAATTGCGTCCAGATTTCGTGGAGTCGGCTCGAGCTTTATGGGAGTCGGCTCGCACAGTCCATTCCAGAAACGCCTAACTTTCAGGGGTCGACTCGCGATATGCGGGGAGTCGACTCGAGAAATGCTCAAAAATGAGCCTTTCTGCCATTTGAGTCGAGTCGGCTCGCACAGTCTTGAGTCGGCTCGCGAAGGTTCAGGGGTCGACTCTTGAAAACTCAAGTGTCGACTCAGGACAACATTGAAAAATAGCTATTTGGGGAGTCGACTCGGAAACCCTTGAGTCGGCTCGAGAGCGATACAAAATTCAAAAAAATGTTCTGATAGATTTTAAAACTCGTCCCAAATAAATTTAAATATAAATGTGACTTGAATAGAATTGATTTGATCATCAAGACATTTTCCATCAAGTTATTGATTATCAAATGAGTAGTATAAGAATTCTTTTTGAAATCTCAAGTATAATCTCAAGTATAAAAATTCTTTTTGGTTTAATTGATTCAAGAACTCATTGAATATAAACATTGATAGTACATTGCTTTCATTTAGAATAAGCTCAAGGTATTTGATACATAAACTCATTGTTTCCTTTAAAATACTCATGGCTTTTGGAAATCATCAAAATCAATAAAGTTGGGGTAAATATAATTT
The DNA here is from genome assembly GCA_900491605.1 of Calamus simplicifolius. NCBI lineage: Eukaryota > Viridiplantae > Streptophyta > Magnoliopsida > Arecales > Arecaceae > Calamus > Calamus simplicifolius. The sequence continues at coordinate 1,473,063 of UESW01003970.1, read as the reverse complement.
TCCCATATTTCTCAACACAGCCCTAGGTGGCCTCGATGAAGGTCGGGCCCTTGGGCGGCCCCAAGGCCAGCCCCAGGCGGCCCCGACGATGGTCGGGCCCCCGAACGGCCCCAGGGCTAGTCCTAGGCGGCCCCAATGATGGTTGGGCCCTCGAGCGGCCCCAGGGCCAGCGCTAGGTGGCCCCGACGATGGTCGGGCCCTCGGGCGGTCCCAGGGCCAGCCCTAGGCGTCCCTGACGATGGTCGGGCCTTCGGGCAGCCCCAGGGCCAGCCCTCGGTGACCTTGACGATGGTCGGGCCCCCAGACAGCCCCAGGGCCAGCCCTAGGCAGCCTCGACGATGGTTAGGCCCTCGGGCGGCCCCAGGGCCAGCCCTAGGCAGCCTTGACGATGAACGACCCTCATGCGGCCCCAGGGCCAGCCCTAGAAGGCCTCGACGATGATCGGCCCCTAGGCGGCCCTAGGGCCAGCCCTAGGTGGCCTCGATGATGAACGACCCCTAGGCGGCCCTAGGGCCAGTCCTAGGCGGCCTCAATGATGAACGGACCCTAGGCGGCCCCAGGGCCAATCCTAGGCGGCCTCGACGATGAACGGCCCCTAGGCGGCCCAAGGCCAATCCTAGGCAGCCTCGACGATGAACGGCCTCCGAGTGGCCCTAGGGCCAGCCCTAGGTGGCCTCGACGATGATCAGCCCCTAGGCGGTCCCAGAGCCAGTCCTATGCGGCCTTGATGATGAACAACCCATAAGCGGCCCCAGGGCCAGTCCTAGGCGGCCTCGACGATGAACGATCGCTAGGCGGCCACAGGGCCAGTCCTAGGTGGCCTCGACGATGGTCAGGCCCCTAGTCGGCCCCAGGGCCAGTCCTAGGCGGCCTCGATGATGAACGGCCCCTAGACGGCCCCAGGGCCGGCCCTAGGCTACCTCGACGGCGCTTGACCCCTAGGCGATTCCAAGGCCGATCATAGGTGCGAATCTTCTTCCAAAGCCTTACAGATTTGACAAGATAGGAGATGCCAATTCGGACACCTTCTTCGGAGGATCTCAGCCAAAAAGTCATTAGCAGCATTTAATGACCCTGACTAAATAAGCATCAAAAGGTGATTACCTGCGAATCAGAAAAGCCACTATGGCTCAAAAAGTCATGAGCAACATTTAATGAACCTGACTAAAAAAGTATCAAAAGGTGATCACCTACCATAAAGTATCAATCACTTCGAATCAGAAAAGCCACTAAGGCTCAAAAAGTCATTAGAAGCATCTAATGACCTTGATTAAATAAGCATCAAAAGGTAATTACTTGCCATAAAGCATCAATCACTTCGAATCATAAAAGCCATTAAGGCCCAAAAAGTCATCAATAGAATTTAATTACTATGGCTAAATGAGCATTAAAAGTGGAAAGACATTGATGATGTCAGAATAAGGGACACAGACCCAATCCGACTAAATCTGACATTCTATCTGCAAGAATGCTGACATGTTATGAGATTCAGACCTCAGCAAAGGAAGAAGTTGATAAAAAGGAAGGTAAGAGCAAGCAGTGAGGGGGTGGCTGGAGCTAGAATAATCCATTCTTCTTCCACACACATTTCTTTTCAATAGCAACTATGTTTTTGGTTGCTAACTTGGGCGTCGGAGGATCCTATAACTGAAATCCTTGGTTACAGGACTTCTTGCAGGATTCCAGAGGTGAAGGAGTGATCCTGGAACCCCCCTGAAGTATCTAATTGATGCTCAAGGATGCCAGCTCAAGGTGACCAGGCATCAACACTCGTCAAACTAACGCTGAGCCACAGCATGGTGTGCTTGATTCCCTCTCCCCTCCTAGGGAAATACTATAAATTCTGGATTCCTTTTCTGCTAACTGTGAGCCATGACATCCCCATCGATGACCCCTCGACGCACTTCTCGACCCTCGATGCCGCCAAGAAGGTCATCACATCGTTTGTCCCCAAAGGGCGCACGCCGCTCGAAGAAATTTCCACGCTCTCGTGGCCGTGGATATCCTGCTTTGCTCTTGCCACGGTGAGAAGCACGGAGGCCATGGGCCACACTGACATGGAGGTGGTAGCCGAAGCGAGTTACATCCAGAAGGTGAAGCTGGATGAGATGCGAGTTGGTCGATCGCCTGGTTGCAGATTGTCTTGGGCATGAGATGGAGGAAGAAGAGCCGTGGAAGACTTGTGCGGTGTGCCTTGCTGTAATAGAGTTGTCGATACAGGTGGTCAAACTGGCATGCTCCCATAGGTTCCACTTGAGATGCGTCGCTGCTTGGTTAGAGAAGGAAAATTCTTGTCCCCTTTGTAGATCTAAGCAACCTCTTGATAGAGATGACTAGCTAGGTTTTCTTATTTTATTTGAGCTTACTTCCTGACATTGCCGATCTAGTTTTGGGATCTTTGTTGCAGCTGATCAAATTACAATGAACATTTTTTTAAAAAAGAAAAGTAATGAATAGGCTTGTTAAAGTAAGTCGTATGGACCATAAAGTGATTTTGTCTATCTTCAACAATGTTTTAAAAATCGGACCGAATAACGAACCAGCTTGGCATTTGGATCGTGGGTCAACCGATTCAACTAGATAAATCGGTTTGATCGAACCGGATGATATCATAATTAATTTTAAATTTAATAATATAAAAATAATAAAATATAAATATCTTTCTAATTTTGTTCAAGATTTTTATTTTATTTTTTGGCTGAAATAAATGAGTTCTTGCGGTCAACGTTTCTAAATTAGTAAATTATTGATGGGGAAATTGAAGGCCTTGCTCTCTTTTTTGATTAATTAATTTATAATATTCTTTATAAAACTAAAGAAGAAGAGGATGTTATGCACCATTCATCAGAAACTATAGCATAGAAGTATTTTAATGATATGCATCCTAATTTTTTATTTAAAAAAAGAAATGTCAGACTTGCTCTATACACCGACGAATTTCAACCATTTGGACAATCCGAACAGTAATACTCTTGCTGATTAGTAATTATAATTGTGCTTAATTTACCGCCTTGGCTATGCATGGAAGACTCTTCTATGTTTTTGATAGTGTCAATACCATGGTCATCAAATCCTAAAGACAAGATAGATATCTTTCTGCAGCCCCTAATTTTAGAACTAAAATTATTATGGGCAGAAGGGGTTATGACCTATGATATTTCAATGAAGCAGAACTTCATTAAGAAAGCAACCCTAACATGGATAATTAGTGATTTTTTGGCCTATGCCATGCTTTCTGGGTGGAGCACTGCTGGTCATTTAACTTGCCCTTATTGCATGAAGAACTTAGATGCTTTCACATTGTCCAAAAGTGGTAAGTAATCATGGTTTGATAATCACAAAAAGTTTTTGCTGTCTAGAAAACCTTATAGAAAAGATAGGACTACATTTTTTAAGAAAACAATGATTAAAAAAGATGCACCATCTATTATGAGCAGGAAAAAAATATTAGAGTGTTTTGAGCAATTGGGGTTGATGAATGTTTTGAAAGATGGTGCAGATACAGTAAATGATCGGATATATAGAGAGCATGGCTGGAAAATTTTTTTTGGGAGTTACTATACTAGAGTACAAATCTAATTAGACATGACCTTGATGTGATACATATCAAAATTTTTTTAAAAAAAAAACATATTTCATATGGTGATGAATGTTCCGAGAAAAACAAAATATGCTATTAAATCAAGAAAGGAACTTAATCAGTACTATCGCTGTCCTAAACTTGCAAGATCAATTGTTGATGGTAAATATCCGAAAGCTTGCTACAAGCTTTATAGGAATTCAAAAACAGTACTGTATGATTGGTTAAAAGGATTAAAATTTTCTGATGGATATATTTCAAACATAGATAGGTACGTGGACATGCATAAATTAAGGGTTTTTGACATGAAAAACCATGACTGCCATATTTTTATGCAGCGGTTAATGCCCATAGTATTTCGTGAATTACTACATGTCAATATGTGGAAAGCATTAACAAAAATCAGTATATTTTTCAAAGAGCTAACAGCTAGAGTTATTTCAACTAATGACATGGCAAAACTTAAAGAAGATATTCCAATTATTTTATGCACATTTGAATAATTTTTTTCTTTAAGGTTTTTAATTGCATGGAACATCTACCTGTTCATTTGGCGTACGAAGCTAATATCGTTGGACCTGTTCAATATCGTTGGATGTACCCATTTGAGAGGTAACTAACTTAGTGTACCTATTTTATTTTATTATGTTCACTATATTGAGTATCTTTTTTTTTTTCAAATTTGAACTTTTTGGTACCTAAAGAAATTAAAAAAAATATTCGAAATAAGGCAAAAGTTGAAGGATCAATATACAATGCATAATTGGTGGAGGAGTCATCTAATTTTGTATCACACTACTTCGATGAACATATCCAAACTAAGAATCGAAAAGTGTCACGTAATTTAGATGCTTGTAGACAACCATTTAAAGCAGATGATGGAAGCATCTCCATTTTCAAAACTATTGGTAGGCCATTTGGCCCCAAAAATAGGAGATATATATTGAACGAAGAGTTTAAAGCTACTCACAATTATATTTTGATGAATTGCTCTGAAGTGAAACTATTCATATGGTAAGATATTATTTCTTTCATTTACTTAGATACTTAATTTATTTTACTTTGATACTTAATTTATTTCTTTATATTATTTTCAGCTAAGTTGATATAAATTGTTATTTATAAAGGATGTTTTATGATATGTGGAGACAACAAGATCCTTACATTAGCGATGATGAAATTGATTTAAAACTTTATACGGAGTTTGCATATTGGTTCAATATTGATCTTATAAGTATTAAATTTACACATTGTTTCTAGGTTAACAAGTACATACCGTATACATACTTATTATGTTATACTGATTTTTCAGACTAATAATGCTTCATCGAATGTTGATAATATTTTCATTAAATTCCTAGCACAATGACCATTGTCTAGAGTGAATACATATATTGGATATTTTATGAATGGGTACAAGTTTCAGGTTGAATCATTGGATTCTTCAAGAGCAACTCAAAATTGGGGGGTACGTGTGCAAGGTCAAACGGTTAGTGCAGATCAGCAAGATTATTATGGAAAGCTAAAGAAGATTGTTGAAGTCCTGGTTGGTCTATTAATTGCACTGTATTATTCAACTGCAAATGGTTTGATCCAACTCCAAATGTGAAAACTAAAGTGCATCATAATTATAATCTTGTTGAAGTAAATCATAGAAGAAGGTTGAACAAATATGAACCATTCAATCTAGCATCTCAAGCTGAATAAGTGTACTACTCTACATATCCAAGCCTTCAAAACAATAAGTGAGATTGGTGGGCTGCTAGTAAAATAAAGCCACGGATGACCATTTCTATGCCATTACGCTCATCTACGCAAACACTTGAATCCCTAGCTTTCCAAGAAGATGTCACGATAGCACATGCAATTCAAGATAATTCGCTTAATCTAGATCCAATTTGTAATGATCCAACTAGTGCTTTATTTAAAATTAAGGATGTCAATGATGTCTGAAATGATGAAGAAGATGAATATCAATCGCAGTCCGAGATAGAATCGGACAAAGAACCCAAACTTGAGGATATAAATGATAGTGACTGAGTATTTATACTTGTGATTATATTTAGAAACAAAAACTTTTATTTTATGCTTTTTGATTATTCAAGTTGATTCATTACAATTCTTTTGGATCTACAGTACTATGAGGGGTCATGGTCGATTCATAGTTAGGAGGCGTTCAATTGGCATGGGCAATGACTCTCCTTTTTGATGTAGCACATGATAGCTCCTCTGGACAGGAGCAACATATGCATGAGACATCTGTTGATGAGATGCTAGGATCATCTGCCAGGCCATCATCAGGCGATAGTACTTTCTTTGGCAGGAGAAGAAGGCTTCTACCGGTTGATGGCCAGTAAGTGTATTTTTATCTTTAAATTAATTTGTTCATACAATTGTTATGTTATTAAATTATATCTTATATTTTACTAAACTTGCATAGATTTATAGAAAGACATGTTGTCTCAAGCTGTATCACAGATATATTTAAAATGTATGCAGACCCGAAGGGCTGTTGTTGGGACCACGTTAGTTAGAAGGTGAGGGAGTTCTATTGGACAAAGTTTCAAGTATGTAACTTATATTTATATTTATGTTAATACAATTTCAAACTTATTTATTTTAATATATTAGCTAGCTGTGTTTATTATTATACATATATTTGGATTATTTTGATTTTTGCTTCAGTTCTGATATAGAATTATATATACAAGGTTAGTATATATTAATTGCATGGTGCTTAATTGCATTTATAATGTCATATTATCAACACACACACACACACACACACACACATATATATATATATATATATATATATATATATATATATATATATATAATTTATTTATAATATAAAAATTCATTATTATTTAACTTGCAGAAAGAATTTGAGTGGGATCCAACCCTAATTTCTTTTGTAAAAAGGGCTTGGAATTCACTTGTTGGCTGTCGATACTCTGATAATTTATGTCACTGGTGGAGAGCATCAAAATGCTCCATTCATATCACCGATTCAATATGGGAGAAGTGGACGGATCCTGAATGGCGTAAGAGGTCGGCCATAGCTAGCTCAAATCGTCGATCTAAGAAAGGTGGTTCGAGCATTGGTATTTTTTGCCACACAAAATATCTAAACCACGACTAGGGGTGCAACTTGGGCCGGATTCAACCCGAACCCGGCCCGCGGAACCCGATTTGCAGCAGTACTCAAACTCTAGTTTGCTTAACCCAAACCCGAAGGATCCGGGTTGAACCTGAACCGATTTGCAACTTGGGCCGGGTTAGGGTTGCAATCAACCCGAACCCAAGAAAACCCGAACCCGCAAAGCCACAAGCAGCAGGCCAACTGGTGTTGTGGAAGTGATGATTTAGCCTTGTTTGTTAGGTTTAAAATATGTAGAGCTGACAATAGTTTTATGAAAGTGATGATTCTTGGTATGAACATTCCACCAGAACCTTCATTATATTTTAAAATGAGCAATATACCTTTAACCATTGCATTTTATCATGTAATGTTGGTGGGCCAAACTAGTATCTTTATTTTTTTTAATTATCTTCTTTGAGACATTTGTAACTTCTAATATAAAGTTTGCCAAAATTTTATGAAAGCATCTAGGAAGAGGTGATGAGCAGAAAACTAAAACATCTAGGAAAGGGGTGATGAGTAAAAAATCAAAGAGCTTTGGATGGCAAATGCAGTCTCGCTACTTGGAAAAGATTTCTCATACTAGACTTATGTGATCTTCTAACTGGCTCTTTATATCGTTTCAATATTTTTCGCTTTCGAAGGATAAAGGTGACTTCATCAATGCATATAGTGGCTATTGAAATGTTATGCAACATTTGGATTACTTTGGATATATTTTGGTTTAAGAATGTACTTTTTTTTATTTAGTCTTATGTAAAAGATGTATATTTTTAGACATGTAATTTGAAATGTGAAGCTTGTTTGTTTCAAACTTTAGCTTGTTTGTACAATGTAAAGCTTATTTGTTTCAAACTTTGGCTTATTTGTGCAATGTTAAGCTTGTTTGTTTCATATTGTCATATATATATATTCTATCAACCTGAATTTCAACCCGAAACTCAATCCGAACCCGATTTTTAAAAATAGGGTTAAGGTTGAGGTTTTAAAAATAGGGTTAGGGTTAGGGTTAGGGTTGACATTTTATAAATAGGGTTAGGGTTCAAGAAAACCCGAGTTTCATAAGCCCGAGTTACACCCCTAACCACGACCATCCATCCCCCACCAACCCCTGCATCATACATGTAGGGCGCTGACAAGACGGGGTACGAGGATAAGCATAAAAGTTCAACTGAACAGCAACTTCACGCAAGAAGGAAACAATGGAAAGGCAAACAATTAGGACAATCGGGTCATATCGAAGGGCTTAATCTAGATCCCTAATAATTCTTATTAGACTCCACTGAAACACCTTCCTTCGCCCAAACCTTTGCTTTGAAGAATGTACAAGGATTCTCTCTAAGAAACAGAGAATTCCCCCTTGACATTTTTTTTTCTAAACATCTATTGTTTTGTTATTTTCTTCTGTTACATAAACCCCCACTTCCTTCATTTCGTCGACCTAGGAAACACCGAACTGTCCTTATAACTCACGCAGCCCACGGCGATAAACATAAAGTTTGTCCTGCGTCGAAAGAAAACCAAATCGTAGAAGGACTAGATACAAAATTCCTAGACTGTGCGAAGGACTGATATAAAAAGAACCGGGTACTCAGTTTCCCTACGGAATCCTAGATAGTTTGTGACTCACGAGTCACGACACAACTAAGGAAACCAGAGCACTTCATGGTCTTTAGGCAATAGACTTCTTCTATCTCAACAAGCCCTCCTCTCTTTTGATCGCCATGGCGACTAGTACTCAGAATAACCCACGGATTGCTTCCTATTCATGCGATCGTTTTCCTTGGAAAGATGGGGAGTTGGACCTCTGCCTTGACTCAGTGTCATCTCTCGGCACCGACGCCCGTCCCCGCATGCTCGTCAAACTGACGCTGAGCCACAGCGTGCTGTGCTTGATTCCCTCGCCCCTCCCAGGGAAATACTATAATTTCTGGTCTCCTTTTCCGCTAACTGTGAGCCATGACATCCCCGTCGATGACCCCTCGGCGCACTTCTCGACCCTCGACGCCGCCGAGAAGGTCATCGCGCCGTTTGTCCCCAAGGGGCGCACGCCGCTCGATGAAATTTCCATGCTCTCGTGGCCGCGGATATCCCGCTTTGCTCATGCCACGGTGAGGAGCGCGGAGGCCATGGGCCACGCTGACATGGAGGTGGTAGCCGAAGCGAGTTACATCCAGAAGGTGAAGAAGGTGGACGAGATGTGCGAGTTGGTCGATCGCCTGGTTGCGGATTGTCTTCTTGGTCTTGGGCATTGTCACGCCCCAGACCCAAAATTTTGAGCTAGGGTGACAACCCACAGCGTGCAGGGCACGCGAGGCATCCCGAAACATGACACTGAATTCAAGAAAGGCAACAACCTATATATCCTTCAAGTCCATGACTTTAATACAATCCATAACTAAAGATTTGGGCTACAAGCCCTACACATAAGTATTACTGGGGTTACATCAACATATGAATCCACTTTATATTAAATAGAAGCTCCAATGAACCTATGGTTCCTTACACACCACAATAATATAGTCTGGGTATCAAGCCCTACACATAAATACACTGGTATAGCAATAAAACAAAAATCTATATTTTATTTGAGTTGAGGTTCATCACTCCAACATGTTATTCTCAAATCTCATGGTCCTGTAGCAAAAACATTATAATACTTTTATGAGATTACACTCAGTAAGTAAACCACGTTATACAGTCAAATCATAGCATAGCAATCAATAAGCATATAAATGATCTGCATGCATAAACATTTCACAAATACTCAAACATGCAATGTAAGTAAACCCATCATTGTTATATTATATCATATGTGTCCCAAGGCCCTGCAATGCCCCATAACAAAGGAGAGCCGTGGTGGCACATATAAATATAATTCAAATCATTTGCACTCATCATTGTTGTATTATATCATAGCAAATTATCAGTGCATATAAAGCATTCCAATTGTTATATTATATCCTATGTGTCCCACGGCCCTGCAATGCCCCATAACAAAGGAGAGCCGCGGCGGCACATATAAATATAATTCATTCTTTTGCATTCACAATCACTCCATTATGCAATGTAAGTATTATATCATGCGTGTCCCACGGCCCTGCAATGCCTCATCTGAGCACATCCTCTAGGTGTGTATGGCCATAGCAAAGGAGAACCACGGCGGCACTTATGAATATAATACCAATCATTTGCATCATAACTGCTCAATTATACTATAAGTAAATCCACTGTTTATACTCTCAATGGTAACTGTAAATGTGACCCACGGCCCTGCAATATCTCAATAATGTACCAATAAGCATCCCCCCTACTGAAAGGGTCGAAATACCATAGTATACTAACAAGTATCCCCCCTACTGAAGTAGGGTCGAAATACCATAGTATACCAACAAGTATCCCCCCTACTGAAGTAGGGTCGAAATACCATAGTGTACCAACAAGTATCCCCCCTACTGAAGTAGGGTCGAAATACCATAGTGTACCAACAAGTATCCCCCCTACTGAAGTAGGGTCGAAATACCAGGGTATGACATGATAAAGGAGAGCCGCGGCGACACATAACAGTACCTCACATCACATGCACTCATCTTATCAATAACAACACAATATTGCATAAACAGTGGATTATACCTACTGAACAATTGCATGTAATACATCACATCAATGTCATAATAACTGCATCTCTCATGCATAGCAACTGCATCTCTCATGCATAGCAACTGCATCTCTCATGCATAATAACTGCATCTCTCATGCATAGCATCCACACATGAAATCATAGTACATAAACAGCCATGTATTCATAATATTCATCTACTTACAAATTTAGCCAATAACAATTCTTCATATCACAATTCACAATTTAACTATGCATATCCTGAAACAAATTATTTAATAAACTGATAACTGGCTTACTTACCTCAGTACGCAATCCAACAGGTATAAATCAGTTATTCGGATGTCTGAGCACCTACAGGATCATTACACAATTAATTTATTAGAGTACGAATGTTAAATTGACCCTTAGGATTTCTAACCAAACTAATTCATGGGCCCTACTTTGGGTTCGAATATCTCCCACTATACAAACCCAAATGGGGAAGTAAAAATACCCCGTGAAACTAGAATTCACCCAGATTCTTGCCATATAATTATTTTTCCACTCTAGCCCATTACAGGGCCCAAAACTAGCCCAAACTTCCTATGCTGCACGGCACAAAAGGCCTGAACCGGCCGGCCCAGCCGGCCCGGTTCAACTCATTATCCCTCCCGATCCCCTGTTTCACCGAACAGGGGATGGGGACATGGCCGGCGGCCGGGGCCGCCGCCGGCCAAATTAAGGGCGGCCCGGCCGCCGGTGGCCGGGCCAGAGCCGGCCGCCGCCGCGGCCGGCCGCCAAACCCCCTCCTTCTCCCTCAATTTCTCTCACTCTCTCTAACTCCTCTGCGCAGCACGGAACTGTGCCGGCAGCATGGCCGGCCACCATGGCCGGCCGAACCTCCACCGGATGCACGCCGGCGCCGGTGGAGACGACAGGCCAAGTCTCGGGCCCGGCGAGGCGGCAAGCACGCCGCCGGGCCCGAATCAACCGGCGGAAGCCGAACCCACCGCATGAGAGGAGGGCCAATTGGCCCTCCCTCTCCTCTCTCTCTCCACCACCACCCCGTCGGATGCCTCCCCCGGTGCCGCGGGGTCGCCGGTCAAGTATCAGGCCCGGTGCGACGGCGAGCATGCCGCCGGGCCTGAACCAAGGGAATCGGCCGGATGGTTTTATCATCACTGTCTCCCTCGCTCTCTCTCTGCCTCCCTCTGTCTCTCTCTCTCTCACGCTGTCTCTCTCTCTCTCTGGCTCTCTTTCTCTCTCTCTCTTACCGACTATCTCTCTCTCAGGCTCTCTCTCTCTCTCTCTCTGCTCTCTCTCTCTAGATTAGGGGATTACCTGATGGAAGCATGGAAGCGAACGCCAGGATGATGGAGGGAGTCCCCCTCCATTATATAAATAATCCCCTAATGCAACGCTTCGGTGCACTCAAAAGATGCGCGACGACTAGGCCATTCAATCGTCAAGTCAGGGCCTAAACGTCATGTCAAAAGTCTAAACGCCAAGAAGGTTTTCCCCCGGGATGCCAGGTGTCCCCTAAAGTAAATACTAAGAGTTACGTTCCCCCATGATAATTTATGGGGGTTACATTCTCCCTCCCTTATAAAATTTCGTCCTTGAAATTTGATATACATCCAATGGAATACAAATCCATATTTTTTATCTAATAATCAGTTAAATTTCATTCAAAAGTCACCGTCATCGATACATCGTTGATCTGTAATAAGATACAAATAATTGTGGATGTTTCTTTTTCATTTCCTCCTTAGACTCCCAGATACTCTCCCTCTCAGAATAATTACTCCGCTGAACTTTGTCATAAGGAATACTACACCATCTCAGAACTTAATCCTTGCGGTCCACAATGTGCACAAGATGATCTTCATAGGTCAATTCTTTCTTAAGCTAATTTGGATCAAGTTCTAACACATAACGGGATTTTGAAATACACCTCCTCAGTCATAAAGGTATGAAACAAATTGAACACCCCAAAGAGTAATGAAAACAGTGCTAAGCTATATGCCACCTCCCATTCCTTGATCAACATCTCAAATAGCCCAATAAATTGAGGACTCAATTCACCTCTAAACACAAATCTCATCACGTCATTAGTTAGTAAAATTTCCAAATGATCTTCAACCTGAAATTTTAAATCTTTCTGTTTAACATCAACATAACTTTCTATTCACTTGAGCTACATGAAGCTGCCTTGATACTTTCTCATATTTGTTAAACCAGCTCAGTAATCAAAATTTTCTCCCTCACACTTCATCTCAATAAAATTTACACCTTTTATCATAGACAACAAAATGAATCCATTTGAATATTGGCTTGGTAATCATTAAAGTAAGCAATTTCACTAAGGGTAAGAAGCTATACCAAGCACTTCTTAAATCCACCACACAGGCTCACAGTATAACATCTAAAATCTTATTGGTTTCTGCAGTTGTCTATTACATGTATAATGTCTTCCATACCTAGCAACATATCAGGTACTCTCGATTCCTTGATAAGACAGTTCGAAATTCTTGTGAATTAGATATAAGATAATTTTCTTTCAATGCTATCTCAACTCTTGAATAGTTCAATGTACCATTAATCATTATGACACTTATATCAATCATCATAATATACTTGGTTTCACTCTTGAATACTTCAAGCTAACATCAATGAACATTATGCCAATCATTTAAGATATCTTTCATAATTATCGTAATTAAAATTCATTTTCTTTGAATATAGATATGCCACTCATGGCTGATTGATAATTTATCCATCCAGTCTCGAATTCAGAAAGTACTCAATTATGATTAATCAAAAACATGTAATTAACTATTCCATTCCCAAAATCATCAATATTAATCATCCCTATAACCAGCAGATGAGTTCATAATCTTACAATATCAATAATGTAAGTTCTACAATTAAGATTCATTATATTCATCCACATTCAAATTCAGATTTAATACCTCAAGATCCATATATCAACTCAATTGCAATATGGACATAAGGGTGTTTAGTTATATTAGTCATCAATTGCAATTTTCAATTACTATATCATATTCCATATATTCATCTGTCTTTTATTGCATATCCAATTAAAATTTCATCTACCCATATTATTTAAAGGTCTAAAATTGCTACGAATCATTTCCAACAAGTTTAATGGAGCTAAAACCTCTAGAAGCCCCTTGACCTCCCCACTGATCAAGGCTACCAGCTAGGGAGCCCACATAATATTATTGACTTGGGATGGTTCATTCTCAATTCCTATCAAACTTGTAATTCAATTAATATCTTGATAAACTTTAAATTTCAAGCTCCCAAAGCATAATTCATGAAATTCCTTGAAAGTCATAATTGTCTCAATGTCATCCAAGTATTTTGCCTTGAGTGTCATTATGCATATGTCCCTAAGATCATAACCTGGGTCTTGTGGGTTATGGGCCCACCATGCTTCCGCTGCGCACTCTGATGCTGCATGTCCTGCATAGACTGTGCCATACTCGAGAGAGCTTGAAGCATCTCAGACTGGAATTGCTGGTGCTCAGTTTCTACTGGGTTGGCAGGGGCCATACCTCCAGTAGTTCCTTGACCCACCGGCTGATCAGCATTACCGGCCAAAGAGTCCTCCTCATACAGTTGGCTCCTAGTACGACGAGCCATAACTATTTTCTGTTAATTTGGATGTGGTTAATATTATCATAAACTAATGTGTCAGGTGTCTCTAAATATAATGTCATCAAAATATGTTCTCTCCGTGTTATCATGTCCATATGTCTGTGTCCCTAGGGTCATAACTGTATCATGTCAATATGTCTGTGTCCCTAAGGTCATAACCTAGTGCTCTGATACCATAAAAGCTGTCACGCCCCAGACCCAAAATTTTGAGCTAGGGTGACAACCCGCCCCGTGCAGGGCACGCGAGGCATCCCGAAACATGACACTGAATTCAAGAAAGGCAACAACCTATATATCCTTCAAGTCCATGACTTTAATACAATCCATAACTAAAGATTTGGGCTACAAGCCCTACACATAAGTATTACTGGGGTTACATCAACATATGAATCCACTTTATATTAAATAGAAGCTCCAACGAACCTATGGTTCCTTACACACCACAATAATATAGTCTGGGCATCAAGCCCTACACATAAATACACTGGTATAGCAATAAAACAAAAATCTATATTTTATTTGAGTTGAGGTCCATCACTCCAACATGTTATTCTCAAATCTCATGGTCCTATAGCAAAAACATTATAATACTTTTATGAGATTACACTCAGTAAGTAAACCACGTTATACAGTCAAATCATAGCATAGCAATCAATAAGCATATAAATGATCTGCATGCATAAACATTTCACAAATACTCAAACATGCAATGTAAGTAAACCCATCATTGTTTATTATATCATATGTGTCCCAAGGCCCTGCAATGCCCCATAACAAAGGAGAGCCGTGGTGGCACATAAAAATATAATTTAAATCATTTGCACTCATCATTGTTGTATTATATCATAGCAAATTATCAGTGCATATAAAGAATTCCAATTGTTATATTATATCATATGTGTCCCACGGCCCTGCAATGCCCCATAACAAAGGAGAGCCGCGGCGGCACATATAAATATAATTCATTCTTTTGCATTCACAATCACTCCATTATGCAATGTAAGTATTATATCATGCGTGTCCCACGGCCCTGCAATGCCTCATCTGAGCACATCCTCTAGGTGTGTATGGCCACAGCAAAGGAGAACCGCAGCGGCACTTATGAATATAATACCAATCATTTGCATTCATAACTGCTCAATTATACTATATAAGTAAATCCACTGTTTATACTCTCAATGGTAACTGTAAATGTGACCCACGGCCCTGCAATATCTCAATAATGTACCAACAAGCATCCCCCCTACTGAAAGGATCGAAATACCATAGTATACTAACAAGTATCCCCCCTACTGAAGTAGGGTCGAAATACCATAGTGTACCAACAAGTATCCCCCCTACTGAAGTAGGGTCGAAATACATAGTGTACCAACAAGTATCCCCCCTACTGAAGTAGGGTCGAAATACCAGGGTATAACATGATAAAGGAGAGCCGCGGTGACACATAACAGTACCTCACATCACATGCACTCATCTTATCAATAACAACACAATATTGCATAAACAGTGGATTATACCTACTGAACAATTGCATGTAATACATCACATCAATGTCATAATAACTGCATCTCTCATGCATAGCAACTGCATCTCTCATGCATAGCAACTGCATCTCTCATGCATAATAACTACATCTCTCATGCATAGCATCCACACATGAAATCATAGTACATAAACAGCCATGTATTCATAATATTCATCTACTTACAAATTTAGCCAATAACAATTCTTCATATCACAATTCACAATTTAACTACGCATATCCTGAAACAAATTATTTAATAAACTAATAACTGGCTTACTTACCTTAGTACGCAATCCAACAGGTATAAATCAGTTATTCGGATGTCTGAGCACCTACAGGATCATTACACAATTAATTTATTAGAGTACGAATGTTAAATTGACCCTTAGGATTTCTACCCAAACTAATTCATGGGCCCTACTTTGGGTTCGAATATCTCCCACTATACAAACCCAAATGGGGAAGTAAAAATACCCCGTGAAACTAGAATTCACCCAGATTCTCGCCATATAATTATTTTTCCACTCCTGGCCCGTTACAGGGCCCAAAAACCAGCCCAAACTTTCTATGCTGCACGGCCCAAAAGGCCTGAACCGGCCGGCCCAGCCGGCCCGGTTCAACTCATTATCCCTCCCAATCCCCTGTTTCACCGAACAGGGGATGGGGACATGGCCTGCGGCCGGGGCCGCCGCCGGCCAAATTGAGGGCGGCCCGGCCGCCGGTGGCCGGGCCAGAGCCGGCCGCGGTGGCGGCCGGCCGCCAAACCCCCTCCTCCCTCAATTTCTCTCACTCTCTCTAACTCCTCTGCGCGGCATGGAACTGTGCCGGCAGCACGGCCGGCCACCATGGCTGGCCGGACCTCCACCGGATGCACGCCCGGCGCCGGTGGAGACGACAGGCCAAGTCTCGGGCCCGGCGAGGCGGCGAGCACGCCGCCGGGCCCGAACCAACCGGCGACCGGCTTCCGCCACCGCGTGAGAGGAGGTCCAATTTGCCCTCCCTCTCCTCTCTCTCTCCACCACCACCCCACCGGATGCCTCCCCCGGCGCCAGCGGGGTTGCCGGTCAAGTATCAGGCCTGGCGCGATGGCGAGCACGCCGCCGGGCCTGAACCAAGGGAATCGGCCGGATGATTTTATCGTCACTGTCTCCCTCGCTCTCTCTCTGCCTCCCGCTGTCTCTCTCTCTCTCATGCTGTCTCTCTCTCTCTCTCTCTCTGGCTCTCTTTCTCTCTCTCTCTTACCGACTATCTCTCTCTCAGGCTCTCTCTCTCTCTCTCGCTCTCTCTCTCTAGATCAGGGGATTACCTGATGGAAGCATGGAAGCGAACGCCAGGATGATGGAGGGAGTCCCCCTCCATCATATAAATAATCCCCTAATGCAACGCTTCGGTGCACTCAAAAGACGCGCGACGACTAGGCCATTCAATCGTCAAGTCAGGGCCTAAACGTCATGTCAAAAGTCTAAACGCCAAGAAGGTTTTCCCCCGGGATGCCAGGTGTCCCCTAAAGTAAATACTAAGAGTTACGTTCCCCCATGATAATTTATGGGGGGTTACAGGCATGAGATGGAGGAAGAAGAGCCGTGGAAGACTTGTGCGGTGTGCCTCAATGTAGTAGTGTCGTCGATACAGGGGGTCACACTGGCATGCTCCCATAGGTTCCACTTGGGATGCATCGCTGCATGGCTTAAGAAGAAGAATTCTTGTCCCTTATGTGGATCAGAGCAGCCTACTTTCAGCGATGATCAGTAGTTAGGTTTTTTTTTTTTTTTTTTTTCTGAGCTTACTTCCTGACATTGTCGATCTGGTTTTCGGATCTTGGTTGCAGCTGGTCAAATTAGAGTGAACAGGCTTGTGAAAGTAGGTCATGTGGAGCGTTCAAGGTATAATAATTGAAGTCATGTTTCTGCTGCGCTAGTATTGGTATCAAATTGTAGTCATTAGTGTTTTTTTTTTTTTTCAACCTTTTTTTGGAGCTTTACAACTAACATTGTGTGTTTATGATAAACCCTTGTTCCTTTTAATTGATATGTTTAGATAAATTTAATTGAATTGAAATTGGCTACACTCTTACGTTACCAAGCTTAAATCCAATTGCCTCCCATACTATTAGACTCACACAAATCTTAAAGTAAAAAAAAACCATTCATTTACGATCCTTTCTCATATTTCATCTCTATAGATTCATTCTTTTTTTACAATGCATTTCATGTAAAATAAATAAAGATATGAGCTATGTCCCTATTTTTAAAATTAAAGAATAGGAATATTAGCCATAATCCTATTCTAATACTCATGTATTTTTCATATAGTTATGCTATTTAGATTTTATTTCAATGTTCTTCCTCCCAGCCAATATCAGGGAGAGTTTTGCTTCTGATTCAGATAATGAATCGAGCGAGTACAATGTACATATTTATTTAATTAGATTTTATCTTCATGTTTGAAAAACAAACAAAAAAATCTCAATTCTGCACCAATGAACTTATATCTAGAGTAAGCATCTGTAATAAAACTTTCAAAATAATTTTATATCTCAATAAATCGATGCTAGCATAGATAGAAAACATCAATAAATATAAGTTGACATGGACTAGAAGTTAATCAGTCAACCTGCACCGTCCAACAGGGAGAACGCCGGAGGTGCAGGCCTAGCATAGAGTAGGATGAGTGTGTTCCGGACAGCATCCCCCCCTCCGGTGGAGTGGATGAGGTTTCCAAGGCACCATCGGAGAGCATATATGCTCTCTTCGCTCTCGTCCACCGCCACCGCCACCACTATCCTCCGCTTTCCATCGCCATGGAAGGGGGCCGATCGACTCGTTCTGTTTAAAAGCAGCTTGGGACGGCGTTGGTTTAACGATTGGGTAGTTTCCGGTTTGGAGTTCCCCGGGTTTTATCATTTTTGGGCCCGCAGGCAACTGTGTGGATAAGATTTAGGCTGACAAGGGCAACTTTGGTCAGAAGGAAAAGTCTTTGTACATGGCCTCCGGTGCAGCAAATCCTACATAGGCTGCACCACTTTTTTTTTATTGGTCCACATGGATCCCATGTGGCCTGACACGATGGGACAGAATAGCAGGAAGATAATATTACTTTTTGATAGTACATCCATTAAAAGTCGTTCAGCCTTTCACCATTGGTATGCAAACGAAAATGCCCTTTCCCTTCAACCTACTTCAACCCGCCATCTTATCGGAAGAGATGAATGGATCATCGGAGTGAGGATACCAAAGACGTCGAGGGCATAGACGACGTCTTCGGCATGGGAATCCTCCGGGCGAGCAATCTCTCCTTCTTCGCGTGGACCACCGGGTTCGCGTTGATCAGCCTCCTAGCGTCATCTCTTCTCTGCCAACTTCCCTTTCCCCTCCCTCTCTCGCTTGCTTCTTCCACCACAGTCAAAGCTCACCTTAAGATAACGCATCAGTTCAAAACCCACGACACCCTAGTTCAAAACCTTAAGACAAAGCATCAGTTCAAACCCACGACACCCTAGTTGGAAACCCACGACACCCTAGTTCATAACCCACGACACCCTAGTTCAAAACCTTAAGACAAAGCATCAGTTCAAAACCCACGACACCCTAGTTCATAACCCACGATACCCTAGTTCATAACCCACGACACCCTAGTTCAAAACCTTAAGACAAAGCATCAGTTCCAAACACACGACACCCTAGTTCATAACCCACGATACCTTAGTTCAAAACCCACGATATCCTAGTTCATAACCCACGACACCCTAGTTCAAAACCTTAAGACAAAGCATCAGTTCAAAACCTTAAGACAAAGCATCAGTTCAAAACCCACGACACCCTAGTTCAAAACCTTAAGACAAAGCATCAGTTCAAACCCACGACACCATAGTTCATAACCCACGACACCCTAATTCAAAACCTTAAGACAAAGCATCAGTTCAAAACCCACGACACCCTAGTTCATAACCCACGACACCCTAGTTCATAACCTTAAGACAAAGCATCAGTTCAAACCCACGACACCCTAGTTGAAAACCCACGACACCCTAGTTCATAACCCACGACACCCTAGTTCAAAACCTTAAGATAAAGCATCAGTTCAAAACCCACGACACCCTAGTTCATAACCCACGATACCCTAGTTCAAAACCCACAACACCCTAGTTCATAACCCACGACACCCTAGTTCGAAACCTTAAGACAAAGCATCAGTTCAAACCCATGACACCCTAGTTGGAAACCTACGACACCCTAGTTCATAACCCATGACACCCTAGTTCAAAACCTTAAGACAAAGCATCAGTTTAAACCCACGACACCCTAGTTGGAAACCCACGATACCCTAGTTCATAACCCACGACACCCTAGTTTAAAACCTTAAGACAAAGCATCAGTTCAAAACCCACGACACCCTAGTTCATAACCCACGACACCCTAGTTCAAAACCTTAAGACAAAGCATCAGTTCAAACCCACGACACTCTAGTTGGAAACCCACGACACCCTAGTTCATAACCCACAACACCCTAGTTCAAAACCTTAAGACAAAGCATCAGTTCAAAACCTACGACACCCTAGTTCATAACCCACGACACCCTCATTCAAACCTTAAGACAAAGCATTCAAACCCACAACACCCTAGTTGGAAACCCACGATACCCTAGTTCAAAACCTTAAGACAAAGCATCAGTTCAAACCCACGACACCCTAGTTGGAAACCCACGATACCCTAGTTCATAACCCACGACACCCTAATTCAAAACCTTAAGATAAAGCATCAGTTCAAAACCCACGACACCCTAGTTGGAAACCCACGATACCCTAGTTCATAACCCACGACATCCTAGTTCAAAACTTTAAGACAAAGCATCAGTTTGATGCAAATTTTGCCAAGATGAGTTTGTGATGGGCGGAAGGTTCGATGCAAATTTTGCCAAGATGAGTTTGTGGGTCGTGTAACTCGGATGAGATATCATTTTGCAAATACTAGATCGAAAGATATCCGACCATGCAAAGCAGTGCCAGCTTCAGTTCGTGATGTGGCATTGCAAGCCGTCCGTGAATTGGAGGCCAAGAGTAGACGACATAACGTCATGAGCTTTCCCAGATCGACTGATAGTTCTTTGGGGTCCATTTTACAGTCAGGGGCTAGTAGCCATGATGGTCAATCTGGAGCTGTCAGTCTTGATGGGCCTCAGGCATATGACTCTGCACCAAGACCCATTCGTTCCTTGAGAAGAAGGATGGGGAAGAGAGCTGCAGACAAAGCAATAATTAAATGCATGATTTGCAATAACTTACACTACTTTAAAATTTAAATATAGCAACTCTTTTTTGCCAACGCTTGGTGAAAGCGTGGGGAATTTAGTAAGCCTGCCGACGCTTTTTAAAGCGTCAGAATGATTTACCCTAATTAAATTAGTCACGGCCCCCCCTCTCTCTCTCTCTCTCTCTCGGGATTTAAGCCTGCCGATGCTTTTTAAAGCATCGAAACGATTTACCCTAATTATATTAGTCACGGCTCCCCCCCCTCTATCTCTCTCTCTCTCTCTCTCGGGATTTATCCTTCCCCCCCCCCCCCCCCGCCGCCTTAGCCTCAGATTGCCCTAGCCCTAATCACGGAACCGCCGCAGCCCCCCTCCTCCCCTCCTCCCCACCGGAGCCCTAGCCCGAGATCCTCACCACTCGCCATCCGATATTTCTTCTAACCGTGGCAGCCCCTCTCCCCCCCTCCTCCCCACCAGAGCCCTAGCCCGAGAGCCTCCCCACCCGCAGCCCCTCTCCCCCCCTCCTCCTCAGCAGAGCCCTAGCCCGAGAGCCTCCCCACTCGCTGCCCCCCTCCCCCCCTCCTCCCCACCAGAGCCCTAGCCCGAGAGCCTCCCCACCCACAGCCCCTCTCCCCCCCTCCTCCTCACCAGAGCCCTAGCCCGAGAGCCTCCCCACTCGCCGCCCCCCTCCCCCCCTCCTCCCCACCAGAGCCCTAGCCCGAGAGCCTCCCCCCTTCCGATACCCAACCCTTCTCTCTTTCCACGATTAACTCTAACCCGATCTTCGACTTGCTTTGAGATCTCGGGGGTTCGAGAGAGAGAGAGAGAGAGCTGGACGTCGATCGCAGCGAGGGGAGGACACTCTATTTGTTTGACTGGTAAGGCCTTTTGGATGATTATATTTATAGTCGTAATATTTCACACCACGTTGATTTAGATGCATCTTGTTACTTGTTACCCAAGCTCTTTGTATTTTTGTTGCGCATTTTAGTAGCATCTAACTTTTAACATACATCGGAGCTGACAACCGCATCGAGGAGCGGCTTTGTTTGACTGGTAAGGCCTGTTTCACAATAGATTCCTAACACTGATGGCTTTGTTTGTGTTATCTGGAGTATATTGGGGGTACTTAGGCTCTGTTTCACAACAGATTCCTAACACTCCTAACACTCGTGATGTACATCTGTTGTAACTCTGTAGCTTTCATTTCTCAAAGCTATATTCTAGCACATTTCAGTATTTAAATCATGTATATAATATTCAAATAAATCTGCAAATTCACTAGATCTAGTCGCAACTAGTAGGGAAATCAAATCTCATAATTTCTTACATTTGGTGACAGAAGTCAAGATGAATTTCACATTTACATGAGGCACTCAAGGAGACTTCCTAGCTTTAGATTGACATTAACAGTACAGCATCTCAATAACAGCTTAATGAACACCATTATAGCTTGCTGGAGTCTTTGTTTTTCTTGTAGTGATATTTTAAGTTTTAATCCTTGTTTTAACTAGTCCTGGGGTAAACTTAGGTAACTAGATAATCACATTTTATGTAAATGCTCAACAAACTCCAGAAAGGAAGGAGGTCAGAATTGTAACTTTCTGCAACTTGATTCCTACATGCTATTTTTTATTGCTCACTATTCAATAATTTTATGTGAGCATGATTGCATTGACCATTCATTTGTATTGTCACATAAAGAAGCCATCTTTCTCAAACATGGAGATGTACATGCACAGGTAGGCAACAGAGTTCAGATATGCTTGTTTTACCTTATGGGCATCAAACTTGCCTACAGAATCACAGGCCTGGCACTACCATTGACTTAGCTCCTGCTTCTGCTGTCATTTGTGACCAAGACCTCTGTGCTATATTGGAATTGCTTTTGAGTTGTTTAATTGGTCACACTCTTCTGGCAATGTAATGATAATTGTCATCCTCCAATAATTGCATATTTGCATGCTTCAGCTGCTGTCGCACAGTATGTGTATTCGTTCAATGCCAAGCTATACGATTTTATCGTTTTATTCTGATTGCAAGTAAATGTCCACTCTTTTCTTGGTTGTAGCTGAATCTCAGTTTTACAAAAGCAGTGCTGACTTGTTAAATGAATTTATTTCCTTTATGGTCATGCATGCCTAGATATATATGTAAAATGGCATGATCAAATTGAGTTTATAATGTGAAATTATGGATATAAAGTGGGTTTCATTCATTATTTTTCCTCTCTGTTTGTCAGTATCTCCTTGTCCTTTAGTTGTTAACAGTTTTTTATGTACACAATTACTGTTCTTAAACTTCTTGTAATGTGGCTGCTTTGTTCTTGGTACCTTATATTTCCTTTTGACTGTTGCAGTTGTTTTTCCTTTCCCTTCAATGAAGTTATTATGAGAATCTTCTCTGTATACTTTAAATGGAGAGAAAGGGATAGTGCCTCTTGCTGCACATTTCATTAAAAGTACACATATTGTACCCAGCATTGTCCATAAGTTTTGCTTTGGCAGATTACTAAGTTCTTCTTTGGCTGATGTAATCTGTAAAAAGGGTCTTCAGTTGAACGTTTTTGGTGTATTTTGTGTCGTAAATTCAATGTGCAGGCAGAGTGCTTGACTGATTGTAGTGTATGTAATATAAGTTGATGAGGTTCAAAAGCCCATTGCTGGTTACTAGATATTGACACATGTAATGCACATGTACAGCTGTGTTCGGAGATTTTTTGGTCTATTATGATGAAAAGCAGATTTTTAAGAGGCAAAGAGAGAAATAAACTAGCACGAGATTTGGAAGAATTATGCAGCAACCATTTCAAGGAATATGTATCAAATTTCTGCATTGTTGGAATAAGAAAGAGATTACGTTAGAAGAGATCATGCTTTTCTCCTATGATTAACATGTGAGAAAACTATAGAATGTCTGACCCATGTACGGTCAACCTGTATCTTTGCTTCCTAATGGCACAATAGGTGCATGAGATTGGATTAGAAGGGATCATGCTTCTTTTCTCCTCTTCCTGATCTCCACTACCTTCCAAGGCACTGTTTATCACATCGTCTGTTAATACTTGATAGCTTTCCATTTTCTTCCAACCACATCCAAGTTTCTTTTAAAGCCATGTAGACTTGGTTCTACACATGTTTCCTTCACAGGTTGCATAGATTTATGCTCGTGTTTTTCTTTTCTTTTTTTTCCTTTTTTTTTTAAGGTTTGAGATGGTTGATGCTTATTAGTCTCACACCAGTTGTCATACCACTCTTGTAGAGTTATAGTCTGTAATATCAAAGGCCTTTGATGTCAACATTATGGCCCTTGTTCTTCTCTCCATCTGTTATGCACCCTTTAGGAGGCATACCCTTTTGCAGGCCTCAACTCTCAACTGGACCCATATTTGACCATCTCTTCTTGCAAGATAATTTCTATAAGGTTTTAAAAAGTCTTCATATAATTCTAGTTTTTACTCCACTTTGGGAGTGTGTTCCTTTTGCATCTTTCATCCAACTAGTTGTTTGCATTTTGGTTGCTTACAGCCTCTTTCCTTCTAGGTAATTCTTATTTGCCTTTATTGTCCTGGAAGATCGATTTTGAGGCACTAGGTTCTCACTCTCACTGCCACATAAAAAACAACCACCTCGCTGCCAGTCACCTTAAGAAGGATTATTTATGGGACCTTAATGGCTTAAACCTAAAGCATGTTTCCACTATATTAGACATGAGCAGGCCTGCAACAGCATATGTTCTGGGCCAGGTTTAGAATGACTAGGACCTTACACAATTTCCTTCCAAGTTTAGCATGACTTGGACCAAACCCCTCAAGTCACTCAGGTTAGAACAGATCAAGCATGAGTAAAACCCAACCCAATGAATCAAGTTTGGATTGGGTCCAATGCAAGTCAAAAAGAAACATGAATAATTGTACTACTTCTAGAAGGACAATTAATCATGAGATGGATAACTAGTGGAGAGAACTTAATAAAGGAGCAGTATGCTGCTACTACTACTAATGGCTCTACAAAATGTAAGTTACCTATAATCAGAACTTTCGCCCATGACTAAGAAGCCTTAATACCTAACTTGCAAAGGAGTGATAAAGGAACTAGGAATGTCAAAATCATGGGATTTAGGTTGGGTTTGAACCATACTTTCAAATCTCAAAGGGGGGGCATTTTATGGGACATCGGGATAGGTCACTGTCCTAAATGTTAGGATGGGACCATCCCACCATCATCTTAGCGTTTCAATCAGCATCTTGCAGTACCCCCCATCCCAATTGTCAAGTTGGGGTGGGATGGCACATGTTCTGTTTCATGAGAAGACGGCCACGGCAGCGGCCGTGGCCGCCTTGTTCGGCCGCGGCCACAGCCATGGCCGGACAAGAAAAAAAGGGGGGGGGGGTTCCCTCCCCCTGTTAAGAAATTTTTTTTTTTTTTGTGACAGTGGCCTGGCCACTGCCGGCCATGGCCGGAGAAGACGGCCACGGCAGCGGCCATGGCTGCCTTGTCTCCGGCCGTGGCCGGACAAGAAAAAAAGGGGGGGGGGGCGTTCCCCCCCCCCCCCCGTTAAGAATTTTTTTTTTTTTGTGACAGTGGCCTGGCCACCGTGGCCAGGCCACGGCAGCGGCCATGGCCGGACAAGAAAAAAGGCGGGGGGGGGGGGGGGGGGTTCCCCCCCCCTTGTTAAGAAATTTTTTTTTTTTTTTTGTGACAGTGGCCTGGCCACCGTGGCCAGGCCACTGCCGGCCACGGCAGCGACCGTGGCCGGAGGGAAATTATTTAAATTTTTTTTTTTTTAGAGAGTGTGGGGGCTTACCTTGGTCGAGAGAAGACGCCCGAGTCGGAGGAGAACGCTGGGGAGCCGGAGCACCAGAGGGGAGGCGCCGGAGCAGCGAGGTGGGAGCCAGAAATTTTTAGAGCACGGCGGCGGCTAGGTCAAGACGGGGAAGAAGAAGAAGAGAAGGCCGGCTTATATATAAGTAATTAGCGATGCAATAATTTGCGTTGCTATATGGTCACAATATTTTTTTTTATTTATTATGAAAAAATAGCGATGCAAATAATTGCGTCGCTAACTTGGCGCCAATGTCTGGCAGGAAATTTATTTTTATTTTTCTAGGAATTGCATCGCTAAGGCGTTGCAATATTTTTTAAATATTTTTAATTGATTAAAATAATAACTTATTACAATAATTGCGACGCAAGCAGTGCGTCGCAATAATTTTTAAATATTTATAAATGATAATATTTATAATTTATGATAATAATTACGATGCAAAATTGCGTCACAATAATTTTTTAATATTTTTAATTAGATATATGTATTTTAAAAACATTGCGATGCAAATATGCATCGCAATATTATATTTCTTTTATTTTTTAATACTGATAAAAATCATATTTACTTAAAATAATTGCGACGCATACATTGTGTCACAATATTTGTTTTTTTTTTCTAAAATGCGTCGCTACGACGTAGCAATAATTTTTTAATACTTATAAATGATAATATTTATAATTAATATTATAATAATTGCAACGAAAAATTATGTTGCAATATATTTTATAAACTTTTTAATTACATAAATTTATTTAAAAAATATTACGATGCAACTTATGCGTCGCAATATTATATTTCTTTTATTTATTAATATTGAAAAAATTAATATTTACTAAAAATTATTGCGACGCATACATTGCGTCGCAATATTTGTTTATTTTGTTTCCTAAAATGCGTCGCTACGGCGTCGCAAAATTTTTAAATATTTATTAATGATAATATTTATAATTTATAATAATAATTACGATGCCTTATTGCGTCGCAATAATTTTTTAATATTTTTAATTAGATATATTTATTTAAAAACCATTGCGACGCAAATTATGCATCGCAATATTATATTTTTTAATTTATTAATACTAATAAAAATTATATTTACTAAAAATAATTGCGACGCATACATTGCGTCGCAATATTTGTTTAATTTTTCTTCTAAAATGCGTCGCTACGGAGTCGCAATAATTTTTTAATATTTTTTTAAACTTTTTCATAACTTCTTTTTTTGAGTAATTATAAGTGATCCGACGGTTGCGATCGATCCAAGCCATGATCGATCCTAGTCGGCGATGATCCGACGGTTGCGATCGATCCAAGCCGTGATCCCGATCGGCCATGACCTATCTCGGACCGTTGCAATCCGTCCGAGATCGGCGACGGTCCGACGGTTGCGATCGATCGAAGCCATGATCCCGATCGGCCACGATCGATCTAGGAGCGTGGCAATCGGTCCGATCGGCAACGATCTGACGGTTGTGATTGATCCAAGCCGTGATCCCAATCGGCCACGACCTATCTCGGACCGTTGCAATCCGTCCGAGATCGGCGACGATCCGACGGTTGCGATCGATCGAAGCCATGATCCCGATCGGCCACGACCGATCTCGGACCGTTGCAATCCATCCGAGATTGGCGACGATCCGACGGTTGCGATCGATCCAAGCCCTGATCCCGATCGGCCACGATCGATCCCGGACCGTTGCAATCAGTCCAAGATCGCTGGCGATCCGACGGTTGCAATCGATCCAAGCCCTGATCCCGATCGGCCATAACCGATCCCAGACCGATGCGATCGGTCCGAGATCGCGACGATCCGATGGTTGCAATTGATCCAAGCCGTGATCCCAATCGGCAACGACCTATCTCGGACCGTTGCAATCCGTCCGAGATCGGCGACGATCCGACAGTTGCGATCGATCCAAGCCGTGATCCCGATCGGCCACGACCTATCTTGGACCGTTGCAATCCATCTGAGATCGGCGACGATCCGACGGTTGCGATCGATCCAAGCCGTGATCCCGATCGGCCACGACCTATCTCGGACCGTTGCAATCCTTCCGAGATCGGCGACGATCCGACGGTTGCGATCGATCGAAGCCATGATCCCGATCGGCCACGATCAATCCCGGACCGTTGCGATCGGTCCGAGATCGCTGACGAACCGATGGTTGCGATCGAACCAAGCCCTGATCCCGATCGGCCATGACTAATCTTGGACCATGGCGATCGGTCCGATCGGCACGGTTTCGACGGTTGCGATCGATCCAAGCCCTGATCCCGATCATCCACGACCTATCTCGGACCACGGCGATCAATCCGATCGGCGACGATCCGACGATTGTGATCGATCCAAGCCCTGATCCCAATCGGCCACGACCGATCCCGGACCGTTGCAATCGGTCCGAGATCGCTGATGAGCCGACGGTTGCGATCGAACCAAGCCCTGATCCCGATCGGCCACGACTGATCTCGGACCGTGGCGATCGGTCCGATCGGCACAGTTCCGACGGTTGCGATCGATCCAAGCCCTGATCTCGATCGTCCATGACCGATCTTGGACCGTGGCGATCGCACGATCGGCGTCGATCCGACGGTTGCCATCGATCGAAGCCCTGATCAATCCTGGTCGGCGATCAATGATCTCAGACCGTCGTGATCGATCCGATAGGTGATAATCCGACGGTTGCGATCGATCCAAGCCGTGATCCCGATCGGCCACGACCGATCTCGGACCGTGGCGATCGGTCCGATCGGCGACGATCCGACGGTTGCAATCGTTCCAAGCCGTGATCCCGATCGGCCACGACCTATCTCGGATCGTTGCAATCCGTCCGAGATCGGCGATGATCCGACGGTTGCGATCGATCCAAGCTGTGATCCCGATCAGCCACGACCTATCTCGAACCGTTGCAATCCATCCGAGATCGGCGACGATCTGACGGTTGCGATCGATTGAAGCCATGATCCCGATCTACGACGACCGATCCCGGACCGTTGCGATCGGTCCGAGATCGCTGACGAACCGACGGTTGCGATCAAACCAAGCCCTGATCCCGATCGGCCATGACTGATCTCGGACCGTGGCGATCGATCCGATCGGCATGGTTCCGACGGTTGCGATCGATCCAAGCCCTGATCCCGATCATCCATGACCTATCTCGGACCATGGTGATCAATCCGATCAGCGACGATCCGACGATTGCAATCGATCCAAGCCCTGATCCCGATCGGCCACGATCGATCCCGGACCGTTGCGATCGGTCTGAGATCGCTGATGAACCGACGGTTGCGATCGAACCAAGCCCTGATCCCGATCGGCCACGACTGATCTCGACCGTGGAGATCAGTCCGATCGGCACGGTTCTGACGGTTGCAATCGATCCAAGCCCTGATTCCGATCGTCCATGACCGATCTCGGACCGTGGCGATCGCACCGATTGGCGTCGATCCGATGGTTGCCATCGATTGAAGCCCTGATCGATCCCGGTCGGTGATTAACGATCTCGGAGCATCGCGATCGATCCGATAGGCGACAATCCGACGGTTGCGATCGATCCAAGCCATGATCCCGATCGGCCACGATCGATCTCGGACCGTGGCGATCGGTCCGATCGGCGATGATCCGACGGTTTTGATCGATCCAAGCCCTCATCCCGATCGGCCATGATCGATTCCAGACCGATGCGATCGGTCCGAGATCGCTGACGATCCGACGGTTGCGATCAATCCAAGCCCTGATCCCGATCAGCCACGATCGATCTCGAACCATGGCGATCGGTCCGATCGGCGACGATCCGAGGGTTGTGATCGATCCAAGCCCTTATTTCGATCAGTCACGATCAATTTTGGACCGATCACTATTTAACATAATTAATTTTTTTAAATACATTGCGATGCAAAGGGTTGCGTCGTAATTTTTTAATATGATAATTATATTATATAAAAATTAATTTTAATTATAATAATTACGACGCAACAAGTGCATTGCTATATTAAAACATAATATTCCTAATTAATTTTTTGGTTTATTGCGTTGCTAATGCATCGCTATTTAACATAATTAATTTTTTAAAAACATTGCAACGCACTGTGTTACGTCGCAATTATTTTTTCTCATATTTATACTTTATAAAATTTAATTTTATTTAAAATAATTGCGACGCATTTATTGCGTCGCTAAATTAAAAAATAATTTTTCTAATTTTCTGGTTTATTGCGTCGCTAATGCGTCGCTATTTAATATATTTAATTTTTTTTAAAACATTGCGACGCACTGATTTGTGTCAAAATATTTTTTATAAATTTATATTTTATAAAATTTAATTTTATTTAAATTATTTGTGACGCAATTATTGCGTCGCTAAATTAAAAATAATTTTTTTAATTTTATGATTTATTGCGTCGCTAATGCGTCGCTATTTAACATATTTAATTCTTTTAAAAATATTGCGATGCACTGTGTTGTGTCGCAATATTTTTTTCTGATATTTATATTTTATAAAAAATTAATTTAAATATATTGCGATGCATTATTTGCGTCGCTAAATAAAAAATTAATTTTTTTTATTTTCTGGTTAATTGAGTCGCTAATGCATCGCTAAGGCCGTTGCAATTTTTTGTTGTCACAGAGGCGTCGCAAAGTGGTCACAATTTAGCGACGCATAATTGCGTCACTAATTTTGCGTCGCTATTTCAGTATTTTTTTGTAGTGTTATTACAAACCACTAATATAAGTTTTGGGCTACAAGCCCTACAAACAAATATTACTGGGGTTACATCAACACTATAGAACTATTTTATTTAACTGGAGCTCCATCTACCCCATAATTTCATCTTCAATCCCGAGGCTCTGAAAAACATTGTGAGATTTACATGAGCTCACACTCAATAAGTAAGCCTATAATAATTACATAAAATAGTCATATATCATCTTATCTCTCAAGATATTATCAAGTCATAATTTTCATAGAAACTTTCAATTTAAATAACATGCTATCATAATCATGCATATCATTAAGTCAAAATAATCATGGAAGCTTATAAAACAAATACCAGAATATGCATTGTAAACAAATCCACTGTTTATATTTAATCATTGTTATATTATATCATATGTGTCCCACGGCCCTGCAATGCCTTCATCAATCTGTACACATCCTCTAGATGTGCGTGGCCTCCACATGCCATATCAAAGGAGAACCGCGGTGACACATATAAATATAATTCCACTACAGTAAAAATTAAAAATAACAACTCTTTTTTGCCGACGCTTTAATTTAGCGTGAAAAATTTTCTTAGCCTACCGACGCTTTCCCCCCCCCCTCCCCTCTCCCAAAAAAAAAAAATCCCCAAAAAAAAAAAAACCGATCGGTTGCCCCCCCCCCCCATCTAGAAACAACCCAACCCCCGCACCCCCCCCCCCCCCCCCCACCCCAAAAAAAAAAAACGCCAGTGCCCTAGCCCCCCCTCCCGATCGGGTGCCTCCCCCCGCCAGTGCCCTAGCCCCCTCGAGCTCCCGATTGAGTCCCTCCCGTCAGCCGCCTCTCGCCTCCTCCTCCTCTTCCTCCTCTCTAAGCTCCTTCTCCGCCCCCTCTCCGCCTTGCCCTTCTCCACCTCTGCCGCTGATGACCAGACCGTCCTGACCATCGAGACGAGCGTTCCCTTCACCGGCCACAAGATCGAGCCCCCCTCCCGTTCCGTGGACACCACCCCAAATGATATCTTCTCCTTCTTCCGCGACATGGCCCTGATGCGCCGCATGGAGATCGCCGCGGACTCCCTTTACAAGGCCAAGCTCATCCGTGGCTTCTGTCACCGTCGGCATGGAGGCGGCCATCACCAAGCGCGATTCCATCATCACCGCCTACCGTGACCACTGCACCTTCCTCGGCCGCGGCGGAACCCTCGTCGAGGCTTCTCCGAGCTCATGGGCTGAAGCACCGGCTGCTCCAGGGGAAAGGGTGGCTCCATGCACTTCTACAAGAAGGACGCCGGCTTCTTCAGGCTGCACATCAACTTTTGGTAGCATCTTACAATGATTAAGTCATTTATTGGCTATTTATGATGATTTATTTGGTCCCTTAGCTCCGTCTTTTTTCCCTCATTTCCTGGTTATATACAGATTGCTGAACCATTCCTCTTTATTAATATAATTAAAGCTTATGATATCTCGTAGTACATGATTTCTTCTCTCTGATGTTTGATTCTACCATGGCACATTAGAGCTATCTACTGAGAAATAATCTTGTTGTCTTTTGAGGCATCTCAAGAATCCATGGAGAGGTAGACATCATCTGATTGAGAGAACCAATCGATTGATAATTGACACACTAATAGCTCAAAACACAATAGAAATGTAGTCATAGCATTGTTCTCTGAACCAACATTATGGATTTCCTAGTTGTCACACTATTGCAGTTTCTAACTTCTTTGAGGTTAAAAAAAGTATGCCTCATCATCTAACAATTCACCCCTTGCAATAAATTTAGTGAATCATTGATAATGTTCGGCCAAAGTGAGGGTTCCTTGCTTAAGTTAGAAAAGCTTTTCATAGATTTATTGGCCACAGTTTTTAGAAATACACTTCTACTTGAAGTCTTCTTTCAATCTTGGGCCCTGAAACCATTCTCACTATGCTTTTTCCTCTACCAAATGATATGTCGACTTAGCTGATTTTTAAGAAACTCAACCCTCGAAGGCATTATCGTATGTTAAACTAGTCTAAGCGGTGTTCAATAGTTTGAGAGCCAATACAAGAAGACATTATGGGGTGCAATTTAGCATGGAAGCTGGTCACTTTGAGGCTAACTCTCTTGTCGAGGTTTTCATCACAATCTTGAGCAAGGCAAGCCTGATTGGGCCACCAGGGCTCGGAGGTGTTCATCCCTTAATTAGGTTGCATCATCATACAGGGACTTGTTGCCAATGTTCCTAGAGGTGCTGATCTCCAAGAGCTCCTGAATGAGTCAATTTAGGAAGCTGGTCACTGTTTATTGTTTCTTAACTCACTCCTTGCTGTTTATTAGAGAGCATCAATCTCTTAAGATGAGTGTCGCTTAGGTGGCTTCTCATGGTTTGATGTAGCATGCAACGTGCTACTTAGGTGGATGCAAATTAAGAGAGGATCTAGACTTGTTACAAACAAGGTGCTCTGCTTGTTACAAAAAGATGGAGTCTAGACTCTTGATTACATACTCTAGTCCTTATCACTTGTTCTTTGAGTAACTCATTGTTTCGGTTCCCTTTTTTAAATTTTTTGTTGCTTCTCTTTCAACAAGAAAAGAAATTGACTTTTAGATGTTTCTGACAAGGAAACATTAGAATAAGACTGAAATTTGTGTTGCAATCGAGGTTCTAACTACCGGTACTAAATTCCATATCATTTTTTTCTATCAGAATTAGGATATATTCTTGCCACCGTCCTCCTAACTTTGACTCTGCTCTTTATTCTCCAAATTCTCGCCATTGAATTTATCCTCTTGTTAGCTGGTAGATATCTTCCTAAAGGCTGACCAGATACATGTTTTTTCTAGTGGGCAGGGCAGTATGCATGACCGTCCACGAACTTGAGAGATTAATCACTGTTTAGTTTACACCTTTCTGGGTTTTACTCGCGTAGGTTGTAGGGTTAATACTATCACTGTTATAGTCACTTTGCCTATGATGTAATGGTTCAATCATAAACCATGTCTCTGTATTTTGCTTGATATTTCTGCTTCCCATGCTCATATTCATTATCAATTTGTAAGCCTAAAGGTTTGTTATGCAATAATTCTTTCTGTAATTTTCAAGCTAGAAATCACCTTATATTTCATTCCTCTATTTTATTGTGGGATAATGAATCTTTATCAAATGTTTTGTAACGTTAACCAAAACAATTTTCTAAATTA
The DNA here is from genome assembly GCA_900491605.1 of Calamus simplicifolius. Classification (NCBI taxonomy): domain Eukaryota; kingdom Viridiplantae; phylum Streptophyta; class Magnoliopsida; order Arecales; family Arecaceae; genus Calamus; species Calamus simplicifolius. Next base: position 1,439,565 of record UESW01003970.1, on the reverse strand, counting down.
AGAATCATCTTTATGTAATACATCCAAGCTTGAGTTAGCCAATCTGAATGCAATAAAGTCTTGACTATATCTCATCAAATTGGTTAATTTCTGAGGTCAATTTGGAGTGATAGAATAATTCCCGGGCTAAAGCATGTTGATATGACAGAGATTACTCAAACTTGGTATGCTTTGGTGGGTGGCATGTGGACTTGGCCTCGTGTGATCTCTTTGATGGGAGATGACTGGCTGATGACCAGAGCCCGAGTTACCCTCCGGCGACATGCCCATTCGTCGACAATGCCTTCAACTGCTTCGGGAACGGTCGGCTGGATTTGAACTACATGAAACTCCGGTGGCAGCCGAGGAGCTGCAGGATGCCAAGGCATGGAACCTCCTCCATTTTCTTGATTTCTTGCATTGAATTCTGGCGTTGGTGCCGTTTGCGTTCTTGCCTTTCTTTCTCATGCTAGTATCGATCTCCTAGTCTTTCTTGTAATCCGTTTGATTAATGTGGACTCTTTCTTAGCTTGGGAAAACAATGTCTTCAGAACTATACACAGTTCTTGCAAGGAGTTCTGGCCAAAAAAAGGGGGGAAAAAAAAGTTTTTTCTTTCGATATTTCCTTTAGAAGTTGGAGGTGGAAATGTGTAAATTTTGGTTCTTTCATTGAATTACTGCTGAATTTGTCATCTGGGCAGTTACTCTTATATTTCAACTGCTGAGAATTGCACTGCTTGAAATTAGGATGGAGATTTTGAATGAGTGTTTTCCTCACAGCAGCTTGAATTTTTCTCATCAGCTTTGAAATTCATGTTCTTAGGCTGGAAGGGAAGAGAATGCTGGAACTGTTGAGGGGAAAGAGGCTGGTGTTTGCCGGGGATTCGCTGAACCGGAATATGTGGGAGTCCCTGGTCTGCATCCTAAGAAACTCTCTGCAGGAAAATGCCTATCAGATTGCAGCTTCTGCTGCCTCTTATCTGCAATCTCAAACAAAGGGTATTCTTATCGACATGACCCAATGAAACTTATTTCTGCCCCTACTAACCAGGTTCCCAGGAGTGTCAGGTAAATGGTGCGGTTATATTTTCTGAATATGACATCAGGAAAGGATACATTAAGATCTGCATCTATTGAACAATGCTTGATCAATTGTTAGCTATAGAAATGTACTTGTCTTGCATTTAATGTTTATTGATCTTCTTTTTTATTTTTTTATGTACAGACTATATTCTTTGCGAAGTTATATCCTTCAGAGACTAGAAATGTACTGGAACGTCTCATAAATTATATAATCTACAAGGTGATGATTATCCCCCTTTTGTCACCATTGTGTAAGCTCAACTAGCTAATATTGTAGCTCTGTATTCACTGTATACATTCTAGCATTCAAACTGGAAACTTAATGATCCTTGCTTGTCTCATGAATCTTTTATTAAGTATTATACATTTTGGGTATCAGTACTTAACATGAACTCTTTCTTATACTTAAGTTTTGTCTTATTGGTAGTATAATTTGCTTAACAAAATTGTCAATTCACTTCCATTAATTACATATTTGAAAAATTACATGGATGCAACATTAATCTTTTGACAGGTTCTGATAGCATGGAACTATAATGTAAAACTTCTTTGATGTATTATGTGCTCTGATTAATCTGATTGGATAAGTTATTATTTTTCTTTTACCTACAGGTATTACTTTCGTGTGTAGAATCTCTAGCACATTTTTGAAAGCTTTACTACATCTAGTAAAGAAGTTTGTTAGCATAAAAGTTTAAAGGTTTTAATCTTTAGGATAGATATGCACTCGAGAAATTTTATGTGATCATAAGCATCCAAGGGGACTAAGGTAATATAAAATTCTTTTGATGTCATGTTAAGTGCAAGAATGAGTTCCATTCTCTCAGATGACAAAACATGGGTAGGGAGCAAAGGCAAAGGGGGATGTGAATATCATGTTATGAAAATAAGCTATCTAAAATAGCTATTGCAGAGACCACTCTGACCATGTAAATGTCTCTTTAATTTTTAAGAACATCAGAATATGAAAGACAATAATAAATAAAGTGATGTTTAAGCTTGGAAAGGATAAAGTTATACAACCACAAGATGATAGCTATGTCTCTTTCAATGCATTATGTGAAATAGGAAAGATCTAGTTGAGGTGCTAGATGGTATTAATAGGTGCTAGATGGTATTAATAGGTAAAGCAAGACAGTAAGCAATTACCTTATGCTGATTCTTTTGCTGACATATCATAATGCTGTATCTGAAGTGATGAAAAGATGGCTAAAAAGGCATTTCACAAACAGATACGCACACTTATTGGGCCTTCTTAGAGGGAAGACATGATAATGTCACTACAGTAAAAATTAGGTGTAGCAACCCTTTTTTGCCAACGCACAGATTAAGCGTGGGGAATTTATTATAGAGAAAACCTCCCATCGGCAGGCTTTAACAGGATATAATGTCATGAATTTCATAAACTCAAGCTATAACTCATAAAGAACATAAACTGGGTGGAAAACATGCTGCCTATGATGTGACTTATAAGTGTATATATATTCTTTATTATAATAGCATCCAACGTTTTTGTTTTCTTATTGGGCAGGGGACATTTCAGCTAAGTTTGTCTTGAAACAGCTGTGCTACTTCTATTTGCTCCATTTTCTTTTCATAACCTAATAATTGCATTGCCTTGTATTTTGTGCATTGTTCTTTGGTTGCATTCATGTTTTGTCATTTCTTAACTTGGATACTGGTGATGATTACATTTTTGGCAGGCTTGAGGTTTCTTGGAGCTATTGTCAACCTAATTTATTTCCTCTTGCTCACCTAGTTGGAAGTTTGGGACTCACATCTTTAACCTTGATGTACTCTTATGACCATTGCAGAGACTGCTGGGCTGAAAGAACTGATCATTTTCACAGTGGCAAATTTATGTACTTGATACATCTGTTGTTTGACAGTTACAATTTTTCTGTGGTTATGGACCTTTTCTCATGCAGAGGGGTTTTCTGCAACCGTTGCACTAAGATGCTAGTCTTCTCCCTGTTTGCTTTCGTCTGGAACTTCTATAGGGGTTGTTTGCTGGTTATTTCATGGTGTTTCTTATTTGAGACCTGTTATATGACTTTTGTTCCATGGCTGATTATCTAGTTCTCTAACTTCTTAATGTTTTATTATTGTCAATGTTGCTATCATCTTGATCTGTTGCTCTATACATTTTTTAATGCATGGCTACTGGCTGATGTTTCTGGCTGTCACTCTTCAGGGAAACCCTTGTGGTTACACTGTTGTCAGAGTGGGTAAACATTCAATTTACTCAGCAACTCATATATTTGATGCTTTCTTTTTTTTCTTTATTAACATAGACTGCCTAGAGTTGTTTCCCAGTTTATAGGTGAGAGCTGAGAGCCATGCTGCAAAAATTGATAATTACTAGTTCATCAGGTACTGCCTGGAATACAGATGGAAACTCGGGCATGGTTGCAAAATTTTCATTTAAAATTGGCTTAATTATGCTATTAATGCATCTTAAAATTTTTGACAGAAGGTAATATTTCTAAGGTTTGAGCAACCGACAAGGTGACAACATTTTAACCCTTGAATTGATTTACCACTGGGAATGGCTTTGGAGTCATTACATCCAAGAACAAACAAATCCTTTAACACTAGCATTTAAACTCTTAAATTTTGAGTCCGTTTACTAGGCAGCATGCATGAAGGGTTGAAATCCAGATTTCCTTGCAACTTTGTTATGAATCAATAAAATTCATCTCAGTAATGCATTTGATTCTTGATTCACCAAATCTCGAGCTTAGATTCCACTGAAATTATATATGCATCTATAAGCCAATAATGCCAAACTCTGCTAGTAGTTAATTATCTTGGAAATATTAAAGCCTTCTCAGCCTAGCTAGCTACAACCAAATGAAGCCTTAATCTTCTTTAAGATATCCAAGGAAATGCTGTCTGTTGGTAGGTACCAATTTCTCAAGCAAATATGTCACAACATCAAATAGGAACACTTCTTTCCAGAGATAGACAGGCATTCAGTACGTATCATGCAAGAAATTTCTTATTAAAAAAGTACTAATTAATTCCATAAGGAATTCAGCGATATTATTTAATTTATTATCCATGCTTTGGAGCTTGGAAGGACCACGGACTCCAAGAAATGGAGCATTTAGGAGAGACGTTATGGCTGTTTGGTGAATGTTTGTCTTTCCCTGAGAAAGTGTCGATTCTTTAAACTCAGCACACGAGTTGTCTATTTGAATTGTTCTCTAGCTTTATGGGATTCTAAGCATTCTTTAAACTCAGCACACAAGGTAATTTATTTCACTTTCCAATAAATTAGCATTTGAAGTTTGAATTAAATGAAAATGATCTTCTACTTATTGTCTTAATGCCTTCAAATTCCATTTTTGAAGAAGGGGGTGTGGGCTGGGCGGGTGGGTTGGGTTTTGGGGCAGGGGGTGGGGGGCGTGAGGGGTCTTGGGTTGGGGGGGGGGGGGGGGGGGGGGCGTTGGCTTGGGCGCGTGGGTTGGGTTTTGGTGGGGCACGGCAGGGTGGGTGCGTGGGTGAGTGGGGGTGGGATGTGGGCTGAGCGGGTTGGGTTTTGGGGGGGGGGGGGGGGGGTGGGTTTTGGTGGGGCAGGGGGGCGGTGGGATGTGGGCTGAGTGGAGGTGCGTTGGGGCGGGGGTGGGGTGTCGGGGGGGGGGGGGTGAGCGGAGGTGCGTTGGGGCGGGGGTGGGGTGGGGTTTAAAGCGTCGGCAAACTTCTTCTCCACTCCCTCCCTAACGACGCTTTTAAAAGCGTTAAAAGGCTATATTCCGACGCTAAAAAAGCGTCGGGAAATAACTTTAAAAGCGTCGTTAGCCCTTGCATTCACTGTAGTATTCAAATCTACTATTTATATTTAATCATTGATATATTATATCATATGTGTCCCATGGCCCTGCAATGTCTCCATCAATCTGCACACATCCTCTAGATGTGTGTGGCCTCCACATGCCATATCAAAGGAGAACCGCGACGACACATATAAATATAATTCAAATCATTTTACACATGCATGTCACATATTATGCATCATCATAAGCATAATTTCTCTCATAACACATAAACAGTGGTTTGTACATTTTTAACCATTGCATATAATCAATTCACTTTGCAAATAATATCAACTATTATAGCAAATATGCAATTAGATACACATGGTACAACTTACCAATTTCTAAAATAATCAATAAAACTCTATTTCATAAATATGCATAAAACTATAAATATAACCATTTATAATTTATAAAATTATTATATTTGGCTTACTTACCTCAATACACAAATCCAAGGTGATAAATCAGCTATTTGGACATCTGGGTACCATGAGAGGATTCACAATCCAAAATCAGATCAAGAGCATAGTCATAGTAAGGAACTTGGCTGCTTAACCCACAAAGGTTGAAGTCATCTTGTATGTATTCGTCATCAACTTCACAAAAGACACATTCCCTCGTAGATTATAGAACCATGAAATCCAAGATGTGTCTTCACCATCAGAACCACTAACTTCTGACCCTTCACTGTTTGTTTCAGATTCTCCATCAGAGCATTTGTTCTTAGAAAGCTGATCCTGGTAGTGATCCAACTGCTTCCCTGCAGCAGTGGACAGCCCGGGGAGCCGCTCCATCTCCCTCCCATTCATCAACCCCCTCAAAGTCGACGGCGATGACTTCTCCAGGTGCTTGTCAAGAGCATCATTGACCGCTTGCGATCGAGGGCGTTGATCTCCGACTTCAACCCGCTCACTCCTCGACCCCTGTACATATCTTCCACCCCTCTACACCTTCTCGATCCATCAGACCAGCTCAATCGACTCAACCCAGCATCCCAATATTCTTGGAGAGTAGGGAGAGAGAGGCAGTGCTCTCTTGTCCATGGCCTTTCCAATTCTTTTCAAATCAAATTCCAGGGATACAAATCAAAACTTCAACCCTCTAATCATTAAAAGCTAATTTGGCAAGCATCGTTTTCCCCAAACCCCCAATCCCAACTATGGGGATTACAGAGATATTCTTTTCTCCGTTTGCATCTAGCAACAAATTCACTATGAATTCCTTTACTTCATCTTTCTTATAAAAACAATTATGGATTCACCGATAGCAAAAGACGACTCCCGCTTCCTAATCTCGTCTTGCATATCTGCCGATTCCTCCTTCAGATGAAACTTCCTTCCCCTCGCCTTATCGATCGGTTATCTACTCCTCTGCATCTTGAAGCACCGCTTGCAGTGTGTACAGCGTGATCCTCATCTCCTCGAGATGTTGTTTGAAGTTTCATGACAACTTCAACAGCCGGTTGCCAACTTACGGACCAATTCCTTCACCACTGTGGATGCTATCATCTTAGCCATGCCTGAAATTTCTCTCCCTCTCTGATCTTTGGATTGGCGAAATGAACCCTCTCTCGTTTTTGGATCGGGGGATGTCACCCTCCATCTCCCTATAAACCTCACGCGACGCCTTGTACAGAGATTTCGGAAACCCATTCGTTACGCGGAATTGAAAACTTAATCACCACGTGTAACCGCAGGAATTCCAAGCATCACCCGTCCCAGGAATCCCACGCTAAATCTCACGAACTAGGTAATTAAGGTCCCGGGGGTTACATATCTTCAGTTATTGATGAGATTGGCTCGCAGAAAGTGGTCCAGTTTATATCAGATAACACCCCAATTTTTGAATCTGTAGGCCGCATGATCGAGGAAAGATATCCTAACATTTTTAAGATTAATAGTGCAAGCTTTTGTGTTTACCATCACAAACTCATCTTGGCAAAATTTGCATCAAACTGATGCTTTGTCTTAAGGTTTTGAACTAGGGTGTCGTGGGTTATGAACTAGGGTGTCATGGGTTTTGAACTGATGCTTTATCTTAAGGTTATAAACTAGGGTGTCGTGGGTTATGAACTAGGGTGTCGTGGGTTTCCAACTAGGGTGTCGTGGGTTTGAACTGATGCTTTGTCTTAAGGTTTTGAACTAGGGTGTCGTGGGTTATGAACTAGGGTATCGTGGGTTATGAACTAGGATGTCGTGGGTTTTGAACTAATGCTTTGTCTTAAGGTTTTGAACTAGGGTGTCATGGGTTATTAACTAGGGTGTCGTGGGTTTCCAACTAGGGTGTCGTGGGTTTGAACTGATGCTTTGTCTTAAGGTTTTGAACTAGGGTGTCGTGGGTTATGAACTAGGGTGTCGTGGGTTTCCAACTAGGGTGTCGTGGGTTTGAACTGATGCTTTGTCTTAAGGTTTTGAACTAGGGTGTCGTGGGTTATGAACTAGGGTGTCATGGGTTTCCAACTAGGGTGTCGTGGGTTTGAACTGATGCTTTGTCTTAAGGTTTTGAATTAGGGTGTCGTGGGTTATGAACTAGGGTGTCGTGGGTTTTGAACTAGGGTGTCGTGGGTTATGAACTAGGGTGTCGTGGGTTTTGAACTGATGCTTTGTCTTAAGATTTTGAACTAGGGTGTCGTGGGTTATGAACTAGGGTGTCGTGGGTTTCCAACTAGGGTGTCGTGTGTTTGAACTGATGCTTTGTCTTAAGGTTTTGAACTAGGGTGTCATGGGTTTTGAACTGATGCTTTGTCTTAAGGTGAGCTTTGACTGTGGTGGAAGAAGCAAGCGAGAGAGGGAGGGGAAGGGAAGTTGGCAGGGAAGAGATGACGCTAAGAGGCTGATCAACGCGAACCCAGTAGTCCACGCGAAGAAGGAAAGGGTTGCTTGCCCGGAGAATTCCCACGCCGAAGACGCCGTCTATGCCCTCGACGTCTTTGGTATTCTCACTCCGATGATCCATTCATCTCTTTCGATAAGATGGCGGGTTGAAGTAGATTGAAGGAAAATGATATTTTCGTCTGCACACGAATGGTGAAAAGCTGAATGACTTTTAATGAATGTACTATCAAAAAGTAATATTATCTCCATACTATTCTGTCTATTATGTCAGGTCACATGGGATTCATGTGGATCAATAAAAAAAGTGGTGCAGTTCACGTAGATGATATACAAAGACTTTTCGTTGATCAGAATTGGGGCAAATTGGTTCGGATCAGAGTAATCGATTAGTATCAATGAGAGAATAGGAAATAGCAGAGGTTTTGACGCGACCGAAACTGGGGACGGGAAAACCAGGTGAGGATTGGGGACTTTATCTGATCCGAATTAGGGAGTTGTTACGTGGGCCCCGCTTATCCCTTTGGCCGGTGGCACCCTGGTGAAAATTCCCTGGACGATGACTCCGCTGCCCCTGCTCCATCACCACCGGAAATCTCCGTCTTAGAATAACTGGGAATCGACGGCCGAGAACTGGAATCTCGTCGTCGTTCCTCGAGATCTCTAGCGGTGGAGACCGCGGATTTTTCTCGCGGTGGAGGCTTTTTTTTTTCTTTTTTTTTTCGGGATCGCGGTAGACTGCAACAGCCAGGGGATCGAGAAAAACGGGTTCGGCCGGCAGTTTCTTCGATTTGTTACCTAAAACGCTATCGTTTTGTTCCGTTAATTACGAGAGAACCGGACTTTATTTGGAGAGAGAGTCGTGGATAACGGTTTCGTAATTTTATGTACAAGTACAAGGCATAAATGATTAAAGTGTGAAGGACTCAGACTATACCTGAATAGTAAAAGCGTGAACGGCTGAGACGTAAGTTGGCAGCTAAGCTATTAGCCTGGCTACAAGTTTTTAAATTTATTTTGGTTGAAATATAGGTATAATTTGTTGGATATTTGCTACAAAATTCTCTACTTAATAATTATTATACTTAACAGATAATATATATTTGCCTTTTTTTCCTACAAAAGTCAAGTGAGTGTAAAATTGTATGCTTATTACAGACAAACTTAATGATAAACATTTAATGAACATCACTTAAATAAAACTATACCCATGTCACAGCTCATCTAGAGAGGATAGTGGTAGATGAAATGAATAACTCGCTGATCACCTTAGGTATCAGACGGACGAAGGCAAAAAAAAGTCACCGAAAGATTTGTGTTGCATGCCTAGATCGATGAATTACCTTCATATCTATATTTTTTTTTAAAAAATATTTCATACCTATTATTGGTATAAAATTTTGTACATATATCTAGATTCACTTTGTACCCATCATCTATTTTAAAAGCCATATCATTTGTTTTATTTTTTTATTATTTTTTCTTTCAAATTTCTATTTCAGACTCAGAAGTAGGGCAATTGGGGGCTACTTTTTATTCTCTTGCTCTTCAATTCTAAGTTTGGCAAATAGATTATGTCCAGAAAAAACTTAAAGTTTAAGACCCGTCTGTAAAATTTCATTGAAAGTTTGGGACTATATCAGTAAATATGAATAATTAATTAAATTTACTAATAAAGCAATAATAGACTCAAACTTAAAATCAGGATGCGTGTTACATGACCCTTTGGCTCCCACCAGCTCTTCCAAGACTGTGTAGCAAAATAGAGAATGAGTGAAGACCATCAATTTCTATTGGAGCTATCAGTAGGAAATAGAGAACCAAGACTTGGCAGACATTAAAAGCACTTAAAATTAGCTCATATATGTTGGATTTCAGTTACTATTTTTTTTTTCAAACGCTACTATCCATCATCTAGCATCTGAATCACAACCAGAAATGAAACAGGCACGTAACCTACTTACGATATAGTCTAGTTCAATTTATTATTAGAAATTCAGTGTATTTCAACATTCAAAAGATTTTTGCATACATTTTATTTTAACCTTTTTACCCCTTACGGATAAGTCTTCCTTTTGACTTATACGGTTTTTCATTTTGATAAGTCAAATTCATTTGATAAGTCAAATCTTTTTGATACGTGGTTCTCAACCGAACTGATTCATTGTTCTCAACCAACGCATACCTTCTTATAAATAGAGACTTATGAGACCCATTCTTTCCATTCAATAACAATGCAGAATCTGACCTGTTCTTTCCCTTCAATGATTATCCAGAAATTCTTTCTTACATGATCTACTGTTTGAACTGTTGTATCCTAGAGGATAGTCATACTCCTATCTTCTGTTCCGAGATATTATCTTCAAAAAGCACAAATCTACTCTTAAGGACAGTGCCATGCATGCCTCAGCATCTTTTCAGTGTTTTCATATTATCCAAGGTACTATCTCATCCTTATCTATCCAATAAACTTAAGATCATTCTTATCTATCCAACAATCTTAAGAGTAGATTTGGACTCTATTATTGTTATTGCTTCTAAATCCTTTTCCGATACATTCAAGATCGAATATTTTACCAGTTTCCATTATAAATGATGGCAAGCGAAAATTTTTTGGTCCTAAATGTTCATAATATTGCCTATGTTCTAACTGATCCTAGACCTGAGAAAGAGGACCTTCTAGATTGGAAAAAGGCTAATAGAATATGTAGGCACACTATTCTTAGAACTCTATATAATAAATTGTTTGATATTTACTGCCCTATTAAATCAGCCTCTGAGATTTAGAAAAGCCTTAAAAGAAAATATATTCTTGAAGATGCTAGTACTTACAAGTTTACAATAGGAACCCTTTTAAACTTTACCATGTCGGAAGACAAAGATGTGTCATCTCAGATCCATGCATTTCATGTTCTTATAGATGACCTTAAAAATGAAAACATTAGTTTTCCTGATGCTTTTATTGTTGGATTCCTAATTAAAAAATTATCAGAATCTTGGAATATTATAAGAATAATCTAAAGCATAAAAGAAAGTCTCAGTCCCTTGAAGAAGTCATTATGTATATTTGGATTGAAGAGCAAAATAGAGCTTGAGAAAAGATAGAAAAGGCTAAGGAAATGACTAGAAAGGCTAATCTAGTGAAGGATAGATTTAGTAAGGATAGACATAAGTCCTATAAACCTATAGCAACCGTTGGATCATCACCGATCGGATCGATCGTTATGGTTCAAGATCATTCATCGCTGACCGAGATCGATCAGGGCTTGGATCGATCGCAACCGTTGGATCGTCGGTGATCGGACCGATCGCAACAGTCCAAGATCGGTCGTGGCCGATCGGGATCAGGGCTTAGATTGATCGCAACCATTGGATTGTCGGCGATCTCGGACCGATCGCAATGATCCGGGATCGATCGACGCAACGGTCCGGGATCACGGCTTGGATTGATCTTAACCATCGGATTGTCATCGATCGGACCGATCGTCGTGGTCTGGGATCGATCGTGGCCGATTGGGATCATGGCTTGGATCAATCGCAACCGTCAGATCATCGCCGATCGGACTGATCGCCACGATCCAAGATCAGTCATGGCGATCGGGATCACGGCTTGGATCGATCGCAACCGTCGGATCATCGCTGATCAGACCGATCGCCATGGTCTGAGATCGGTCGTGGCCGATCGGGATCACGGCTTGGATCGATCGCAATCGTCGAATCGTCGGCGATCTCGGACTGATCGCAACGGTCTGGGATCGGTCGTGGCCAATCGGGATCACGGCTTGGATCGATCACAACCGTCGAATCGTCGCCAATCGGACCGATCGCCATGGTCCAAGATCGGTAGTGGCCGATCGGGATCACGGCTTGGATCGATCGCAACCGTCGGATCATCGCCGATCGGACCGATCACCACGGTCCGAGATCGGTCGTGGCTGTTCGGGATTAGGGCTTGGATCGATCGCAACCGTTCGATCGTCGGCGATCTCGGACCGATCGCAACGGTCCGAGATCGGTCGAAGAAACGGTTCAGGATCACGGCTTGGATCGATCACAACCGTTGGATCGTCGCCGATCGGACCGATTGCCGTGGTCCGGGATCGATCGTGGCTGATCGGGATCTCGGCTTAGATCGATCGCAACCATCGGATCGTCGCCGATTAGACCAATCGCCACGGTCCGAGATCGATAGTGGTCGATCGGGATCAGGGCTTGGATCGATCGCAACCGTCGGATCGTCGGCGATCTCGGACCGATCGCAACGGTCCGGGATCGATCATGGCTGATCGGGATCACGGCTTGGATCGATCGCAACCGTCGGATCATTGCGATCTGATCGATCGCCACTATCTAAGATCGGTCGTGGTCGATCGGGATCACGGCTTGGATCGATCGCAACCGTCGGATTATCGCCGATCGGACCGATCGCCACGGTCCGAGATCGGTCGTGGCCGATCGAGATCAGGGCTTGGATCGATCGCAACCGTCGGATCATCGGCGATCAGACCGATTGCAACGGTCCAAAATCGATCGACGCAACGGTCCGGGATCACGGCTTGGATCGATCGCAACCGTCAGATCGTCGCCGATCGGTCCGATCGCCACGGTCCGAGATCGGTCGATGTAGTTTCTTAGAAAATAAAAATAATTTTTCTAGAGAAAATAATTTTTAATATTGCGACACATGTATTGCGTCGCAATATTTTTAAGAAAAATAAATGTAATAAAAAATTTTAAAAAAACATTGCGGCGCAATATATGCCTCACAATTATTTTTAAAAAATATAATTTTTATCAGTTATAACACAATTTCCTAGAAAATAAAAATTATTTTTAAGAGAAAATAATTTTTAATATTGTGACGCATGTATTGCGTCGCAATGTTTTTTATAAAAATAAATGTAATTAAAAAATTTTAAAAAAATATTTCGACGAAATATATGCGTTGCAATTATTTTTAAAAAATATAAATTTTATCAGTTATAATTATTAAAAAAATATTACGACGCATTAGCGACGTAATTTCCTAGAAAATAAAAATAATTTTTGAGAGAAAATAATTTTTAATATTGTGACGCATGTATTGCGTTGCAATATTTTTTAGAAAAATAAATGTAATTAAAAATTTTAAAAAAACATTACGATGCAATATATGTGTCGCAATTATTTTCAAAAAATATAAATTTTATTAGTTATAATTATTAAAAAAATATTGCGACGCATTAGCGATGCAATTTTTAGAAAATAAAAATAATTTTTTGAGAGAAAATAATTTTTAATATTGCAACGCATGTATTGCGTCGCAATGTTTTTAAGAAAGATAAATGTAATAAAAAATTTTAAAAAAAATTGCGATGCAATATATGCGTCGCAATAATTTTTAGAAAATATAATTTTTATTAGTTATAACTATTAAAAAATATTGCGACGTAGTTTCCTAGAAAATAAAAATAATTTTCCCAGAGAAAATAATTTTTAATATTGCGATGCATGTATTGCGTCGCAATATTTTTTAGAAAAATAATATAATTAAAAATTTTAAAAAAACATTTCAACGTAATATATGCGTCGCAATTATTTTCAAAAAATATAAATTTTATCAGTTATATTTATTAAAAAATATTGCGACGCATTAGCGATGCAATTTCCTAGAAAATAAAAATAATTTTTTGAGAGAAAATAATTTTTAATATTGCGACGCATGTATTGCATCGCAATATTTTTTAGAAAAATAAATGTAATTAAAAAATTTTAAAAAAACATTACGACGCAATATATGCGTCGCAATTATTTTCAGAGAATATAAATTTTATCAGTTATAATTATTAAAATAATATTGCGACGCATTAGCGATGCAATTTTCTAGAAAATAAAAATAATTTTTTGAGAGAAAATAATTTTTAATATTGCGACGCATGTATTGCGTCGCAATGTTTTTAAAAAAATAAATGTAATAAAAAAATTTAAAAAAAACATTGCGACGCAATATATGCATCGTAATAATTTTTAGAAAATATAATTTTTATTAGTTATAATTATTAAAAAATATTGCGACGCATTAGCGATGCAGTTTCCTAGAAAATAAAAATAATTTTTTAGAGAACAATTTTTAATATTGCAATGCATGTATTACGTCGCAATATTTTTTAGAAAAATAAATGTAATTAAATTTTTTTAAAAAAAATATTGCAATGCAATATATGCATCGCAATTATTTTCAGAAAATATAATTTTTATCAGTTATAATTATTAAAAAAATATTGCGACGCATTAGCGACATAATTTCCTAGAAAAAAAAATAATTTTTTCGCCGGACATTGGCGCCAAATTAGCGACTCATTAGCGACGCAATTGGTTGCGTCGCTAAGTTTTGCATAAAATAATAAAAAGGCCAAATTAGCGATGGATTAGCGACGCATTGTTGCGTCGCTAATCCATAATAAATTTTAAAAAAAATAGCGAGTGATTAGCGACGCATATATTGCGTCGCTAATCACTACTATTAATGCTTGGTTGGGCCGGCCCCCCTGCTTCTTTTCTTTTTCCTCTTCTTACCCTAGCCGCCGCCGTCCGTCCGCTCCTCCGGCTCCCCCCGTCCTCTCCCCCGACGGAAGCTCCCCCACTCCGGCGGCATCCCCTCTCGACCGAGGTAAGCCCCCCTTCCTCCTCAAATTTTTTTTTTAAAAAAATAGGTTCCGGCCATGTCCACGGCCACAGCCATGGCCGTCTTCTCCGGCCACGGCCACTGCCGTGGCCGGCCGTGGCCAGGCCACCAAAAAAATTTTACAGTTTGGGGGGTTTTCCCCACCCCCCCTTCATCTTCTCCAGCCACGGCCATGGCCGTCATCTCCGACCACGACCGCTGCCGTGGTCTGGCCACGGTGGCCAGGCCACCAAAAAAAAATTTACAGTTTGGGGGGGTTTTCCCCACCCCCCTTCGTCTTCTTCGGTCACGGCCGTTGCCATGGCCAGCCGTGGCCTGGCCACAGTGGCCAGGCCACCGAAAAAAAAAAAACAGTTATGGGGGGGGCTCCCCCCCCTCCCGTTTGTCTTCTCCGGCCACGGCCGTTGCCGTGGTCGGTCGTGGCCTGGCGACGGTGGCCAGGCCACAAAAAAAAGTAATTAAAAATGGGGGTGTTTTTTTCACCCCAGCCCCTTCAATTAAAAAAAAAATTAACACTCATAAAAAAATTAACAAAAAATTTAGATTCTATCATATTTTATTATTTTTAAAAATATTTTCAAATAATTTGATGACAAATATTAAAAAATATAAATATATTTTTAAAACATGGGCAACTTAATTTTTTTAAAAAAAAGTAACAGCTAGGGGGGTTTTCCTCACCCCCCAGCCCCTTCAAAAAAAAAAATTAACACTCATGAAAAAAAAATTAACACAAAAAAATTAGATTCTATCATATTTTATTGTTTTTAAAAATATTTTCAAATAATTTGATGACAAATATTAAAAAATATAAATATATTTTTAAAACATGGGCAACTTAATTTTTAAAAAAAATGTTACTACTAATCTAATTTTTTATTAGATTACTTATAAATTAATTAATTTATGTCATTAGTCGTAGCTCTTTGGATAGACTGATTTAGCTCATCAATCATGACTCTTTAAATCAACTGATTAAACTCATAAATCATAGCTATTTAGGTCAATTAATTTAGCTCATTAACCATAACTCTTTAGATTAGCTAATTTCAAAATTGCAGTCATAGCTTTTCATTTCTTTATAGCTATTTATGTAATAATATTTGTGCATTTGTAGTTATTTACAATTGTTATGTCTTGATTATTTACATCCTGCTTCAAATTGAATGATGCATTAAATTATGTAATGCAAGATAGAAAGTCTTGTTGTATTTTTATTTAATTTTTAGCAACAAATTAGTAGTTTCAATGATTTATATTTTAGTCTTCACAAACATTTATATTCGACATAATAATCTTAAGAAGCCAGTGACTATATATATAGAACACTATTCCTATTTATGTATAATTGATAAGAAGTTAAGAATAACAAGTATAAGTTCGATTGTCTTCGGATTTCCATATTATTAATCATAGCACTATAACCTTTAGACCCGTTTGAGAATTTGTAAGACTTAGTCTTGCAAATTCTCAAATTGTCCTGGTGGACAGTTTGAGAATATTTTTTGCGATATGTTAGTCTGCTATTAATCATCGTTGGTTGATATTGTGGTTTGTATTTGCTCATACGTTCTCCTAGTATGGCATATATGCCACACATTTAGGAGAACATATGGGAAAATGCTGCTAAAATTTTAACGTAACCGATCGATGATAATTAATAGCAGAATAACATATCACAAAAAATATTCTTGAATGGGATAGGGCCTTACCTTTTAGACATGGAGTGAAGGTGGAATTAATTTAGGACACTTGAATGCTTGTGAAGCCTTATGATTGAACGGACCGCCTTGTGGCCCGACTCGAACTCAAGCCCTAGCATTAGCCTGGCATGAACCTATGCCTCGGTCCTTGCTAGCACGCCAAGGATCGTAGCCGTGGCCCGGCCTTGCAGGGTAGGGACCTTAGTTGTCTAAAAAAAATTGGTTTAGTTATAAATGATTTAAATGGTTGTTATTAACCTTAGTTGTGTAAAAGAAATAATTTAGTTATATATTTAGTAATACTAATATAGTTTTATAATGTGGTTTCCTTTAATGGTTTACCAGAAATTGTATAAGTCGGTCAAAAATGAGCAGGGCTCGCTCGTGGATGTATGCAAGGATAAAAGATGGCTTGCTTAATCCATATTTTTTGAATGGATTGGAAGAATTTATCGCATTTGCATGTAGCCAATTTTTTGAATTGGTTGTGAATAGCTTATTAATTTATAGGTAAACGGTTCATGGTCCCCAACCGATAATATTTTCATTAAATGTCTATCGCAATGGCCATTGAAGACCGTAACAACCTCTATTGGCTATTTTGTTAATGGGTACAAATTTCAGATTGAACGATTAGCAGCTTCAAGAGGCACGCAGAACTGGGGCGTGTGTGTTAAAGGAGAAAGTGTTGGAGCAAATATGCAGCATTATTATGGAAAGTTAGTTGAGGTGGTTGAAGTTGAATATCCCGGTTGGCCTATGAAACGAACCGTATTGTTTTGTTGCGATTGGTTCGATCCGACAGTTCCTGTGGGCAAAAGGGTTCATAATGACTACAATTTGGTTGAAGTGAACCATCGACGAAGATTGCAGAAATATGACCCATTCATCCTTGCATCCCAAGCTCAGCAAATGTTTTACTGCGGATATCCAAGTTTGCGCAATGATAAGCGAGATTGGTGGGCTGTTTCTAAAATCGTCCCACGTTCAACAATCTTATTAGAGGAGAGTTCATCAAGTCAATCAGCCGAGTGCCCTGCATTTCAAGAGGATGAGATGAAAATGCATACAATTGAGGATGACACAAGGGCTCCTGAAATATTAGTTAGAGATCCAAATGGTGATGTCCAAGAAATTGTGGATGCAAATGTTCGGTTTCCTTCCGATGATAATGAAACTGAATCGCAGTCCGATACGACATCGGATGTTGAACCAACATTTCACGAAACAAATGACACCGATTAAACATAGAGGTTTTTTTAAATTCAATTTTATTTTATAAGTGTTAAATTTTTACATAGTCAATCATTAATCGTAATTTAATTGCATGAATCTTTAGTATTTTTAGTATGACGGGCAAAGGTAGATCTACCGACGATATATGGAGTGAGCAGGGACGTAGCCCTGCTGCATCAGATCACATGAGCTTTGGAGATGGAGAGTTCGGATCTCCACATACCGCACAGCCTTAGATATCTCCAGTAGTCGGCGGTGATCCTGCATTGGTATTACCATCCAGCCGATTGGCACATACCTCCGAGAGTTCTTCCACCATCAGCTGCACCGTACTTCGACTTGATGCTCATGGACTGTAAGTATATACTAATTAAAAATATATGTTTATATTTTTAAGTCAATTACTTATAAACATGCATTTTTTAACAGATTTATTGAGTAGCATCATGTATCCAGCCACATCAGCACCTTATTTCAGAGGCGTGCAGATCCCAGTGGGCGGTCCTGGCACGGGTCTCTCCCGCTATACTTCGGGCTCCATTTCGATTCGGAGCACAGACGCCGTATGGTAAGAAAATATAAATAATTTAATTACTAATTTAGTTATTTACAAATATTTGTATTAATATCAATTTTTTTATTATTATAGTCTGAGTAGGAGGGCGGAGATCCTGGTGAGTTTCGTCTATTTAGGGCGACACACACCAGGAGGGACGGTTCTTGGGTCGACATGCGATCACGGGAGGTTGCGGTAAGAAATTAGCTTTACGTAGTATCTGTTTAATTTCTAAAATTTTATTTCAAGAAATTTATTAATTCATTTATTGTTGATTTTATAATTTAAAGACACGAGTCGAGGAGCTTCGCTCTCAGGCATCGTAGGTCGACTCCACTGATGGGGAGACGCCCATCGAACTCTCAGTAGAGGAGAGTCGGCGTGTGTTTTTGGAGGCTGTTGGTGCCCAGCCGCGAGACCGCAGGGTCTATGGTATGGGCACTAGAGCTTCTTCATATTTTCCCCATCAGGCCTCCAGCTCGCGATATTCTGGTGATATTCCTGCTGAGCATTTAGACGATGTTTGGAGATCTATTGCGGAGGAGGTTCGGCAGGACGTTCGTTAGGAGGTTCGGCAAGAGGTCGAACACAAGTTCGAGCATCGTATGCGAGGCCAGGATCAGGAGCTTGCAGACGTGCGAGATCAGATGCGTCATTTGCAGGATATGGTTAGCTGCTTGTCGCAGGGTCTCCAGCCTCCACGTGATCGCTCAGATTCTTGATGCATTTTTTTTCTTTTTATATGTTGTACATGAAAACTTCAAAATTTTAATATATTAATTATTTTTGGAAATTGAATGATTATTGTTTGGATCAATATGAGTGAAGAATGTTTCGATCAATATTTAAATGTAACGAAATTGTATTAACCGTTTTAATTTTTAATATTTTATTTTTT
>UESW01003970.1:1313999-1413257 GCA_900491605.1 Calamus simplicifolius | reverse complement strand
GATCCTGGTCGGCGATGATCCGACGGTTGCGATCGATCCAAGCCATGATCGATTCCGGTCGGCAACGATCCGACGGTTGCGATCGATCCAAGCCATGATCGATCCCGGTCATGATGACCTATCTCGACCATGGCGATCGATCGGATCGGCGACGATCCGACGGTTGTGATCGATCCCGGTCGGCGATGATCCGACGGTTGCGATCGATCCAAGCCATGATCGATCCTGATCGGCGACGATCGATCTCGGACCGTCGCGATCGATTGGATCGGTGACGATCGAGGATTGCGATCGATCGAAGCCATGATTGATTCCGGTCGGCGACTATCGATCTCGGACTATCACGATCGATCGGATCGGTGACGATCCGACATTGCGATCGATCGAAGCCATGATCGATCTCGATCGGCGATGACCGACGGTTGCCATCGATCCAAGCCATGATCGATCCCGGTCGGCGACGACCAATCTCGGACCGTCATGATCAATCCGATCGGCAACGACCCGACGGTTGTGATCGATCGAAGCCATGATCGATCACGGTCGACGACGATCGATCTCGGACATTATTAATTTTTAATTATATTTTCTAATTTATTGCATCGCTAATGCCTCGCTAATTTGGCATTATGAATTTCTTTTAAAATATTGCGACGCATTAATTTGCGTCGTTAAATAAAAATTTTTTTTTTATTACTTTACTATTTTATTGTATCGCTCTTACATCGCTAATTAACATATTTATTTTTAACAAAACATTGCGATGCACTGGATTGCATCGCAATATTTATTTCATAATATTATTTTTTTAAAATAAATTTTATTTAAATTAATTACGATGCAATTATTGCATCGCTAAATTTAAAAATAATTTTTATATTTTTCTGGTTTATTGCGTCACTAATGCATCACTATTTAAAATAATTAAGTTTTTTAAAAACATTGTGACGCACGTTTGCGTTGCAATATTTTTTTTTATATATATTTATAAAAATTAATTTTATTTAAAATAATTGCGATGCAATTAGTGCGTCGCTAAATTAAAATTAATTTTTTATAATTTTTTGTCTATTGCATCGCTAATGCGTCGCTATTTAAAATTATTATTTTTCAAATATATTGCGATGTACTGAGTTGCATCGCAATATTTTTATTTCATAATTATTTTATAAAAATTAATTTTTTTATTAATTTGTGACGTATTTTTGCATCGCTATATTAAATATATTTTTTCTTATTTATGTTTATTACGTCGCTAATGCGTCGCGATTTAACATAATTAATTTTTAAAAATATTGTGATGCACTTAGCTGTGTCGCAATATTTTATTCCTTTAATAATATTTTAAAAAAACATATTTTATAAATATTGCGATGCATTTTTTGTGTCGCTAAATTTAAAATTTTTTTTTTAATTTTATGGTTTATTGAGTCGCTAATGCGTCGCTATTTGCATCGCAATTTTTTTTTTGATGCGGTGGCGTCGCAATGTAGTCGCAATTTTAGCGATGCATCTTTGCGTCGCTAAAATTGCGTTGCTATTTCATTATTTTCTTGTAGTGGAAGGATGCGGCCGAACTTCGGGCGAGGGTGCTTCCAATCGATTCGCTTTCCAGGGCCTTGGCGCTCAACAAAAAGGACTTCGAAAGGATGACCAAGTCTTTTTGTCTTGCGGCCATGAGAGCCTCTCGGCTGAAACTCAGGTCAAGAGCTCCAGGGCTTTCGTGAGCAATCGAATAAAGCTTGTCTGGAGTTATCCAGATTAAAGCAGAGCATGACAACAAGGTTAAGGCCATGCAGCAATATTTTGAAAGAGATGGGACCAGCTGAAGGCCAATCATGCTGAAGATAAAAACAATTGGAGCAGGAGGCTTGAGGAGGAGGAGCACATGTGTCGGCAGCAGCGAGACCAGCTCACCGGTTTGAATAAAGAACTCGCCAAAATGGAGAATCAGCTGAAATGGTTAAATGGGCGGGTTGCTCGGCTCACCGATGATCTCGATTACATTCAGAAATTGGGGACAAGCAGTCCCGGATTGATGACCTCAAAGAAGGCCTTCGCCAAAATCAATCGGCTAAGTCGAAGGCCTTGGAGAGGATACAAGAACTGAGCGGCTAACTGGCTCGGCAAGAGGAAGGGGTATGGTGTCTCTCTTTTTTCGTTTGCCTT
Organism: Calamus simplicifolius; assembly: GCA_900491605.1. Lineage (NCBI taxonomy): Eukaryota > Viridiplantae > Streptophyta > Magnoliopsida > Arecales > Arecaceae > Calamus > Calamus simplicifolius. The sequence continues at coordinate 1,411,088 of UESW01003970.1, read as the reverse complement.
TAGTGCTTTTATTTCGTCCGTGGGCTTGGGCATTCCGACATTTGTAGATGGGTGAAATTGAGTCCAAAGCGCGGGAGCAAATTGATGCCTTGGGGCGGAGCTTTCCGTGAGTCGCCAAATAAACCTCGAGCTTCAAGATCGATTAGCTGAAGCCAATGGCCGAATTGCCGGCCATGGAGGAATATAAAGGTTCCACCAGTTTTCAGAAGAATGTAGAGAAGCCTATGCTGACGTATTTCGATTCCGAAGAGGAGATCCGAGCAAAGATCTCTCGGGCGCATCCCGAGGGATTTATCCTTTTTGGATGTCGAACCTTTTGAGACCTATACCCCGGGGGTTAAAGAAGCTGAGTATGAAGACATTTCAAACGTCGATCTTGACGTCATTCTGGGTTCTAGTGAGACTGCAGCTCCCGAAGGACACTCTCAGCTTGCCACCGAGGAAGCAATGATATTTGAAGTGGGCGAAACAAGCCAAGCCCCCCGAATGTTACTGAGGAGGCTGTCGGGATCGACCCAACCCCGATTCTTAAGGGTCACTTATGTATTTTTCGCTTCTCAGATTTATGATCTGGTTGAAATTTCTGATGAATGGGTCTTTCGCCTTCACTTGATCACCTTTTTTGGATGATCTTTTTATCTCAAGTTTTCTTCTAACTGTGAACGAATTATGATTCATTCGCTATCTTAGGTCGTTTGGTTCGGACTTAAGTAACGTCTCGATCGAGGCCGAGGTATAAGGATAGCTTGGTTTGTCCAAAGTAAAAAATTGGCACGCTCAGCCGAGGCATAAAATGGTCCGGCGCTGCCAAGGAATATAGTTCTGGTCCCGCTCGGAGCGAGTAAGGGAATTTGTCCTGCTAAAGTATAGGATAGCTCGGCTAGGGTCGAGGTAAAGTAAACGATTTATCCGAGCTGAAGAAAAGGTGTCTTGTGCCGAGGTTCCCCAGTCCAAAGCGTAGGTTCGGGCGTAGGGAATATGGCTCCAGGTGACATGATCCAAGCGGAGGGAGCTTGGTCCCAAGAAAGGGGGTGCATCCCGAGCGCCATAATGTTATTAATGAATCTCTTCGACGAGGGGGCGGAACTCTTCGTTTCCCATGAGCGCCTACTGAGGCAGTGACACGTGGCGTGTTTCATGGTGATAGTGTTGGAATTGATGGCCCGGGCGATCGAGATACTCGCCAAAGGTAGTTTAAAAATGGATGGGGGAATGCCATCGTTAATCGCCTTTTCAGCTAATCTCTCGAGATTTTTGGATACTGAGATGGCTTCCGGAGGCGAGGAGCGATCGACTGAAACACCAAGTAGTGGCATTAATGGCCGGGGGGCCCCATAGGAGCCGCACTACAGTGACCGTCGATGGGGAGGTCTTGGCGTCACTGTTTGCGGACCGCGAGCGACTTCAGAGGGCGGCCAAGCAATACCTGGTGTTTCCATGAGAGAGAACGAGCTCCTTCATCAGGCCAACAGCCAGCTGGAGGGGCAAGTAGCATTCCTCCAGCGACAGATTGCCGAGTTAGCTTTGCGGCGTAGGGGAGCTCGGCAGCGCCTGGAGAAGATGATAAGCCCCTATGAGGGCTCATGTATTCCCTTTCCAATGAATGAAATAGAAACTTTCAGCAACCTTTGTATTTGGTACTACCCTTGAAATGTTTGTTCTCGTTATGTCAGATACACGAACGAGACATTCCTCGAGGGATCTTTGGAGATCCTGGAGAGACTAGGGTATTGCGTCCCTGTTTTAGTTGGGGCAAGGGTAGATATCTCGGCTCAGACCAAGGCATAAGATAACGTTCAGTTGTACTGAATCGAAAGGAGATACCTCGGTTTATTCCGAAGTATGGAGGCAATCTTGGCTTTGAGTCGAATCACAAGGCGATGTCTCAGTTTGTTGGCCCAGATGGCAACCCAAGAGGGGGGGGTGAATTGGGTTCTTAAAAATTTAAGTCTTTTTAACTTTAGTTGATTAGTTAGCAAAATGTGCAAGTGAGAGGCTAACTTTAATCAATACACAAGCAAATAATAAAGAGAGATAGAGAGAGAGAAAATATAGCACGGCAAACACAAGATAATTTTATAGTGGTTCGGTGCAACCAACACCTACGTCCACTCCCAAGATTCACTTGGGTCCACACTATAATCTCTTCGATTACAGCCGAGTTGTTTTACAAGTTCACAACTCAAACTTGTTGTTTTCCCGGGATCACAACGAACCCAGCCGGTTTTACACGGGCTCACCAGCACAAAACCCTACACGTTGTTTTTCACGGGCTCACAACTAACCCAACACAAGCACTCCGGCTTGCAACGAGGTATAATAACCTCCACTGATTCAATCCACTGATTGAATCAGCAAACAACCAAAATAACAGAGTTTAAATATAGAAACGCTCCCCTTGAGCAAATATACAAATAAAGTATAAAAAGGGTTAGAAAAGCCTGATAAGATTGCAGATGGTTGTGGCTTTGGCTTTCTTCCTTCTCCTCTTTAACTCCTCTTGAAGTATTGAATCAGGCCTCAGCAAGATTCTTGACCGTTTGAAAACTTTGGAGTTGAGATGAAGCTTTTTCTCCTTTTGTTGAATGTTGAAAATCCTTCGATTTGATCTTTGAAAAGCTTTTGGATTTTCTTTTGACTCTTGTGGATTGATGATCTGGAGCAGACGAAACTTCCTCTTTGATTTCACTCCTTTTGAATCACTCTATTTTGAACTAGAAGATTTTTCCAATAAAGCTCTGTTTTTCCCTCTTTTTGGATAAGGCAGTAATCTCTCTTTTTCTTTTTTTTTTTTTTGTTGTTTTTGATTTGAAAAGGCTCCTCTATTTATAGATTCTGCAAAGATATAGCCGTTAGAAACATAGAAAAATAGCCGTTATTCAAAAATATTACCGTTAGAGCTGATGTGGCATCCAGAAAAAATCGCGTCCAGATTCCGTGGAGTCGGCTCGAGCACTGCGTGAGTCGGCTCGAACACTCGATTCCAGAAACACCTAACTTTCAAGGGTCGACTCGAGATATGCGGGAGTCGACTCGAGAAGTGCTCAAAAATGAGCCTCTCTGCCGTCTGAGTCGAGTCGGCTCGCACAGTCCATGAGTCGGCTCGCGAAGGTTCAGGGGTCGACTCTTGAAAACTCAAGTGTCGACTCAGGACAACATTGAAAAACAGACATTTGGGGAGTCGACTCGGAAACCCTTGAGTCGGCTCGGGAGCGATACAAAAATCAGAAAAATGTTCTGATAGACTTTAAAACTCGTCCCAAATAAATTTAAATATAAATGTGACTTGAATAGAATTGATTTGATCATCAATTCAAGACATTTTCCATTAAGTTATTGATTATCAAATGAGTAGTATAAGAATTCTTTTTGAAATCTCAAGTTTAATTCATGAAATCTCAAGTATAATCTCAAGTATAAAAATTTTTGTTTTAATTGATTCAAGAACTCATTGAATGTAAACATTGATAGTTTATATTTTTCATTTTTAAATAAACTCATGGTATTTGATAAATAATTCATTGTTTCTATTAATATATTCATGGCTTTTGGAAATCATCAAAATCAATAGAGTTGGGGCAATTATGTTTCAATAATTTCTCAACAATCTCCCCCTTTTTGATGATGACAAAAACATTGAGTATATGCATTATAAAATTAAAAATTTATGATACCAAAATCAACTTTTGTGTTCATGGAAAGGCTCCCCCTCAATGAGGTAGCTCCCCCTATGAACCTCAATTTTATAATTCATTCAAAATTTTTCAAATTCAAAAACTTAAGCAAATAAACCTTTTTCTTTATGAAATTCAAATTATCTCTTCCCCTTATATGAAACATATATTTTCTTTTTCTTATTTAATTCTCTCCCCCTTATTTAATTAGGGCAATTAAAAGCATATAAGGTTTAAACAAATCTCTTCCTCTTAAATATGATGATGCATATACGATTAAATCATATAAATCTCTCCCCCTTTTTTGTAATCAACAAAAAGGTTGAGATGCATCAGAGCATCAACTTGATTAAATTCATTCGAATTCATTCAGCATCTAAGTTATCAATTGAGTATTGAGATATTCAAAATTATATCAAATTAAACATAAGCATTCAAGGATATTCAAAGGTACTCATAATTGAAATGAACATAACTTTTCTCATTACTTCAAAAGTATGTCAAATTACATCAAAATGTAACACAATCTCATTGTAATGAAATTAAACTAACTTAAATTCATCAAAGTTCAAATACAGTCATATTAAAGCAAAACTTCCTAGATACAATCTAGTAAGGAAATCTAGAAATACAAACTATGATAAGTATCAAAATCATTTGACACGCTTGAAAACTATACTCTTTAAGTGTCCAATCATTTCCATGATATCATCCTTTTGTGATTTGTTAAAGTCATTCATAGTTACTTGTATCTGATCAACTGCAGCATCAATATCTCTTCTTAACTGATTAGTTCTATCAAGATACACATTGGATCCATCAGCTATCCCTTGAAGTCTTTCAAATATCTTCTTAAGCTCAGCATTGAGTGAATCCACATGGGTACCAACAGAAAATGAAAGTAAGTCAAGTCTTGAAATGATGTCTTCCTTTAATTCTCTAATATCTTCTCTCAATTGACCAATTTCATCTTTTCTTTGATTATCAAATTCTGCAAACATAGCTCTAAGCTGACATAACTGCTCATCTGAAAATCTCACAGAAGAAGATGAAGTCTGAGGTGGAGGAGAATAATGCATGCTAGGTCCTGCCTCAGACGGTCCAGCAACAGAAGGTCCAGCCTCGACCTCAGCTCTAATGTCTTCAACTCTGTCCTCCTCAGCTCTAACATCTTCTTGACCTTTTCTTATCCAACTACCATTAACTTTCTTGAAGCCCATGCGGTGAATAGTGGCCAATGAATAGTAGTCAGTATGTCTCAAATTTCTCCTGGGCTCACTATCACTAATTTCAATTCCTTGGCTTCTGAATAATTGTGTCAAGATCATGCCGTAGGGAAGACAGGATTTCCTCTTACTCCCACAATCAGCTATATACCATAATATCATAATGGGTAAGTTGATTGGCTTGCCTGAAACTACAGCATCCATAACAAAGATATCCCTCTCAGACACGTAGTCAAAACGGCCTGTCTTAGGGAAAAGAATCCTGCTGCAGATGTTATGAAGCAATCTCAAGTCCAGTGGCAGCTGATTGGCAAAAACTTCTTCAAATCCCTCAAAATTTCTATTCAATAATCTTGTGAGGGCAGGTGACCTATCCTCTGGGTCAAAAGTGGAAGGTCCTGATAGGGGTAAGTCCAATAATTTAGAGAGAATGATGGCAGTGACATTCAAACCAACTCCTCTAACAATGCTGACCAATCCATTGTCCCCTCTAGTCAAATTTTTATAAAACTCTTTAACTAATGCTGGGTATGTAGGACAGTCTAAGGAGCATATCTTTTCAAATCCCATTTCCTTCAACTGTGACCCTACAAGCAATCCCTCTCTCTCAAACAAATCAAAGTCAAACTTCCTTCCTGTAGTAATGACTCTACTCGCAAGGTGATCTACCTGAGGAGTAGTGGCAGTAGGAGCAGGCGAGTCGTCCGAAGAGGAAGCAGGCGAAGAGTCCGGAGTCGGCTCGCGAACGGGTCGACGCACGGTCTTCTTTCTTTTCATCCCGGCACCGCTACTACTAGCACCACGGGTTTTGGGGGCCATTGAATCAAAGTGGAATGATTGTTTAAGGATTTTGGAAGATTTTGGAAGGTTTGAAGGGTTTTGGAGGGTTTTGAAAATGATTTGGAATGATTAGAATCGATCGATGGGTCGGCTCGTGCCCTAATAAAGCGATTTGGGACCACGTCGAGTCGACTCGCGCAAAGCATAGAGTCGGCTCGGGTAAGTCACAGAGCGCAGACTCGATCTCGAGTCGACTCGCTCAGAGAAGGGGTCGACTCCTGAGTTTCAGCAGAAACTCGAGTCGACTCCGATACTCTCGAGTCGGCTCCGAAACCATTTCAGAGTAAAAAATCAAAATTTTTCAGAGTGTCTGAAATGAACCCGGATTTGATCTTTGAGTATGATTAAAAATCATGGATTTTGATAGATCAAATTGATATGAGTTCTAGATAAAATTTCCTTAAGATTTTGAGAAATTGAAAGAACTCTAGATATATTTCCTTAGAGGTTTCAAAATCTATCCAAAAGGGTTACAAATTCCTAACTCTCCTCTAAGATAACAAAATCTTTCTTCGCTTAAAGGTTTTGTAAAGATGTCAGCTAGTTGTTCTTCAGTGTTTACATAATCTAAACAAATTTCATCATTAGCTACATGTTCCCTTATAAAATGATATCTAATTTCTATGTGTTTTGTCCTTGAGTGTTGAATCGGATTTTTAGTTAAATTGATTGCGCTAGTGTTATCACATCTTATGGGTGTTTTATCAAGTGTGATACCATAGTCTTCAAGTTGTCGCTTAATCCATAGGATTTGCGCACAGCAACTTCCAGCTGCTACATATTCAGCTTCAGTAGTTGATAATGCAACTGAATTTTGCTTTTTGCTAAACCATGTGATTAAGTTACTTCCTAAGAAATGGCATGCACCACTTGTGCTTTTTCTATCTAGTTTACATCCAGCATAATCAGAATCCGAATATGCAATTAGGTTTAAAGTTGAGTCTCTAGAATACCATAAACCTACATTTTTCGTTCCATTTAAGTATCTTAAAATTCTTTTAACAGCTATTAAATGTGATTCTTTAGGTTCAGATTGAAATCTAGCACATAAACATACTGAAAACATAATATCTGGTCTACTTGCTGTTAAATAAAGAAGGGATCCGATAATACCTCGATAATACTTTTGATCAACCTTCTTACCTTCTTCATCTTTGTCCAGCTTGCATGAAGGACTCATTGGAGTTCCGAGGGGTTTCATTGTTTCCATACCAAACTTTTTGAGTAGTTCTCTTGTGTATTTGGTTTGGTTGATAAAGATTCCCTCCTTGCATTGTTTGATTTGGAGTCCAAGGAAGAAGTTGAGTTCTCCCATCATGCTCATCTCGAATTCTCCCTGCATCAACTTTGCAAATTCTTGACAAAGAGAATCGTTAGTAGCACCAAAAATAATGTCATCTACGTATATTTGTACTACAAGCAAATCTTTATTTTTTCTTTTCAAAAATAGTGTTTTATCAACATTACCTCTTGTAAAATCATTTTCTATTAAGAATTTACTTAACCTATCATACCAAGCTCTAGGTGCTTGTTTCAAACCATATAAAGCTTTGTGCAATTTAAAAACGTGATTTGTAAATTCATGATCTTCAAAACCTGGTGGTTGTTCTACATACACCTCTTCATTTATAAATCCATTTAAAAATGCGCTTTTAACGTCCATTTGAAATAAGTTAAAATTCATGTGACATGCAAATGCAAGTAACAATCTAATGGCTTCCAATCTAGCTACAGGTGCAAAGGTTTCATCAAAATCAATACCTTCCTCTTGATTATATCCTTTTGCAACTAATCTAGCTTTGTTTCTAATTACTATGCCATTTTCATCTAATTTATTTCTAAAAACCCATTTTGATCCTATTACTGAATGATTTTTAGGTCTTTCAACTAGTGTCCAAACATTATTTCTAGTAAATTGATTTAGTTCTTCTTGCATTGCTATCATCCAATTATTATCTTTCTCGGCTTCTTCAATAGTTTTAGGTTCTATTTGAGAGACAAATGCAAGATGATTACTAATATTTCTCATAAATGATCTAGTTCTTATTCCTTGAGAAGGATCACCTATAATCAATTCCTTAGGATGACTATAAGCATATCTCCAATCTCTTGGAAGATCTATATCATTATGATCATTATTAACATCACCGACCTTATGTGAATCATCATCTTTAGCCTCTTGTTCATGATCAGAAGATACTTCAATATTAAGTTTTTCAAGATCTTTTTCAATTATGTTTGTATCTTCCTCATCATCAATCTTTTCAGATCCAGTTGCTAAAGATTCATCAAAAACTACATGTATGGATTCTTCTACTATTAAGGTTTTCTTGTTAAAGATTCTATATGCCTTACTAGTCGTTGAATAACCTAGAAAAATTCCTTCATCAGATTTAGCATCAAATTTTCCTAAGTTGTTTTTACCATTATTATGAATGAAACATTTACATCCAAATGCATGAAAGTATTTTATATTTGGTTTTCTTTCATTCCATAATTCATAAGGTGTTTTCTTTAATATTGGTCTTATTAATGCTCTATTTAAGATGTAACATGCTGTGTTAATTGCTTCCGCCCAAAAATACTTTGGTAAGTTGCTTTCGCATAGCATGGTACGGGCCATGTCTTCTAAGGTTCTATTTTTTCTTTCAACTACACCGTTTTGTTGTGGAGTCCTAGGGGCTGAAAAGTTATGATTAATTCCATTTTCAGAACAAAAACTTTCAAATAAGTGATTTTCAAATTCAGTTCCATGATCACTTCTTAGAGACACTATGGTAGTGTTTTTCTCATTTGTGACTTTCTTGAAGAATTTCAGAAATATCGAGAAAGTCTCATCTTTGTGAGCTAAAAACATCACCCAAGTGTACCTAGAGTAATCATCTACAATCACTAAACCATATTTCTTTCCTCCTAGACTTGTGGTTCTAGTTGGTCCGAAAAGATCCATGTGAAGTAGCTCTAGAGGCCTAGAAGTTGAAACAGTGTTTTTAGATTTGAAAGAACTTCTAGTTTGTTTTCCAAATTGACATGCATCACAGATTTTGTTATTTTCAAAATCTAACTTAGGTAAACCTTTAACTAAATCCATCTTAATTAGTTTTGAAATAAGGTGTGTGCTTGCGTGACCTAATCTACGATGCCATAACCATCCAATATCATTTATGTTAGCATTGTCAGCAATTAGGCAATGACTACTTTCAGATAATTTGTCTAAGTCAACTAAGTACACATTGCCATGTCTATAACCAGTAAAAACAATGCTATCATTAATGGAATCAGATACTATGCAAATAGAAGATTTAAATGAAACATTAAAGTTCTTATCACATAGTTGGCTTATACTAATTAAATTGTGCTTTAAACCATCAACATAAAGTACATTATCAATAAATATAGATGGAGTTATGCGAACTTTACCAAGGCCCATAATTTGACCTTTACCGTTATCGCCAAACGTCACAACTCCACCTTTCTTTTCTTCTAGGGTGATGAATTCCTCTTTGTCACCCGTCATATGTCTTGAGCAGCCACTATCAAGATACCACTTTTTCTTTGATCTTTTGGCTACAAGACATTCCTGCAATATAATCAAACTTTATGTTTAGGTACCCAAGCTTTCTTGGGTCCTTCATGGTTAGTAGCAACAAAAATTGTTCCTTTCGGAACCCATATTTTCTTTGCTTTAACATTTAACTTGTTGTTATTATTTAATGTTTTGCATTCAAATGATTTATGACCTTTTTCATTGCATTTAAAACAAGTTATATTACTTTGATTGGCTTTTACAAAAATATTCTTTAAAGATTTTTGTTTCCTATACGTATTATAACCTAGGCCAGCTTTATCGAAAACAGCTTTTTGATTATCTAAAATCATGTTTAGTTTAGTTGAACTTAAGGTGAATTTCTCAACAATGTCTTTATATTTTATAACTTCTTTCTTTAATGAATCATTGTCTTTAACTTGCTGTTCTTTTTCTAAAGCTAAGGTTTCTAATTGATCTTTTAAATCTTTTGTTGAGTTTTTAGTTTCAGATTTCAACAAATCTATTTCTTGATTAAAATTATCTCTTTCTTTGCTAAGTTCTTCTTTTTCATTAGTTAAGTTCTTAACTTCTAAAGCTAATTCATTTTTACTTTTAGCTAAGCTAATATTGTCATTTTTCAAAAACTTATACTTCTTTTTCAAAGATTTAAAATCAATCATAAGTTCATTGAAAGCCTCAAACATTTCATCAAAAGTGAATTCATCATTTGAGTTTTCAGAACTTACCTCATTGTCGTTGTCGTCGTTGTTGGCCATGAAGCAGATATTGGCAACTTCCTTTTGTTCTTCTTCTTCCGACGAGGAAGATTCATCAGACCATGTTGCCATGTATGCTTTCTTCTTTTTCTTGTAGGCCTTTTTCAGCAAAGGACAATCATATCTAAAGTGCCCTGGCTTTTTACACTCATAACATACTAAGGGCTCTTTCTCTTTTTCTTTCTCCTTGTCCTTTTTCTTATCTTTTTCTCCATCAATTCTTGCTCCAAATTTCTTTTTATGGAAGGGCCTTTTTCTCATAAACTTTCTGAATTTTTTGGCCAAGAGAGCAGTTTCATCATCATCTTCATCATTACTTTCACTGCTGCTCTCTTCCATTTCTGCAGTTTTGAGGGCAAGTGTTTTCTTTCTTTTTGTTTCCTCCTCAACATGCTGCTTCATTGTCAGCTCGTGGGTCATTAGGGATCCTAGAAGCTCCTCTAAAGGTAATGCATTGAGGTCCTTTGCTTCTTGGATAGCAGTGACTTTCGCTTCCCACGATCTTGGTAGTGACCTAAGAATTTTGCGCACAAGGTCAGCATTAGAATAAATTCTACCAAGACTCTTTAAACCATTCACAATATCAGTGAATCTAGTGAACATGCATGTGATGGTTTCAGTTTGTTCCATTGTAAACAATTCATATTTATGAACCAAAATGTTTATTTTTGATTCCTTAACTTGGTTTGTTCCTTCATGTGTTATTTCCAACCTATCCCAAATTTCTTTTGCGGAATTACATGTTGAGATTCGGTTGAATTCATTAGAGTCTAAGGAACAATATAAAATGTTAATGGCTTTAGCATTTAATTGAGCCATTCTTCTATCATTATCATTCCAATCCCTTTCGGGCTTAGGAACAAGAATGCCTTCAACTAAGTGTGTGGGTGTACTAGGTCCATTAGTTATTACTCCCCACAATTCATAGTCAGAAGCTTGAATGAATATTCTCATTCTTGCTTTCCAATATGAATAGTTGGTTCCATTAAATAAAGGAGGTCGATTCGTAGAATGACCTTCAGCAAAACATGAACCACTTTGTGTTGCCATAAGGATCTTTAGCCCTTGATCGTGAGATCAAATTCTAAATGAGCACTTGCTCTGATACCAATTGTTGGCCCAGATGGCAACCCAAGAGGGGGGGGGTGAATTGGGTTCTTAAAAATTTAAGTCTTTTTAACTTTAGTTGATTAGTTAGCAAAATGTGCAAGTGAGAGGCTAACTTTAATCAATACACAAGCAAATAATAAAGAGAGATAGAGAGAGAGAAAATATAGCACGGCAAACACAAGATAATTTTATAGTGGTTCGGTGCAACCAACACCTACGTCCACTCCCAAGATTCACTTGGGTCCACACTATAATCTCTTCGATTACAGCCGAGTTGTTTTACAAGTTCACAACTCAAACTTGTTGTTTTCCGGGATCACAACGAACCCAGCCGGTTTTACACGGGCTCACCAGCACAAAACCCTACACGTTGTTTTTCACGGGCTCACAACTAACCCAACACAAGCACTCCGGCTTGCAACGAGGTATAATAACCTCCACTGATTCAATCCACTGATTGAATCAGCAAACAACCAAAATAACAGAGTTTAAATATAGAAACGCTCCCCTTGAGCAAATATACAAATAAAGTATAAAAAGGGTTAGAAAAGCCTGATAAGATTGCAGATGGTTGTGGCTTTGGCTTTCTTCCTTCTCCTCTTTAACTCCTCTTGAAGTATTGAATCAGGCCTCAGCAAGATTCTTGACCGTTTGAAAACTTTGGAGTTGAGATGAAGCTTTTTCTCCTTTTGTTGAATGTTGAAAATCCTTCGATTTGATCTTTGAAAAGCTTTTGGATTTTCTTTTGACTCTTGTGGATTGATGATCTGGAGCAGACGAAACTTCCTCTTTGATTTCACTCCTTTTGAATCACTCTATTTTGAACTAGAAGATTTTTCCAATAAAGCTCTTTTTTCCCTCTTTTTGGATAAGGCAGTAATCTCTTTTTCTTGTTTTTTTTTTTTGTTTTTTGATTTGAAAAGGCTCCTCTATTTATAGATTCTGCAAAGATATAGCCGTTAGAAACATAGAAAAATAGCCGTTATTCAAAAATATTACCGTTAGAGCTGATGTGGCATCCAAAAAAATCGCGTCCAGATTCGTGGAGTCGGCTCGAGCACTGCGTGAGTCGGCTCGAACACTCGATTCCAGAAACACCTAACTTTCAAGGGTCGACTCGAGATATGCGGGAGTCGACTCGAGAAGTGCTCAAAAATGAGCCTCTCTGCCGTCTGAGTCGAGTCGGCTCGCACAGTCCATGAGTCGGCTCGCGAAGGTTCAGGGGTCGACTCTTGAAAACTCAAGTGTCGACTCAGGACAACATTGAAAAACAGACATTTGGGGAGTCGACTCGGAAACCCTTGAGTCGGCTCGGGAGCGATACAAAAATCAGAAAAATGTTCTGATAGACTTTAAAACTCGTCCCAAATAAATTTAAATATAAATGTGACTTGAATAGAATTGATTTGATCATCAATTCAAGACATTTTCCATTAAGTTATTGATTATCAAATGAGTAGTATAAGAATTCTTTTTGAAATCTCAAGTTTAATTCATGAAATCTCAAGTATAATCTCAAGTATAAAAATTCTTTTTGTTTTAATTGATTCAAGAACTCATTGAATGTAAACATTGATAGTTTATATTTTTCATTTTTAAATAAACTCATGGTATTTGATAAATAATTCATTGTTTCTATTAATATATTCATGGCTTTTGGAAATCATCAAAATCAATAGATTTGGGGCAATTATGTTTCAATAATTTCTCAACACAGTTTATGCCAAGACATAACGGGCGGTTGGGCCGGAGCAGGGGATGTCGATGTGCCTTTATTGAAGAGTACTTGACTTCTGCGCCTTTTTTATTACTCTGCCAGTGCCTTATCTTTTTCAAGGCGAGTTGGCCTTCTTTTTGTCGAGATGGATAAAACGGCTTTGCAACCTGTAGAAGGATGCCTCGTTACTTGCATGAGTCATTTATCCCGTCGGTCTTTTCCAACGTGAGTCTTTTTAACGTACGATATAAGCACTCATTCGCCAATGGAGGGCATCATTTTCACCGGGCGATTTCTCAGGCCTGCCCATATCTTAAGGACCGACGGACGATTTTCTGCATTTAAGGCTCTTGATTCACGATCAGAGGGAAATCTTTTTCCTTGCATCATGGTCTGAGAAATGCGTTCGGTGTGCTTTGAAAGGCGCCCTTTTCATCCTGAAATGCCACGTGGTGGTGTGGCCAGGGCGCTTTGAATCCTAGGTCTTTCTACTTTAATATCCACTCCTGGTCCATTTGCCTATAAAAATGGGAGGAGTGGGCCATGTTAGGCTAGCTCCCAAGGCTTTCTTTTCTATAAGTCGTAAGAGTTTCCATGGCGTCTGTTTTATTGAAGTTGAGAGCGGAGAGTCCGAGCCTTCCTTTTACAAGTCGATCTCCCTCGGACAGCTGGGGTGATGAAGAAACTACTGAAGAGCAGACAGTCCTCAAAAGAGGAATTTTAAAGATCATATGAAGAGCGCACGGGAGGTCCGCATAGATCATATGGGGAGCGCACGTATGCGCTCCCTATGTGTCCTTTGTCACTTGCCATGGGGACCGTCGGCAATGCAAAGCATGCATATCCCCATGGTAAGGATGGACTTTTCCTTCTCCCTCGAGCTGGATTCCTTAGCTCATCCGACCGGAGAATCTTTCGCCACATGAAGAGGGAGGAGAGCAGTGTGGGCTTGTTGGTTCTATGCCTTTTACGATCGGACAGTGACCAGCAACCCAGCATTCCACCCAGGGGAAATGTCCCCCAGCATCGGCATCCATAGGTCTTCCTTCCATTTTTGGATCTCTTAATTCATCCAGGGGACCTGTGGGTGGCCAGTTTGTTCCTTGACATTAACCCGTGATTTAGCCGAGCTGTCCAGTTTTTCTGATTTCTTGGGTTAGATGTCAGAACATCATTATTAACCGAAGCTGACCGAAGTTGTTCGAGCTTTTTATTTGTTTTCATTTCCTGTGCCATGATGCACTTGTAATAGCTCTCAAGAGGTTGTAATTTCCATTAATAAAGAAAGCATTTTCTTTCCTTTATAGTTACTCATGCCTTTTCTAGCATGGTTGTATTGAGAGTTTCCCTACGCTTTCCGCAGCGTATTTCGCTTGTTTCCAATAGCGATTTTAGCTACTTTGCTTTGGCTGATCATTTCAGCGATACCTTGGTCCTCTGTGGAGGAAGCATTTACCTCTGTTTAGGTCAGAGGGAGGCCTGGCAGCCGTGTGAGCTTATGTAGTAAGCATGGTCCTATTTAAGGGATGAAGTATGCATTTCTCTGACAAGAAATAACTTGCATAATCTTGCTGGTAAGCGAAGAAAGATTACCAACCTTTGCTAAGGCATAACAGGACATCTTAGTTGCGTCAGAGTGTTTGAGAGATTACTCGTCTAGGCCGAAGCTTTAGAGCTATATCACTCGGTGTTGCCGAGCCTTCAGATAACATATCACTCGGTATTGCCGAGCCTTCAGATAACATGTCACTCGGTGTTGCCGAGCCTTCAGATAATGCATCACTCGGTGTTGTCGAGCCTTCAGATAATATGTCACTCGGCATTGCCAAGCCTTCAGATAATATATCACTCGGTTTTGCCGAGCCTTCAAATAATATGTCACTCGGTGTTGCCGAGCCTTCAGATAATGCATCACTCGATGTTGTCGAGCCTTCAGATAACATATCACTCAGTTGTTGCCAAGGTTTCTGGATATCATATCACTCGGTTGTTACCGAGGTTACTCGATTGTTGCCGAGCCTTCAATTATCACTCAGTTGTAGCTGAGGCTTCGGAATATCACTCGGTTGTTGCCGAGGTTTCTGGATATTACTCGGTTGTTGCCGAGCCTTCAAATAACATATCACTCGGTTGTTGCCGAGGCTTCAAGATTATATTTTACTTGGCGCGGCCAAGGTACGGAGTCCTCCCAGCCCAGCTAGGATATATTTTACTTGGTGCGGCCAAGGTACGGAGTCCTCCCAGCCCAGCTGGGATATATTTTACTTGGTGCGGCTAAGGTACGAAGTCCTCTGAGCCCAGCTGAGATATATTTTACTTGGCACGGCCAAGGTACGGAGTCCTCCCAGCCTAGCTGGAATATATTTTACTTGGCGTGACCAAGGTACGGAGTCCTCCCAGCCCAGCTGGGATATGTTTTACTTGGCACGGCCAAGGTACAGAGATTCCTCGGCCCAGCCGAAGATTTATAAACCTGCTTCTCATTATAGCCACCAAAGAAAGCAATAGAGACAGAAGTTTTTGATTTTTAAAGTTTTAGCTTGATGGACAAAGTGGGTTCGGGGAGGGCGTACTCTCACTGGTGATAAATGCGAAGATTATCCGAGTTCCACGTCCGAAGAATAGATTTCCCATTTAGATCTTGGAGCTTATAGGTACCGGATATGATTACTTCCACGATTTGATAGGGACCCTCCCAATTAGGAGATAGCTTTCCTTGCTCTAGTGGCTTTGAAACAGATGTCTTTCGAAGGACAAGATTACCGGGCGAGAAAGATTTTCCCTTGACTCTGGAGGCATGATAGCGAGCCACTCTCTGCTGGTATGCGGCTACCCTGTTCCGCACTTTTTCTCTGATCTCCTCCAGTAGGTTGAGGTTGGCGCGGAGTTCCTTATCATTAGACTCCTCCGAATAACCCTCTACGCATGGGGAAGGGAGCCCAACCTCTACGGGAATAACAACTTCTGTACCGAAGGTTATTTTGAAAGGAGTTTGGCCTGTGGGCGTCCTCTCGGTGGTTCGGTAAGCCCATAGCACGTGGTGGAGCTCTTCCGCCCACTTGCCTCGTGCTCGATTAAGACGAGCCTTGATTCCTTGCAAGAGAGTTTGGTTGGCTACCTCGGCTTCTCCATTAGCTTGGGGATGTCCCATCGATGTGAGGCGATGAATGATGCCATGATCCTTGTAGAATTCTTGGAACTTGGGATTATCAAATTGCTTCCAATTATTGGTGATGATTGTGTGGGGAAGACCGAAACGATAAATAATGGACCTCCAGACAAAATCTTTAGCCCGAGCCTCGGTGATCTGGGTGACAGCTTCGGCTTCAACCCATTTGGTGAAGTAATCAATCGCAACAAACAAGAACTTCCTTTGTCCCGTTGCAAGGGAAAAAGGAATGAGGATATCCATTCCCTACTTGGCGAAGGGCCAGGGGATGATATAGCGGTCAGATGAGTAGAAGGAAGTCTTTGGATGTTAGAATATCGTTGACATGAATCGCAGGCTCGGACAAGGTCGTTGGTATCTTTCTGCATAGTCGGCCAATAATATCCTTGGCGAAGTATTTTATGGCACAAAGCTCTGCCGCCGAGGTGGTTGCCGCATATGCCTTCATGAATCTCCCGAAGAGTATAATCAGCCTCCGATGGTCGGAGGCATTTAAGCAGAGGCATAGAGAAGGATTGTTTATATAGCCGATCGTCAACCAAGACATAATGGAAGGATTGCATCTTCAGTTTCCTTGCCTCTTTCCGATCAGCAGGTAGTAGCCCTTCTTTGAGATACTTATATATGGGATCTGCCCAAGATGGTTCGGTGTTGACTTGCATCATTTGATCAGAATCAATGATACTGGATTTCTCTAGGACCTCCAAATGAAATTTTCGCTCAAGGTCCATTGAGTCCGCAGTCGCTAGGCGAGATAAGAGGTCGGTGCGTGCATTTTCTGCCCTTGGTATCTGAATAATTTCAAATTCAATGAAGTGGGATAACAAATCACGCACCTTTTGCAAATACTGAATCATATTTGGCTCTCGGGCTTCGAATTCTTCTCGTACTTGGCCTACCACTAGTTGGGAGTCAGTGTAAGCATTTAGCTTCTCGACTTTGAGCTCCCGAGCGATGCGGAGTTCGGCAATTAGGGCCTCGTATTTTGCTTCATTGTTGGAAGTTGGGAAGGAGAAGCGGATGTTGTACTCAAATGTCGCTCCTTCTGGACTAGTGATGACAAGACCCACGCCAGAGCCGCTCGCACTGGAGGATCCGTCGGCATGAAGTAACCACGGAGCGTTGAGCTTCGGTTGCTCAGGGGAACCTGAGGTAGAGCCATCCTCAGGTATGGTACACTCCAGGAGAAAGTCTGCTAGGACTTGGGCTTTAATGGCGGGACGAGGATAATATTGAATGCCATGCTCGCTCAGCTCCACAGCCCACTTGGTCATCCTTCCGAGGCCTCTGAGCGATGGATGATAGATCTGATAGGTTGGTTGGTCAGAACCGCCACGGTATGTGCCTGGAAATATGGCCGCAGCTTTTGAATTGATGTCACCAGGGCTAGGACCACCTTCTCGACCCGGGTATACCTTGTCTCGGCATCCCTGAGCAATTTGCTGACATAATAGATTGGCCTCTGAACCTTGTTATCCTCCCTGACCAGCACTGAGCCGACCGTACTCTCAGAAACCGCCAAATACAAACTCAGCGTTTCTCCTTGCTTTGGACTGTTAAGGAGCGGCGGTGATCCGAGGTATCTTTTAAGATCTTTGAAGGACTTCTGGCAATCCGAGGTCCATTGGAAATTCTTCGCCGACCGAAAGGCTTTAAGAAGGGGAGGCATTTCTCGGCCGATCGAGCAATGAAGTGGCTGAGGGCCGCTATCCTCCCAGTGAGATGCTGCACTTCCTTGACCAACATCGAAGGGATCATTTGCTGCAGGGCTTGGATCTTTTGGGGGTTCGCTTCAATTCCCCACTGTGAAACTATGAAGCCCAGGAACTTGCTGGAATTAACTCCGAAGGCACATTTAGTTGGATTGAGCTTCATCTGGTACTTTCGGAGTGTTGCGAAGCTTTTCACAAGGTCCTCCATATGGTGGGGCGCCTCCTTGCTCTTCACCAACATATCATCAACATAGACCTCCATGTTTCGATCGATTTGCTCCTTGAAGATTTTGTTGAACAGCCTTTGGTAGGTGGCACTTGCATTTTTCAGACCAAAAGGCATAACTCGGTAGCAATAGATACCTCGATCGGTGACGAAGGCTATCTTTTCCTCATCTTCGGGCGCCATTCAGATTTAGTTATACCCTGAGTGGGCATCCATGAAAGTCAGCATTTGATGGCCCGATGTTGCATCTACGAGTTGGTCAATCCGAGGGAGAGGGAAACTATCCTTCGGGCAAGCTTTATTAAGGTCGGTGAAGTCGATGCAGATCCTTCACTTGCCATTTGACTTTTTTACCATGATAACATTTGCCAACCAGTCGAGGTAATTGACCTTCCGAATAAAGTTGGCTTTGATGAGCTTGTCCACTTCTTCCTCGATAGCTTTCTGACGCTTGGGGGCAAAGCTTTGTTTCTTCTGTTTGACTGGTCGAAACGTCTCATCCACGCTGAGGTAATGGACTAAGACATCTGGACTAATCCCTGGCATATCTGAGGCAGACCAGGCAAACACATCGGCATTCTTCGAAGGAAATTTATTAAGTCTTGTCGAAGCTTTTCCTTTAGCTGTGACCCGATCTTGTAGTTCAGTCAGGCCGAGCTTCATCCAGCGGCACCTCCTCCAGTTCCTCGGCTGGTTCTTCTCGCTGCTCAGCAAAGTCTTCACGAGCATCTAGCCCATCCTCGGGCTTTCTGGATTGCAAGTCAGCGACAAAGCAATGCTGAGCAATAATCTGGCTACCCCGAACAACCCCTACTCCCCATTCAGTGGGGAATTTCATGGCAAGATGGGGAATAGAAATGATAACCTTGAGGGATATATGTCCCGGCCTGCTGAGGATGGCATTGTAAGGGGATCGCAGCTTAGTCACAAGGAAATACATGAGCGTGGTAGCTGCGCTAGGCTAGGTGCCGGCTCAGACTGTCAGAGTAATGACTCCCTTGGGGATTATAGAGTTGCCCGTGAAACCCACCAGAGTGGATTCCACGGCTCAGAGGTTTTCCACCTAGAGTTTTAGTCTCACAAAGGCATCGAAGTACAAAATATTAACGGAGCTTCCGCTATCAATTAAAATGTGGTGTACATCGTAGTTGTTCATATTCAAAGATACAACCAGAGTATCGTTGTGGGGGTACTGTATCTCCCGTAGGTCTTCATCAGAGAAAGCAAGCTCATCGACTCGAGCCTTTCTTCCTCACTTGGCCCAGACGATGGAGAGTCGATCGCCGCTATCATGTTGACATGGTCAATGACTGGGGGATTCGGCGGAGGAAGCTGGTGAGGTTCAGGTTGACGACCTCCGTCATTCGCTGGCTCAGGTGGCCCTCTAAATCAGTCTAATCTGCCCCACCAGATTAGATGCTCGATTTTATTTTGGAGCTGCCAACACTCTTCGATATCATGCCCGTGGTCTCGGTGGAAGCGGCAGTACTTGGTCATGTCCCTCCAGACCCCGTTACCTCGGAGGGGAGGAGGCCAAGGAATCTGGTGCTCGATCTCCATCAGAATCTACGCCCTCGGTGCAGTGAGAGGGGTATAGTGGTCGAACCTTCGAGCTGGGCTCCGGGTCCGGTCTCGTGGCGGAGGGGTTCCATGGCGGCGAGGCGGGCTTGCGCAGTGGTAGGCTCGATGCTTATCGGAGTTTTTTACCTCCTTCTTCTTCTGCTGCTCGGATCTAGCCGACCTTCTCAACTCCTCGACTCTGGCGTACTTGTCCGCCAGAAACATCATGTCCAAAGGCTCTTAGGGTAGTTGACCTCCAAGGTCAAATAAAGTCTTTCGTCTTTGATACCCCTCCAGCCAAGGCAGACATGGCCACCTCGTGATTGAGGTGGTCGACTTCTAGCAGGGCCGTGTTGAAACGGCCGAGGTAGTTCTTCAGGGATTCCCCTTCTCTCTGCTTAACTTCGAGAGGGAATCAGATCTCCGCCGGTGACGACAGCTGCTGATAAATTGGCTGATAAACAAACAGCTCAACTCATCAAAAGAATCAATAGAACCTGGCTTTAGACTGTTGAACCATGTTCGAGCAAACCCTCTAAGGGTAGAGGGGAAAGCATGACATAGGATCGCATCTGACGCTCCATGGAACATCATGATGAACTTGAAGCTACAGAGGTGGTCATCGGGATCAGTAGATCTGTGGTAGGGCTCAATGGTAGGGAGCTTGACATGAGGGGGAATCACTTCCCTTATGATCCTCTCGGTGAAGGGGATGCCCTGATCCATCTTCGGCTGGGACGAAGGAGCCTGCATGATGGCGTCTAACTCCTGACGCCATTCCGTTGCATCTCCTGCATCTGCTGCCTGATTCGCTATCCAGAGTGACAGGAGGGATCAGGCGATAGGATGGCGGCAGCGGTGTCGAATCCTGGGAGGACATCAGGGAGTGGGAGCGAGCTCGACGGGATCTGAGCGGGCTCCCTTCTCTGGCCTGGTGGGGCATTGGCTTTGCCCCTGCAGGTCAGTAAAGACAATCCGCTGCCCCGAGCGGATTAGAGGGAAGAGTTACTTGAGGAATGGGGCGGCCTCCTCTTCATGAAGTGGCGGAACAGGAGCCGCCGGGTGGGGAACCCTTTGAGCTTCTTGAGCAAGCTGAGTCAGGGCCTGGACCTGCTGAACCAGAGCGGCGAACTGGTCCAGGGTCACCGTCGAAGCCGACGATGAAGGGGTTTCAACTGGTGGCGGTAGCGAGGGCTCTGCGCCGTTAGTTAGATCAGGCCTCTGAGATGCAGCCTGGCCCTGAGCCTCAGAGGCGGCTCTCTTTCGGTTGGCCATTAAGGATTTTTCTTTCGATCTGGATCCTTGTCTCCTAGAATACAAGTTTACGGGACTTGGGGCCCTTCCTCTAGTGCCAATCTGTTTCTGCGGAAATCCGTTCTCCGACTCGGGTGCCGTTGGGGCTTCAATCCGGGCTCGACTCCTGGCTGGGACCTGCAAAACATTTCTCGAGCAGAGGGTGGTTTGGGGGTGCCCTCTGCGGAAGACCCTTCGACGCCCAAGTCAGTGGAGATTCACGTAAGGAGACAAATGAGGAGAAGGATCCTTGAGGAAGAGTTCCTCTAGGGGCAGTGCCAGGAGCTCTGTCTGAGCTCTAATGGAGTTTTTCAGAGAGTATGAGTGAGTGAAAGAGAGGTGTCTGAGCGTGCAGAATGGCGTACCTGAGGGGATCTGAGGCTGTGATATTTATAGGTGATCACCTGATTCCTTAGACACGTCACAGAGGGTCTGAAAGTTATTGGGATTCGAAACTAATTTGAATCAGGCTGTTACAGGGCCGGTAGGATCCATATCCGGTTGGTTAGAGGATCAACGGCCAGGAAGAGCAGACGATGCTTCAAGATTCAGCAACTACATAGGCTCTAGGCCATTTCTGATAGCGTAGGCATGATTTCCTATTTGAAATCTTATTAGTTTAGGTGTATTCCGCAGAGGTGCTTGGATACCTCGATCGGGCCGAGGTATAAAGATGGCTGAATCTGTCGAAGTATGGTGAGGCTCAATTTATCGAGGTATAGGATAGCTCGGCCTTCCTGAGACTTAGAATGGCTCGGCCTACTGAAGCACAGGATGGTTTGGTGGCAATAGCTCGGCCTGTGCGGGTATGATAATAGCTCAATCAGCTGAGGTATAATAATAGCTTGGCCAACTGTTACACGAAAGCTGTTTGGAGGGTGTAGCCTACTCATTGCTGCCTATTGGATGTGACAGCTATGCGACAGGGTGCACGGGCTAGCCCTAGCTCGATGTCTTGGATTGTATGCACATTAATGCAATGATATTTTTACCCCTCATCATATATATGTAATGTAATGTCCATTGAACACTCCTAACCTATGGTAAGAGAGGATGTAGTGACACCAACATCATAATAAATAGAATAAATCAGAGGAGCATGCCCGATAAATCGACTACCAGTAAATAACCGATAGAAAAGCTAACAAGACCAACCACTCCCTATAAGAAATACAATCGACAATAGCCGTTACAACTGCAAGGGACATTTTCATTATAATGAAGCAGATAGCTCACTATTTGAATGAGTTATATAGTTTCTAGGGTCCATCACCAATACAACAACCAAGATGAAGGAGATCCACCTTAGCACACATTAACCTCAAATAACCTGATGATTACAAACAATCAACATCAACTAAGATACTAACATACATAACATATATACTCATCAAAACGGGTATCTAAATAAATATATACATACATAAATATCCATAATAATTATAGAGTCGGATCAAAAGCATCTATGAAGATCCTCTATACGGTAACTACAGATCTATACATATATGGAAGATACAACCAAAGCGATTTACAAAAGAACATCCCCAACTTAGTGTAGACTAGAGGATGCGAGATACTAGACTTACTCAAAAGCAAAGGAGAACTCCTCTAAAGTGATATGACTCACCTACCAAATCAAAGATTAACTATAGAAAAATATTGTAAGGGATGAAATCGCACTTAGCGAATAGACAATGATAAATATAATAGGTAAAGATAAGTAAAGGACATTGCTATTAATCATTTTAGTATAGAAATAACATTCATAAAGTGCTAAGACATGAATCATTAAATCATTAGTGAAGCAATATACAATAGGAAAAATCAATCCTAATCATTTTAGTATTCAATGGTGGTAAGAATTAAAGCACCAGAACAAATAACATACACATATACATATACATACATACATATATATGTATGCATGCCTACAAATGTCATATCAGATAATTATAAAGGATAACTGAAATATAGGTGGTTTGAAAGCAGAAAAATAGTTGACTAAAAGTCAAAAAAATAGATTGCTAGAAGAGATATTAAAGGTAGATACCATGTGTGTCCAGTATGGGAGCTAGTATCAATCCTACTAGCAAAGAGAGGTTATCTAGATTTCGATCTGATGGGGCCAATGAGCCCCATGGGCAACGATAATTTCACCGGGATCGAACCAGTCATTTCTGGAGTCACCCCTCTGCCATGAACAGTGCTCGGCCTCTTCTTCTCGACCATGAATAGTGCTCAGCCTCTTTCCCTCGGCCATGAACAATGCTCAGCCATGAATAGTGCTCGGCCTCTTCGCCTCGGCCATGAACAGTGCTTAGCTATAAATAGTGCTCGGCCATGAACAGTGCTCGGCCTCTTCCCCTCGGCCATGAACAGTGCTCGACCTCTTTTCCTCGGCCATAAATAGTGCTTGGCCTCTTTCCCTCGGACATAAACAGTGCTCGACCATGAACAGTACTCGGCCTCTTTCCCTCGGTCATGAACAGTGCTTGACATCTTTTCCTCGGCCATGAACAGTGCTCGGACATGAATAGTGCTTGGCCTCTACCTCTCGGACATGAACAGTGCTCGGCCATGAACAATGCATGGCCTCTTCCCCTTAGCCATGAATAGTGCTCGGCCATAAACAATGCTGGCCACTTTCCCTCGGCCATGAATAGTGCTCGGCAATGAACAGTGCTCGGTCTCTTTCCCTCGGCCATGAACAGTGCTTGGCCTCTTTCCCTCGGCCATGAACAATGCCATGCACGTACTCTATAATCAATACTCCACGAGGGACAGAGCGAGCTTCAACTTCAAATTTCATCTTTACCTCAGTGGCTACACTTTGAGGCCCATGTGCCTGACTTTATCGCCCATCACTATCCACACAGGACAGCGGAAGGATGGCATAGGAAACACATCTGGCAAACATCGTAACGATCGGCCACGCCCTGCAACATCCTGCAATAGTTGTCCAAACCAAGCAATACCTGCCAACTATGTAGCCATCCATATTTAACGAGACATGGCCTGCACTGACATACCTCTAAGAAGTAAGCCTTGCCATTGCTGCCACCATTAAAAAATGCTCTGACAAGTGATCATACTCCAAGCTAGTCTCACAGCCTCCAAGCCTCAATAAAATAGGGTAAGAGGGACCCCAATCAGGTAACTCGAACAATTACTACACTCCCAAACGCTTATTCTTGCTCACAGAGAGCTCTAAGCCTCTCTCTTTTGAGCTTTCTAAAGCTCACGGCTGTTGCTCAGAGCACTGACTTGAGCATCGAAGGATTTCTGTTGGAATCCCTGGTCCCTGTGACTTTTTGCAGGCTTCCAGATGCGAGAAGCTCGCCGAAAGATCCCGGGCTCGCTGGAGAAGGCGACCGAATGCTCGCGGACGTTCGAGGATAATGATTTGGCATCAACACGATCCTTGAACATGCATCACACCATAATTTAGAAAGCTCTTATCAATTCTTATGAGCTTATCTAACGTATCAAAGTTCAAAAAATTATCGGTTATTCAAAAGAATATATGGTCAACTCAACTCAACTCAACTCATCTAAGCCTTTTTCCAACTACATGGGGTCAATAGAATATATGGTTACATAACAAAATTCAGATAATTATTCATAATGGCATAAGGTTACATACCAAATTCGAAAGAACATCAATTATTCTTAGGAACATAAGATCACCATTCACTAGTCACCAATTCTTCAAATATAAGGTCATATAGCATTTTAGGGAGTTTCTCCTATCCGTCCATACTTGTCCTCATTTCTTAGTGTAGAAAATATTTCATATAACATAATTCATATAATAATCCAATCAGATTTCAAAAGATACTATGAACATTATTCTTACTCGGGACTAGTCATATGCATAGGTTTAAATCCTTATGCATATAGATAAATATAGTTTGTGGATACATGTATGCACTTAGGTAATCATAGTTATGAACTATTTTATAAGAAATTGATTATATAATATAAATCAATTAAACATGCTATAGAAGTCAATATTTATTCATAATCAAATCAATAGAAATTTTAAAGAACCCAAATCATGTCAATCATCCCAAAATTCAAGTGGAGGTTGGTGGTAGGGCCTCTCAAGCACCTAGAAAAAGAATTAGCTATATGAAGAAAAAAAGATCATAATATTGTTAGACTAGGAAAGGCAAAGATTGTATGGTACTATACAAAATCCCATGACTAAGCCCAAATCTTAGCTAGAAATCCAATACAGACTAGCAAAAGTTCTAAGATCCTTCTTAAAACAAGTTGAGTGAAACCTCAAAATTTTGCCTTGAGAGCTCACAGTTTGAAGGGATTCGACAAATAATAGGCTTAGGGGTGTAAATATGAGGTGTAGGGGCTTAGATTTCAAAATATCAATGAAATATAGGTAGAAGAGAGGTGGAAATGGGGAAAAGATTAGAAGAACCAAGAGGTACGGGTCACAAAGGTTTGGAATTGGAAGTACAAAGGAAAGGAAGAGGGAGAAAATTAGTATTTTGGGAGTGAAGAAGAGGTTCAGCTATTTATAGCGAGGTCTCAAAGTTAATAGAGTTAGAATAGGTATACCAAACTTATGTGGGATGATCTCGAATATGTAGCTTGACATAGAAATGAGATCAGGGACCCCGCACTATTGGAAAAGTTCAAAAACACTGCACCATACAAGCAAGCTGAGAGGCATGACATAATTAGAAGTGAGCTCATAAATGAGCTTGAAAGTGCAATATAATTGAGAGGTAGCTTAGATTACTAGTTAGATTGCACAATCTAACATAGTCTAGCTCGAGTAACATAGTCTAACAAAAGGTTTAGCTTTGGCCGATAGTTTATTTGCATTCAAAACTATTTATGTATCTTTCTATTTATTTAAGATTTTTCATTTAAATAAGGAAATACCCAATATTTGACATTAAAAAAATCAAATTTCTCAAAAATAAAAGTTTAATTTTCTCTTAAGAACATATTAAGAAAATTTTAAGAAATCCTTATTTAGCAATAGCAAGTTAAGGTGCTACTCAAGATAAAAATATTAGAAAATAAATTTAGTTTACGAACAATGAGAAAATAAAATACCAAAAAATTAATTGTAAGGCCTTAGTCAATATTTGGTTAAACTTACAGAATTTTTAAACTTAGATAAAATCATAGTAACAATCGACTTCATATTGACCTATGTTGACTTAAACTAAGGTTCAATTAAATAGTATAATTAAAACCATCAAAAAATTTTAAGATTAAAACTTACTTTTTAAGAGTCAAACAATGACACCTCATTAGACTGAAGTTCGCAATGTTACATCCACCCCCCCATTAAGAAAATTTAGTTTCACTAATTTGATAAGCATTACTTGCCTGAATCCTTAAAGAGATGAGGATACTTAGCATGCATATCCAACTTGGTCTCCCATGTTGATGATTCCACCATAATATCTTAATTAAAGGTACTTCTTTACAACAAAATTTATTAACCTGAAGATATAATATTCAACATATTTCTTTTCATATGACAGTCTTTCAATTGAATCAATTGTGGTGCCAACATATGGCATGGTCAGCATATATTTCCGAAGCATTGAGACATGAAAGACTAAATGCAATAGAGAAAAGTCCGAGGGAAGTGCCAACTGATAAGCTTTGCCCCAACTTAGTATAAAATCTCAAAAGGACCTATATATTGTGGAGTCAACTTTTTCCTTTTCCCAAATCTCACAATACCTTTCATAGGAGAAACCTTAAGGAAAAATGATCTCAACTTCAAATTCTAGCTCACATCGTCAATGATCAAATCCATGAAAAATGCAAAGTTAAGGGCCTAAAGATGACCAACTATGTCCAAAAGGTTAAAGAACTCCTTAGGAGGTTCGAAGGATTTGAAATCGCTCAAATCCTCTAACAATATAATTCTAGGACTGACACCCTTTCCAAGCTTATGAGCTCGGACTTTCACTAGTTGGAAAGGTTAGTCTATCTCAAAGTGCTACAAAAGCTAAGTATAGAAAAGGCTGAATTAATCATACAGACCAACTTGGAGCCCAATTGGATAGACTCAATTATCAAGTACTGATAAGATGAAAAACTTCTTAAAGATAGAAGTGAAGCCTAAAAAATCTAGCACCATATAATCCATTACACCTATGATGATAACAGTACTAAAGGTCCTATGCACGACCTTACCTCAAGCACCTGAGGCCTTCCAAGATAAATTATGCTTTATGGAAGGTCCATGAAGGAGTTTGCGAGAATCGCCTTAGAGGAAGATCCCTAGCATATAAGCTCCTCGGGCAAGGTTATTATTAGCCAATTAAGAGGCAGGATGTGTAGGAGATTTTGAAAAGATGCAACAAATGTCAGAGGTATGGCAACATCCTTCACTAGCTTGTTACCCTTTGCCTAGTGGGAAATGGACATCATTGGGTCATTTTGGCTAGTTGCTAAGCAATGAATGTTATCATTGAAGCCATTGAGTACTTCACCAAGTGGTTGAAATCAAATCCTTCACCATGAAAATAGATAAGAAGGGGTGAGATTTTGTTTAAAAGTCTATTATCTATTGACTGAACATCTCTAAGGTCCTAATTACCAATAACAATAAATGCTTCAACAATGAGCTTTTTAAGAAGAAATGTATAAAACTGGGGATCAAATAGAGATTCACTTCGATATTTTACTCACACTCTAATGGAAACTAAAATTACTAACCGCACCATCCTTGATGCCCTTAAATCTAAACTTGATCAAGCTAAATGACTCTGGTCAAATGAATTACATAATGTCCTATGGGCATACTGGACCATAGCTCATACCAAGGACTTAGAACTCAAAAATGCACAATGTAGTTTCAGTGAAGCATTCAAAAAACATAAATCAGAAAATATTTACAAAGCAAAAGAAATTTTGTAAAAGTTTGTACTAAATTATATTACAACAAGTAAGGCTCGAAGGCCATACATTAACCCAATCAAGGTTGAATACATCCAAAAAAAAAGAGAAAAGAAAAGGAAAAAGTATTATATTCCGAAAAGAAGCTAGGTAGACATCAAGATGCATTAAAGATCTAGTTCATTGAGTTCCTTAGCCATGACTACATTCCCAATGTTGGGTCCTAGCACTATTCTAGCCCTCCTAGAAACCAAGGAAGGCCTTAGTGCTGAAAGATACCATTTCATTCATTGATTGGACTTGTTCACTACATGAGAAGAAGCCACGAACAACTCCCCGCTTAAGACCTCCATCTTTTGTTGAAGCCCAAGAATGTCCCTCTGCTACTACTCAACTATGGTCCACAACCTTTAGACCTTTAGGTTTTCAAGAGAGCTTCACAAAAAGGATTGAGCACATGGCAGATGAGTTATCCCCCCTCCTTAAATAGGCTTAGAGGAAAAGGCTACATAAGATGAGATGCCTCGCAACTTTTTAAGGCTAATGAATGTCGTGGACTCTCAAGGCCTATAAAAGTGGCACATAGAGGGTCCCAAACCACCATATAGAAGTTAAAGAGCTATCATATGGCCTTCGATCATAAAGATAAAATAGCAATGACGTACCATAAGGTTAAGGTATTAAATCACGTAGCCATCCTTAAAATATATGCTTTATATGCCCTACCTTCCGAAGAGAGAGTAAAACATTAATATTGCTTCAAAAATTCTCCTTACTAAGAAAAAGAAGCATGTCTACTCTCTTAGAGATCCAACCTACCTGAAGGAACTCTCGTTAAAAAAAAAAAAAGAGCAAACCATCTGACCCACTTGGAAGAACTCTTCTCAGCAAAAAAGAAAAGAGGGTCCACTCGATTGAAGAGTTAACCTACGTAGAACAACTTTTTTTAAGAGAAAGAAATAGGTGATCCTATCAATAAACTCACTCAATGAGCCAACTATACTAAGAAAAGGAACACATTTGCCCTAACTAAGGAGTGATCGGATAACTTTTTCTCATGAAACAATGCAAACATGACCCTAAGACAAATGCCTAAAACAATCAAGATGCTTGAAGATGGGAGGGCTTGCCATTAGCTAAACTAAAGTCCACAGGGGACTAAGCCAACAATTCAGCAAGAATAGTTTCATAATTATAATAAACACACAGCAAGCCATAGTGTAAAAAAGGTACCTTTTGATTAATACAAAAATAAAGTTCTTATAAATTAAATTGATTAATACTTTAGTTCTTATAAACTAAAGTCCACAGGGGACTAAGCCAACAATTTAGCAAGAATAGTTTCACAATTACAATAAACACACAACAAGCTATAGTGTAAAAGAAGGTACCTTTTGATTAATACAAAAATAAAGTTCTTATAAATTAAAATAAAAAATAAAAGAAAAATAAGTTTTGAAGGATATGACGCTAGGGGGCATCCTCAACCTTTACCTTGTTGAAAGCTGTGAGACCTCCTTATCATTATTCTCAGGCACACTAAACACCATGAGGGAAGTATCCTTAGTCGACAATCAACAATTATCATGATAATGTTAGTGGTAGCCAAAACAACACCTTCTATAACTTCCATATTGAAACTTCTAGTAGTGACCAAAGCGATACATTAGGGGGTTGATAGTGTAGCATCATCAATGGCAATCAGAGCATTGCTATTGCTGGTGATCAGAGCATCACCATTGCCTGCCTCTTCCTCCATGATCTCCTCAGCCATATCCATAAAGGATATTCATGGTCAGGGTTCTTAGTAAAATAGCTGATGCATTGAACTCCTCGATTGCCTTTTTTGTACTATGCTTGATGAAGAATCATCACTTATGTGCTAGGGCCACCTCCAATAAGGCTATAGTTTCTTAATCACTGGATCTTCGCCTCCTACATTACCATCTTGGCCTGAGCTGCTTGGGCTTGTGATTCTTTCTTGACCATCTTGCCTCAACCTCAATTGCCTTCACCTAAGCCTTGACCCTTCCCACATTAACCTTAACCAACTACAACAATGACTCTTCAATCCTCTCCACTATCAACTTAATCCAAGCCTCAAACTCTACCTTTATCATCTCTACCTCAGTGCATGAACATTTTACACTTTTTCTCAACCCCTTTGCTTCGCAAAAGACCCTAGTAAGATAAGAATTAACTTGAAAGAGACTCTTCACAAAGATCTACATGCACTATACAGACTGGATGCAAGCTGGGGAGGTAGCTTTCATCTAATCCTAGTCTCCAAGGTCCTTAAGGAATTCTTGATCCTTATATAGTAGTATAACTCTCTGGGCGAAGTGACAAGCCTTAACTCTATGTTAGGCAATCTCCCCTTGAAGCCCCAACAATGTAGATAAACCCGAAGTTGAAGATTATGGGCCCAACATTGAAAGATGGATTGGGCCTATAAAAGGAGTGGGGCCACCAAAGCTGCAATTGATGGGATCAAGTTGGAGCCAATCGACCTAGAGCTGACGAAAGGGACTTTAGGCTCGTAGAAGGAACACAAATAGCTAGAGAGGGGGTGAAGTTGATTTGATCAAAGCTAAAGTTACTTGGACTATGGTAGCAAAATGAGTTACCTCGAGAGCCCTATAGGGTGCCTCATGTGAAATGCCCTTTTCGGTGCTAGAGGCATAAGATCCACTCACCTCTTAGTATCCTCGATCAACCCTCATCTTTGTTTCTTCCTCATCATGGCATGCTCCCTAATTTTAGCCAGGCTAAATAATAGAACCTGCATCTCTATAAAAAGAAGACTGAGTAATCAATGCAATGTTGAGAGAAATCTAGTAACCAAAGAATGAAGTTACGAATATCCTAGGTTTTCTCATCCTGAAAAGATCCCCCAAACAAAGGAGCCAAGCCCATTTGCACTAGATTCGACTCCCCAAAGAAATCAAGGATTTCAAGCTAGTTGTACTTATGTAAGGAATAGATAACAGTCTTCCCCTTAACGTTGAGGCAAGTGGCTCAGCCTAACTATTGGATGGCTCTTTCCACACCTAATCGATATGGTGCAACCCAACCTATAAAGCAAAGAAAAACTTATTTTTCACTTATGGTTTGAAGATGGTAGGATAAAGGAAAGTAATAAACTTTTAATAAACTAAAATAATACCATCCTCAATCACTTGGCTGATGTTTTAGGATGAAAAAGGTTCATAGAACAAAGGGGTAAAGAAACTCATACCTCTGGCACCTCAGTAGGGCAATATATCCGTCAGAAGACATCACGAGTTTAGAACCAACTGAAGAAATCGCTAACTCCCAACAAGTGTCCATGAGGAAGGTACCACCTTCAACCACCTAGGTGGTCTTTTAGGATGAAGAAGATCCAAAGGTCTAAGGAGTGAAGTGACTCATACTCTTGGTGCCTCAATAAGGAATATACTCTACAAAAAGAGCTAAAAATTTAGGAAGCACTTAGGAGAGACTAATATATGAAAAGTCTAAGGCCAATGGCCATCACATCCACGTAGATTCTCAAACAATTGAGAGGAGGGTCACAAGCCATATCCCACTCTGATAAAGCCATGTGGTTCACCTCTAATGGAACCCTATATTGATCCCTAAATTTTTTAAGGTGGTCCTCAAAATCAAGGAAGACTCCTCCAAAGCACTCAGAAAATGATGAGAAGGCTCCATGTCAAGAGGAGCAGAAATGCACCTAAGCTGAGGAGGACACTAAAGGAAGGAGAGTCAAAAAAAAAAAGAGAGTCAAAATAAAGGAGAAGGGAAAGATCTAAAGTAGAGAGTTAAGACTAAGAGAATAAGGAGAAAAAGTAAAAAGGAGAAATAAATTGCTGGCCTTTAAAAAGCTTGCATGATTATAAATTAATGGATTATATATGGATGAGCTCCCTTAATGCACATGTTGCATTGCTACAAGGCAAAATAAAGGTACTCAAAGTTCAAGCTTGATTAAGAAATCTAAGGAGCGGCACATGCTTAGGCACATTCAATGCAGCGCAAGCATCAAATGAATGACACATTCAGATATTAAGAAAAAATCATCACAATGCCATAACTACAAATGGAAATCGAAAGATTCGGATGTTAACTTCTCTCAATGCAAGAACTTCGAAAAGAGATAATCTAGCACCCTCTGCATATCTCAGCTTAGATGTCAATTTTTTAACTAGACATATTAACACAGATATTGGCACAATTTAGGTAGAGCTGACCTACCTTTGCCCTGGGTTGGAACTAGGGAGCAAGAAAAAATGAAACCAATAGCTTGAAAGGGCTCTCTCACACAAATGAAAGAGAGGGCTCATGGCTCAAAAGATTCTCCGTCCAACAACCCAATAGACTTAAGAATTTTATACTTGAAGTTTAACAATCGTAGTACTTATAGTCATTTGAATAGCAGAAAAGCTTAAAGGCTCACGGCAGCCCAAAGTAGACTAGCATAATGGTTAAATCCGAGTAGCCCACCTCAACTTCAGAAGTGGAAGGTATATGATATGACTAAATCCTTTTGGCCTCCAGCATGGTGACTCATGCCATGCGACGTCATGATGGATAGGATAAGTTAAGAGATCATGGCCAAAAGATTGATTGGTAAAGTATAACTTACAAGATAGGATGCACATATCTTCTAATTGGTTCATAGAGTCAATCACTCGATACAGAAAATGTAACTCACTGCAGTTAGTGCAATTGTAGAAGACATCTTGATTATGATGAAGCAAGTGGCTCACAATTTAAGCAGGTGGTACAATCCCATTACCAAATTTGAAAATCAACTATAATGGGAAGGTTCGCATGAAAATAGAAGCTTCTTCCTAGCTCTCTTCTATTCTTTATCCCTAATCTCCAATAAAATCGAACCATCTTCTTCCTCTATACTCTCTCCTTGATCACAGAAGAGGCTACATAGTTTACCCTTAGCTACCCTTCTCTTTCTCTACCTATTTGAACATCGAAGAACCTTTATATGGAAGTCCTCGACACCTCTCATGTTCTGTCTTTTGTCTCTACAGAGTTCACCCGAGATACTTAGGCTTTCTTTGCTAAGCTCACAATCATTCTTATTTCTAGGTCATCGTCTATCTTGGATACTTGTAACTATTAAGTTGAAGTAAAGATAAGATTTATAAATTAAGATATGCTCTAACGATCATACCACTTACTTAGTAAATGAGTATTTTTAGTTTTGTCTAAAAATCTAGACTAGAGTAATTATAGTATGAGCTAATTGCCTCCTCATTCTATAAAAAAGAATAAACTTGAAAAAGATAACTATATTCAAATTTTCTTGTATATATATTATTTTTTAAATTTTTTTTATTTATAAGGACAGGCTATCTGTCAAGATAATTTGCTTGAATAGTGTTTGATTTTTAAAGTTAATGATGATTTTGGTTGATAAATGACGTTAATGAACCATGTTAACTTCTTTCTAACATAAAACCAGCCTACAGGTACGTGCAATCAATTCAAGGCAACAAAATAAATAAAATATACTAAAAGCATAAATTATTTAAAAATAAGAAAAGATAAAGAAATAATTATCCGAAGAGAGTTTTGTGTGCGTGTGGGGTGGTGGGGGGCGGGGGGCGGGGGGGGGGGGGGGGGGGGGTGGCGGCGTGGGGTTGGCGGGGCGCGGAGGCGGGAGGGGGCGGGTTGTTAAGTAGTTTATTGGATATTAAGATTAGGATAAGAGACAATTTCTTATTTTCAGTTTTAAAAGGGTTTTTATCTACAGAGAATTGCAAATTATTTCATGAAAATGATCTATATAATCTAAATTTTTATAAACAAACGATTTGTTTTGCAGGAAAAATAAATAAATAAACGACTCGAATTTTTATATTTTTTTTCTCCTTTTTCTCGTTATTAATACTTGTTGCCGCGAAATCCGTTCTTCAACTTGGGTGCTGTTGGGGCTTCAAATCCGGGTCGACTCCTGGCCA
Organism: Calamus simplicifolius; assembly: GCA_900491605.1. Classification (NCBI taxonomy): domain Eukaryota; kingdom Viridiplantae; phylum Streptophyta; class Magnoliopsida; order Arecales; family Arecaceae; genus Calamus; species Calamus simplicifolius. The sequence continues at coordinate 1,377,399 of UESW01003970.1, read as the reverse complement.
GGACCTGCAAAACAATCCTCGAGCAGAGGGTGGTTTGGGAGGTGCCCTCTGCGGAAGACCCTTCGACGCTCAAGTCAGTGGAGATTCACAGCAAGCAGACAATGAGGAGAAGAATCCCCAAGAAAGAGTTCCTCTAAGGGTGGTGCTAGGAGCTCTATCTGAGCTCTAATGGAGTGTGAGTGAGTGAAAGAGATGTGTTTTGAACGTGCAGAATACCGTACCTGAAGGGATCTGAGGCTGTGATATTTATAGGTGATCACCTGATTCCTTAGACATGTCACAGAGGGTCTGAAAGTTGTTGGGATTCAAAACTGATTTGAATCAGGCTGTTACAGGGCCGGTACGATCCGCATCCGATTGGTTAGAGGATCAACGGCCAGAATCAGACTGTTATAGGGCCAGTAGGATCCGTATCCTGTTGGTTAGAGGATCAACGGCCAGGAAGAGCAGACGGTGCTTCAAGATTCAGCGACTACATAGGCTCTAAGCCATTTCTGGTAACGTAGGCATGATTTCCTATTTGGAATCTTGTTAATTTAAGTGTATTCGTAGATGCGCTTGAGTACCTCGGTCGGGCCGAGGTATAGAAGATGACTGAATCTGCCGAAGTATGATGAGACTCAATTTACCGAGGTATGGGATAGTTTGGCCTTCTTGAGATACAGAATGGCTCGACTATCTGAGGTATAACGAGGCCCGGCCTACCGAAGCACAGGATGGTTCGGTGGCGATAGCTCGACCTGCGGGGGTATGATAATAGCTCGATCAGCCGAGGAATAATAATAGCTCGGCCAACTGATAATAGCTCGATCAGCCAAGGTATAATAATAGCTTGGCCAACTGTTATACGAAAGCATTTGAAGGGGGTAGCCTACTCATTGCTGTCTTTCGGATATGACAGCTATGCGACAGGATGTATGGGCTAGCCCTAGCCCGATGTCTTGGATTGCACGAGCATTAATGCAATGATATTTTTACCCCTCATCACATGCCCCCCACTCCCTAGTCTGAAGTGTAACTTCATATTTATGGAGTAGAGTCTAGAATAATCATATCCAAAAGGATTTGAAAAGGTGCAATGATGGCTCCGAAACTGACGGGCCATCAATTCGCTATCATTATTTGTTGTTGCACGAGGAGGAAACTTTTTGGATTCTATGAGTGGCAATTGGGGGAGTCTCGCATGGTAGGGTCTTCGCATTTTCGACACCCATTGCAGGAGCCTTAACGCTTAAGGCAACTTTTCGAAGCGCTGTTTAAAGGGGAAAAAGGAGGCCAAGGCGGCATCCTTTCCGCAATAATCCTTCATTCCTTCCATAGAGACCCTTCTCTTTTCTCTCTTTCCCTTTCCACAGATTTGCTTGTGTTTCGCTCCTTGGCTGGAGAACATGAAGGACCCAAATGATATTGCCTCAGAGATCTCTGGGGGACCTGGAGAGGATCCGCCGGCTTTACAGAGTCCTTGGAGACGTAGTTCTATATGCGTCGAAGGCCGATGATAGGGGTTCGATCGAGTTAAGTCTGGGAGCTTTCTTCTATAAGGAAAGTCTTAGGGCCGGCCTTCGATTTCCTCTTCACCCGTTGGTACAGGAGGTGATGAGGTTCTACAACATCTGTCCAACAATGGTGGTGCCTAACAGCTGGCGCAACCTCATCGGGTTTATTTCGCTCTGTAGTTGCAACCCTCCCCATGTTTCGAGTTTGCCACAATCTGGTTTTCGGGAGGGGTTCCGAGTGGTCGTATATCGGTCCCCGAAAGTCGTTCAAGATGATCACCGATAATCCATCCTCGATAAAGGAGTGGAAGTCCAGATTTTTTATTGCCGATGGGAACATCGGCTCGGATTTTCCAAGGGGATGGTCGAGTTATGTGAAGGATCCAGAGGCGTACCCGAAGTTGAGCGAACAAGAGAAGAGGGATCTGGTGACCCTTCGTGGTGGTCGGGTGGTGTCAGCTAGCACCCTGTTAGCAGAGGATGCCCTCTTCGCTGCTAAACTCAGTTCTATCGACCCTCAAGGTAAGCATACTTTTCTTCTTTGGTCATGATGGCCGGTGTCCCCAGTTATTCCTGTCCGATTGACCCGTTTAATATGTTTCCAGCTGAGAGGTCGGCGTTTGTGGGCCAGATGAAGAAGGAACTGGGCAAGCGCCACAGGGGCTCTGGCTCTGGAGAGAGGCATAAATCTGAGAAGAGGCCTCGCCCTTCCGAGCCCCGCTTGAAGGGATCGAAGAAGGATGGTTCCAGCCGCCCCTCTCCCATCCCAATAAGAGAGGAAGTGGGGGCGCAAATCAGGGTTGAGGAGTCCTCTCTGCCTGAGGGAGGCAGAATGGCAGAGCAAACGGCTGAGGGGAGTTCGAAGGGAGCTGTTGGGATTTTTCCTCTCCAAATTTTAGTCATATCGGATGATGTGGAAGATACGTCGCCGGTCGACCTGGTGGTCCCCCTGCAAGAGATGCTTCAGTCATCGACGGTGAGAAGTCCACCGCATGCGGAAGAGGCCCCCGTTCAGGCGAAGGGGTCAAGAGAGGCAGTAGTGGCTGCCAAAGTTCTGACGGAGCTGCCTGCTGAGGGCCGGTGGAAGTTGTGGTACCTTCCATCGAGGATCTCTCTTCCGTGGCTCTTGAGGACACCACAGGAGAGGTTGGAGTTCAAGCGAAGCCTGCCGAAGGCAGAGCGTTGGTGGAAGAGGAAGAAGAAGAATTGCGGAATGGGGAGGATATTCGGGCCGAGGTTCCTTCAATCGAGTCCGAGGTATTCAAGGCTAGGCAGATTAGAGTCTTGACAGAGGAGGTCGGGCGGACGATTCCTCAGGTCGGAGCTCCTCGGGCCAGCTCTTCAGTTATGGGTACTTTCGTCCATAGCTCGGAGTTGGATGATATGCTTACCGCCTTGATGAGGTCCGTTTTGCACACGGGGGAGGGTTCCTCCATGGACGAATCTGCGGCCGAGGGATGCTTTCCTTCTTCCAGAAATCAGTAATGCCACTCTCATTACGATGGCTTCAAATTACGCTGCCCGGGTAAGCTACTATACCGGGATTGCAACCTATGATTGGCCAGACCATAGCTTCTCACTTGTATTTTCTTTGCAGAATTCCTTGGTCACAAGGGCGCTGATCTGGTGCCTAAATTTGGCCGTTGGGGCCTGTGCTCAGGCCAGGAAGGAGGCGGCCGAACTTCGAATGAGGGTGCATCTAATCGATTCACTTTTCAGGGCCTTGGCGTCCAGTAAAAAGGACATCGAAAGGGTGACCGAGTCTTTCCGTCTTGCAGCCGAGAGGGCCTCTCGGCTCAAAACTCAGGTCAAAGAGCTCCAGGGCTTTCGCGAGCAATCGGACAAAGCTTATCTGGAGTTATCCCAGATTAAAGCAGAGCATGACAATGAGGTTAAGGCCATGCAGTAGTATTTTGAAAAGAGATGGGACCAACTAAAGGCCAGTCATGCTGAAGATAAAAATAATTGGAGTAGGAGGCTCGAGGAGGAGGAGCACAAGTGTCGGCGGCAGCGAGACCAGCTCACCAGTTTGAATAAAGAACTCGCCGAGATGGAGAATCGGCTGAAATGGTTAAATGGGCGGGTTGCTCGGCTCATCGACGACCTCGATTATGCTTAGTGGGAAATTGGGGACAAGCAGTCCCGGATTGATGACCTCAAAGAGGGCCTTCGCCAAAATTAGTCGGCTAAGTCAAAGGCCTTGGAGAAGGTACAAGAACTGAGCAGCGAACTGGCTTGGCAAGAGGAAGAGGTATGGTGTCTCTCTTTTTCGTTCACCTTTAGTGCTTTTATTTCATCTGTGGGTTTGAGCATTCCGATATTTTGTAGATGGGCAAAATTGAGTCTAAGGCGCGGGAGCAAATTGATGCCTTGGGGCGGAGCTATCCACGAGTCGCCAAATAAACCTCGAGCTTCAAGATCGACTAGCTGAAGTCAATGGCCGAATTGCCTCGACCGTGGAGGAATATAAAGGTTCCGCCCAGTTTTCAGAAGAACGTAGAGAAGCCTGTGCCAACATATTTCGGTTCTGTGAAGAGGAGATCTGAGCAAAGATCTCTCGGGCGCATCCCGAGTGGAATTTATCCTTTTTGGATGTCGAACCTTTCGAGGCCTGTACCCCAGAGGCTGAAGTAGCTGAGTATGAAGATATTTCAGACATCGATCTTGATGTTATTCTGGGTTCTAGTGAGGCTGCAGCTTTCGAAGGACACTCTCAGCTTGCCGCCGAGGAAACAACGATATTTGAAGTGGGAGAAACAAGCCAAACCCCCCTGAATGTTATCGAGGAGGCTGTTGGGACTGATGCAACCCCTGATTCTTAAGGGTCACTTGTGTATTTTTCGCTTCTCAGATTTGTAATCTGGTTGAAATTTCCGATGAATGGGTCTTTCGCCTTCACTTGTTTGCCTTTTTTGGATGATATTTTTATCTCAAGTTTTCTTCCGACTGTGAACGAATTAATAATTCATTCGCGATCCTAGGTCGGTTTGGTTCGGACTTAAGTAAATGTTTCGGTCGAGACCGAGGTATAAGGATAGCTTGGTTGGTTCGAAGTAAAAAATTGGCACGCTCGGCCGAGGCATAAAATGGTCCGGCGCTACCGAGGAATATAGTTCCGATCCAGCTCGGAGCGGTAGAGGAATTTATCCTGCCGAAGTATAGGATAGCTTGGCTTGAAATGGCCAAGAATTACAGAGGTATCCTGGTTAGGGCCAAGGTTAGATAGTTCGGCCTGTTCGAAGCAATGAGGTGGGCATGCTTTCGGCCGAGGTACACGAAGTGGCTTTGCTGAAGAGCACTTCGCCCTTGTTGGAAGATTATAGAAAAATTATATGATCCAATCCTTTTGATTTTGATGATTACTAAAAACCATTGAGTTTATTAAAGGATGTAATGAGTGTATGTAAATGAGCAACAAATTTATTTTGAACAATCAATGAGAATGCTCAAGTTTAACTTTAATCAATTTTGAAAGTGACTTTAAGCTTAATATTCAAACTTTCAAAAAGAAATGTTATAATTCATGTTTTAATCAATAAGTTTTCGGATTAGTTCATGAATCAATTCTAAATGTTAATTTATTGATTCCATGTCAAAACATTGAATTAAAATGAATCTGGAACGATTTTAATGTCAATCAGAAAAGTTTCTGATTTTTGATACGTTCCGGAGCCGACTCCTGAGTTTCAGAGTCGACTCCGCTCAGTGTACAGAAATGTGCATCTGTGTCGAGTCGACCCATGAAATTGTCGAGTCGACCCCTGATTCTGTCGAGCCGACTCCTGGACTGTGCGAGTCGACTCCGCTCAGACACCAGAAGAGTGTTTTCTGAGCACTTCGCGAGTCGACCCCAAGTCTTTCTCGAGTCGACTCCCGACTTTCAGGAGTCGACACTTCATTTTTAGCGAGTCGACCCCTAACCTTTTTAAACATTTCTATTTTTGGTAAGACGAGCTCGAGCCGACTCGGGAAAAGCATGAGTCGACTCCAGCAAATCTGGGCGCGATTTTTAACGATGACACATCAGCCCCAACGGTAAGATTTTTAAATAACGGCTATTTTTCCTTGTCTCTAACGGATATATTTTGCAGATTCTATAAATAGAGGAGCTCTTTTCAAATCAAAACATTCCAGAGAAAATCAAAAAGAGAGAAAAGAATATCTTTTGAAAAGAGGGAAAAACAGAGCATATTGGAAAAATCATCTAGCTCAAAGAAGAGTGATTCAAAAGGAGTGAAATCCAAGAGGAAGTTTCGTCTGCTCCTTCTCATCAATCCACAAGAGTCAAAAGAAAATCCACAAGCATTTCAAAGGTCAAATCGGAGGATTTTCAAAAGAGGAAAAAGCTTCATCTCAACTCCAAAGTCTTCAACGGTCAAGAATCTTGCTGAGGCGTGATTCAACACTTCAAGAGGAGTTAAAGAGAAGAAAGAAGAAAGCCAAAGCCACTACCATCTGCAATACTATCAGGCTTTTCTAACTCTTTATTTTGTACTTCATTTGTATATTTGCTCAAGGGGAGCATTTCATTATCCAAACACTTTTATTTTAATTGTTTGCTGATTCAATCAGTGGATTGAATCAGTGGAGGTTGATATACCTCGTTACAAGCCGGAGTGCTTGTGTTGGGTTAGTTGTGAGCCCGTGAAAAACAACGTGTAGGGTTTTGTGCTGGTAAGCCCGAGTTAAAACCAGCTGGGTTCGTTGTTCACCCGGGAAAACAACAAGTTTGAGTTGTGAGCTTGGAAAACAACTCGGCTGTAATCTAGAGAGATTATAGTGTGGACCCAAGTGAATCTTGGGAGTGGACGTAGGTGTTGGTTGCACCGAACCACTATAAAATTATCTTGTGTTTGCCGTGCTATATTTCTCTCTCTCTATCTCTCTTTATTAATTGCTTGTGCATTGCTTATTAGTTAATTTCACTCACTTGCACATCTTGAGCAATCAGTTTAAATCTTCTAAAAAGTCTTAAATTTTTAAGAACCCAATTCACCCCCCCCTCTTGGGTTGCCATCTGGGCCAACAATTGGTATCAGAGCAAGTGCTCATTTAGAATTTGATCTCACGATCAAGGGCTAAAGATCCATATGGCAACACAAATTGGTTCAAGTTTTGCTGAAGGTCATTCTACGAATCGACCTCCTTTATTTAATGGAACCAACTATTCATATTGGAAAGCTAGAATGAGAATATTCATTCAAGCTTCGGACTATGAATTGTGGGGAGTAATAATGAATGGACCTAGTACACCCACACACCTTATTGATGGCACTATTGTTCCTAAACCCGAAAGGGATTGGAATGATAATGATAGGAGAATGGCACAACTAAATGCTAAAGCCATTAATATTTATATTGTTCCTTAGACTCAAATGAATTCAACCGAATCTCAACTTGTAATTCCGCAAAAGAAATTTGGGATAGGTTGGAAATAACTCATGAAGGAACAAACCAAGTAAAAGAATCAAAGATAAATATTTTGGTTCATAAATATGAATTATTTACTATGGAACAAAATGAAACCATCACATGCATGTTCACTAGATTCACTGATATTGTGAATGGTTTAAAAAGTCTTGGAAAAGTTTATACTAACTCTGAGCTTGTTCGCAAAATCCTTAGGTCACTTCCAAGGACTTGGGAAGCCAAGGTGACCGCCATACAAGAAGCCAAAGATCTGAACATCCTACCATTGGAAGAGCTTCTTGGTTCGCTGATGACTCATGAGCTTCAAGTCAAACAACATGTCAATGAGGATGAGTCAAGAAAGAAGAAGACCATCGCCCTCAAAGCTGCGGAAAAGGAAATAAGCAGCAGCGATGATGAAGAGGATGATGATGATGAGACAGCCCTCCTTGCAAGGAAGTTCAAGAAATTTATGCAAAGAAGGAGGCCCTTCCACAAAAAGAGATTTGTTTCAAAAATGGAAGGAGAAAAAGAAAAGGATAAGAAAAAGGAAAAGGACAAAGAGAAAGAGCCCTTAGTATGCTATGAATGTAAAAAACCAGGGCATTTTAGATATGACTGTCCTTTACTTAAGAAGGCCTACAAGAAAAAGAAAAAGGCATACATGGCAACTTGGACTGATAGTGAAGAGTCTTCTTCCGAAGAAGAAGAACAAAAAGAAGTTGCTAATGTCTGCTTCATGGCCAACGACGACGACAACGACAATGAGGTAAGTACCGAAACCCCCGATGATGAATTTACATTTGATGAAATGTTTGAGGCTTTCAATGAACTTATGATTGATTTTAAATCCTTGAAAAAGAAGTATAAGTTTTTGAAAAATGACAACATTAGCTTAGCTAAAAGTAAAAATGAATTAGCTTTAGAAGTTAAGAACTTAACTAATGAAAAAGAAGAACTTAGCAAAGAAAGAGATAATCTTAATCAAGAAATAGATTTGTTGAAATCTGAAACTAAAAACTCAACAAAAGATTTAAAAGATCAATTAGAAACTTTAGCTTTAGATAAAGAACAGCAAGTTAAAGAAAATGACTCTCTTAAGAAAGATGTTAAAAAATATAAAGACATTGTTGAGAAATTCACTTTAAGTTCAACTAAACTTAACATGATCTTAGATAGTCAAAAAGCTGTTTTTGACAAAGCAGGTTTAGGATATAACACATTAAGGAAACAAAAATCTTTAAAGAATATTTTTATAAAAGCCAACCAAAGTAATATAACTTGTTTCAAATGTAATGAAAAAGGTCATAAATCATTTGAATGCAAAACGTTAAATAATAACAACAAGTTAAATGTTAAAGCTAAGAAAATATGGGTTCCGAAAGGAACAATTTTTGTTGCTGCTAACCATGAAGGACCCAAGAAAGCTTGGGTACCTAAACATAAAGTTTAAATTATGTTGCAGGAATGTCTTGTAGCCAAAAGATCAAAGAAAAAGTGGTACCTTGATAGTGGCTGCTCAAGACATATGACGGGTGACAAAGATGAATTCATCACCCTAGAAGAAAAGAAAGGTGGAGTTGTTACGTTTGGCGATAACGGTAAAGGTCAAATCATGGGCCTTGGTAAAGTCCGTATAACTCCATCTACATTTATTGATAATGTACTTTATGTTGATGGTTTGAAGCATAATCTAATAAGTATAAGTCAATTATGTGATAAAAACTTTAATGTTTCATTTAAATCTTCTGTATGCACTGTAACTAATTCTATTGATGATAGCATTGTATTTACTGGTTATAGACATGGCAATGTTTACTTGGTTGATTTAGAAAAATTATCTTTGAGTGATCATTGCTTAATTGCTGACAATGCTAACATAAATGAAATTAGTTGGTTGTGGCATCGTAGATTAGGTCATGCAAGCACACACCTTATTTCAAAACTAATTAAAATGGATTTAGTTAAAGGATTACCTAAACTAGATTTTGAAAATAATAAAATATGTGATGCATGTCAATTTGGAAAACAAACTAGAAGTTCTTTCAAATCTAAAAACATTGTTTCAACTTCTAGGGCACTAGAGCTACTTCACATGGATCTTTTCGGACCAACTAGAACCACAAGTCTAGGAGGAAAGAAATATGGTCTAGTGATTGTAGATGATTATTCTAGATATACTTGGGTAATGTTTTTAGCTCACAAAGATGAGACTTTCTCGATATTCCTGAAATTCTTCAAGAAAGTCACAAATGAGAAAAACACTACTATAGTATCTCTAAGAAGTGATCATGGAACAGAATTTGAAAATCACTTATTTGAAAGTTTTTGTTCTGAAAATGGAATTAATCATAATTTTTCAGCCCCTAGGACTCCACAGCAAAATGGTGTAGTTGAAAGGAAAAATAGGACTCTAGAAGACATGGCCCGTACCATGCTATGTGAAAGCAACTTACCAAAGTATTTTTGGGCGGAAGCAATTAACACAGCATGTTACATCTTAAATAGAGCCTTAATAAGACCAATCTTAAAGAAAACACCTTATGAATTATGGAATGAAAGAAAACCAAATATAAAATACTTTCATGCATTTGGATGTAAATGTTTCATTCATAATAATGGTAAAAACAATTTAGGAAAATTTGATGCTAAATCTGATGAAGGAATCTTTTTAGGATATTCAACAACTAGTAAAGCTTATAGAGTATTTAACAAGAAAACCTTAGTAGTTGAAGAATCCATTCATATAGTTTTCGATGAGTCTTTAGCATCTAGTTCTGAAAAGCTTGATGATGAGGAAGATACAAACATAATTGAAAAAGATCTTGAAAAACTTAATATTGAAGTATCTTCTGATCATGAGCAAGAAGCTAAAGATGATGATTCACATAAGGACGATGATGTCAATATTGATCATAATGATACAGATCTTCCAAGAGACTGGAGATATGCTCATAGTCATCCCAAGGAATTGATTATAGGCGATCCATCTCAAGGAATAAGAACTAGATCATATATGAGAAATATTAGTAATCATCTTGCATTTGTATCACAAATTGAACCTAAAACTATAGAAGAAGCTGAAAAAGATAATAATTGGATGTTAGCAATGCAAGAAGAACTAAATCAATTTACAAGAAATAATGTTTGGACTTTAGTTGAAAGACCTAAAAATCATTCAGTAATAGGATCAAAATGGGTTTTTAGAAATAAACTAGATGAAAATGGCATAGTAATTAGAAACAAAGCTAGATTGGTTGCTAAAGGATATAATCAAGAGGAAGGTATTGATTTTGATGAAACCTTTGCGCCTGTAGCTAGATTAGAAGCCATTAGGCTATTACTTGCATTTGCATGTCATATGAATTTTAACTTATTTCAAATGGATGTAAAAAGCGCATTTTTAAATGGATTTATAAATGAAGAAGTTTATGTAGAACAACCACCAGGTTTTGAAGATCACGAGTTTTCAAATCACGTTTTTAAATTGCACAAAGCTTTATATGGTTTGAAACAAGCACCTAGAGCTTGGTATGATAGGTTAAGTAAATTCTTAATAGAAAATGATTTTACAAGAGGAAATGTTGATAAAACTTGTTTTTGAAAAGAAAAAGTAAAGATTTACTTGTAGTACAAATATACGTAGATGACATTATTTTTGGTGCTACTAACGATTCTCTTTGTCAAGAATTTGCAAAGTTGATGCAGGGAGAATTCGAGATGAGCATGATGGGAGAACTCAACTTCTTCCTTGGACTCCAGATCAAACAAAGCAAAGAGGGAATCTTCATCAACCAAACAAAATACACAAGAGAACTACTCAAAAAGTTTGGTATGGAATCAATGAAACCCCTCGGAACTCCAATGAGTCCTTCATGCAAGCTGGACAAAGATGAAGAAGGTAAAAAGGTTGATCAAAAGTATTATCGAGGTATAATCGGATCCCTTCTTTATTTAACAGCAAGTAGACCAGACATTATGTTTTCAGTATGTTTATGTGCTAGATTTCAATCTGAACCTAAAGAATCACATTTAATAGCTGTTAAAAGAATACTAAGATATGTAAGTGGAACAAAAAATGTAGGTTTATGGTATTCTAGAGACTCCACATTAAATCTAATTGCATATTCAGATTCTGATTATGCTGGATGCAAATTAGATAGAAAAAGCACAAGTGGTGCATGCCATTTCTTAGGAAGTAACTTAATCACATGGTTTAGCAAAAAGCAAAATTCAGTTGCATTATCAACTACTGAAGCTGAATATGTAGCAGCTGGAAGTTGCTGTGCGCAAATCCTATGGATTAAGCGACAACTTGAAGACTATGGTATCACGCTTGATAAAACACCCATAAGATGTGATAACACTAGTGCAATTAATCTAACAAAGAATCCAATTCAACATTCAAGAACTAAACACATAGAAATCAGATATCATTTTATAAGAGAACATGTAGCAAATAATGAAATATGTCTTGATTATGTTAACACTGAAGAACAATTAGCTGACATATTCACTAAACCTTTAAATGAAGAGAGATTCTGTTATCTTAGAGGAGAGTTAGGTATTTGTGATCCTTTAGAATGAATTTGAAACCCCTAAGGAAATTTTATCTAAGATTCTTTCAAATCCTCAATCCTTAAGGAAATCTTATCTAGAATTCATATCTAATTGATTCACTCATATCCAATGATTATTTATCAATTTTTATGATCATATTCCGGACACATTTCAGAAATTTCATGATTTTGGTCTGAAATGGTCTCGGAGCCGACTCGATGCGTATCGGAGTCGACTCCCGGTTTCAACTGAAACTCTCGGGTCGACCCCTCTTAGGCGCGAGTCGACTCCATGTCGGGACGGCCTTTCTGTGTCTGTGCCGAGTCGACACTTGGGTTTGCGCGAGCCGACTCGAGGTGGTCCCAAGTTGATTTATCTAGGGCAGAGTCGACTCGTCGCTCATTCTATTCGACCCCAATCGTCAAAATACTCTCTCCACGCTCTTCCAAACCTTCCAAACTTCCAATAATCCCTGATTATCACCTCCAATCATCAAATGGCACCTAAAACTAGAGGATCTAGCGTTGTGGCGGGTGGCATCAAGCGGAAGCGCTCCGTGAAGAAGACGGTGAAGCGTCCGGTGCGTGAACCTTCTCCAAGCACGGACTCCACTTCATCTGCTTCTACTCCAACTGCTACCTGCTGCCACGTCTTCCCAGGTAGATCGTCTAGCGGATAGGATCATTACTACTGGTAGGAAGGTGGATTTTGAATTATTTGAGAATGAGGGCTTTCTAGTTGGGAGACAGCTTATCGAGATGGGTTGGGAGAAAATTTGTTCTCTAGAGTGCCCGACTTATCCCTCATTGGTTAAAGAATTTTACAAGAATTTGTCTAGAGGAGACCATGGGCTTATTAGCAATGAGAGGAGTCAGACTATCTGTTACTGCTGAGATTTGTCTAGATTGTTGGAATTACCCTTGTCTGGCACTCCACCTTTTCTTCTGATGACCGCGCCCCAGCTTTATCCAGATTATTAAACAGGGATGTGGTTGGATTTGAAGAGGTATTTGCTAATCAGCTTTCTTTAGAGTTGAGATTACTACACAATATCTGCAGTAGGATTCTCTTTCCTAAAACTGGTAGATTTGACTATGTTCGGAGAGAGATGTCTTTGTAATGGACGCCATAGTGACAGGCAAGCCTATCAATCTTCCCAGCATGATTCTGTGGTACATAGCAGATTGTGGAGGGAAAAGGAAATCTAGTCTGCCTTATGGGATGATCCTTACAATGATTTTCGAAGCCAAGGTGTGGTGATTTCTGATAATGAACCTATGAAGAATCTAAGACACACTGATTTTTATAGTCTAGCAACAATTCATCGGATGGGGTTTATCAAAAAGAATGGTAAATGGGAAAGGAAAGGAGTGACAGAAGATAGAGCTACAGATACTGAGGCTGCAGGACCCTCTGTTAGACATCCTTCGCCTGCACCTCCGAGCCCTTTGATTTCTGCCTCTGCTCCAGCCCCAGTTCCAACTTTTGTTCAAACTTCATCTTCTGCTAGTTTTTCAGATCAACAAATTATGCAACTCAAAGCCTTACTTGAAGATCAATCTGATAAGCTTAAAACTGATTTTGAGAATAAATTTATGCATTTGAGAGAGACTCTTTATTCTCTTGATGATCGTATTTCAAAGATTGAGTCCACTCTCGGCTCTTCATCGGCATCCTTAAGTAGTGATCTCAAGAATATTTTTGAAGAACTTAAGGATATATGTGGAGATGGAGAGACATATGCAAGAGCAACGCAGAGCTTCAAGACAAAATTCAGAGTGCGTGCACCTTTGTTGATGAAAAACTCAAGGATATGTAAAAATTCAATCTGAAGGAATGAAAAATATAGTGATCATCTAACTAGAATTGTAAGAACTCATTTTTGAGTTACTAGAGTTTCAATCCTTGTTTTGTACTGAAGTTTTTTTATGCTTTCATTTTGAAATCAATGTACTGAACATTTTGATGTATTAGACCTTTAAATGAAATGAATTCTCTATTTCCTTATTTCAATGAATGAATGAAATTTGAATGAATGTTTATGATTCTCTATCTTTTTGTTGATAACAAAAAAGGGGGAGAATTTTATAGTTCTATGATTGTGATAAATGAGATAAACAATGAGATATTTAATTAAGTTTCATAGGGGGAGCTACCTCATTAAGGGGGAGCCTAAGCCTAACTATGAAAACAAAATAAATTCACTAATCAATCATGAACAAACTCAATATTTTTGTCATCATCAAAAAGGGGGAGATTGTTGAAAGATTATAGAAAAATTATATGATCCAATCCTTTTGATTTTGATGATTACTAAAAACCATTGAGTTTATTAAAGGATGTAATGAGTTTATGTAAATGAGCAACAAATTTATTTTGAACAATCAATGAGAATGCTCAAGTTTAACTTTAATCAATTTTGAAAGTGACTTTAAGCTTAATATTCAAACTTTCAAAAAGAAATGTTATAATTCATGTTTTAATCAATAAGTTTTTGGATTAGTTCATGAATCAATTCTAAATGTTAATTTTATTGATTCATGTCAAAACAATGAATTAAAATGAATCTGGAACGATTTTAATGTCAATCAGAAAAGTTTCTGATTTTTGATACGTTCCGGAGCCGACTCCTGAGTTTCAGAGTCGACTCCGCTCAGTGTACAGAAATGTGCATCTGTGTCGAGTCGACCCATGAAATTGTCGAGTCGACCCCTGATTCTGTCGAGCCGACTCCTGGACTGTGCGAGTCGACTCCGCTCAGACACCAGAAGAGTGTTTTTCTGAGCACTTCGCGAGTCGACCCCAAGTCTTTCTCGAGTCGACTCCCGACTTTCAGGAGTCGACACTTCACTTTTAGCGAGTCGACCCCTAACCTTTTTAAACATTTCTATTTTTGGTAAGACGAGCTCGAGCCGACTCGGGAAAAGCATGAGTCGACTCCAGCAAATCTGGGCGCGATTTTTAACGATGACACATCAGCCCCAACGGTAAGATTTTTAAATAACGGCTATTTTTCCTTGTCTCTAACGGATATATTTTTGCAGATTCTATAAATAGAGGAGCTCTTTTCAAATCAAAAATCCAGAGAAAATCAAAAAGAGAGAAAAGAATATCTTTTGAAAAGAGGGAAAAACAGAGCATATTGGAAAAATCATCTAGCTCAAAGAGAGTGATTCAAAAGGAGTGAAATCCAAGAGGAAGTTTCGTCTGCTCCTTCTCATCAATCCACAAGAGTCAAAAGAAAATCCACAAGCATTTCAAAGGTCAAATCGGAGGATTTTCAAAAGAGAAAAAGCTTCATCTCAACTCCAAAGTCTTCAACGGTCAAGAATCTTGCTGAGGCGTGATTCAACACTTCAAGAGGAGTTAAAGAGAAGAAGGAAGAAAGCCAAAGCCACTACCATCTGCAATACAATCAGGCTTTTCTAACTCTTTATTTTGTACTTCATTTGTATATTTGCTCAAGGGGAGCATTTCATTATCCAAACACTTTTATTCTAATTGTTTGCTGATTCAATCAGTGGATTGAATCAGTGGAGGTTGATATACCTCGTTACAAGCCGGAGTGCTTGTGTTGGGTTAGTTGTGAGCCCGTGAAAAACAACGTGTAGGGTTTTGTGCTGGTAAGCCCGAGTTAAAACCAGCTGGGTTCGTTGTTCACCCGGGAAAACAACAAGTTTGAGTTGTGAGCTTGGAAAACAACTCGGCTGTAATCTAGAGAGATTATAGTGTGGACCCAAGTGAATCTTGGGAGTGGACGTAGGTGTTGGTTGCACCGAACCACTATAAAATTATCTTGTGTTTGCCGTGCTATATTTCTCTCTCTCTATCTCTCTTTATTAATTGCTTGTGCATTGTTAGTTAATTTCACTCACTTGCACATCTTGAGCAATCAGTTTAAATCTTCTAAAAAGTCTTAAATTTTTAAGAACCCAATTCACCCCCCCCCTCTTGGGTTGCCATCTGGGCCAACAGCCCTTGTCAGGGGCATTTACTTCGTTGGCCTTTTCCGATGCAGGTCCTTTTAACGTACGCGACAAGCATATGATCACCATTGGATGGCAATGGCATCATTTTTGAAAGCTAATTTTCCAGGCCTGCCTGTATCTCAAGGACCTGCAACCAATTTCATGCATTTAAGTCTCTCGATTTGAGATCAGGGGGAGATCCCTTGCCTTTCGTCATGGCTTGGGAAACGCATTTGGCGCGCTTCGAAAAGTGATTCTTTTCTTTTGCCCTACCACGTAGCAATGGGGTAGAGTGTTTCAAATTTCGAGGCTTCCCTCTTTAATAACTACCCCGGGCTTGCTTGCCTATAAAATGGGGAGAACGGGCCGTGTTAGGCTATCTCCCAAGACTTTGTTCTCCTGTGAAAGTTTTTATGATGTATGTGTCCCTGAGGTTGAGAGTGGAGAGACTGATCTTTCCTTTTGCAAGTCGATTTCCCCCGGATAGCTGGGGTGATGAAGAAGCCGCTGAAGAGCAGACCGTCCTCAAGAGAGGAATTTCGGAGATCATATGGAGAGCGCACGGGAGGTCCGCAGACATCATATAGGGAGCGCACGTATGCGCTCCCTGTATGTCCTTCGTCACTTGCCATGGGGACCGTTGGAAATGCAAAGCATGCATATCCCCATAGTAAGGATGGACTTTTCCTTCTTCCTTGGGCTGGATTCCTCAGTTCATCCGACCGGGGAATCTTTCGCCATGTGAAGAGGGAGGAGAGCTGTGTGGGCCTGCTGGTCCTATGCCTTTTACAATCGGGCAGTAACCCACAGCCCAACATCCCACCTAGGGGGAATGTCTCCCAGCACGGCATCCACAGGTCTTCCTTCCATTTTTGGATCTCTTAATTCATCCAGGGGACCTGTGGGTGGCCAGTTTGTTCTTTGGCATCGGCTCAACAGAGCTTGTCTGATTCCCCTATTTCTTGGGTCTGATGTGGAAGCATCGTCGTCGACCCGAGTTTTTATCTTATTTGTATTTCCTGTGCTATGATGCTCTTGTAATGCCTCTCAGGAGGTTGTAACTCTTTTCATTGATAAGGAAATAAAGAAAGTTTTTATTCTTTCTTCCTTTAGCACCTGCTTCTTTTTTCGATGTGATTGTGTTGAGAGTTGCTACTCCCATCTCATGCTTTTTGTGTCATAGCATATTTCGGCAGCGCTCTTGCTACTTTGTTTTTACTAAGACAAATGTTCGGTCCTCGGTGGAGGAAACATTCATCCCTGTTTAGGTCAGAGGTAGACCTAGGCGGTCCTGTGGACTCATGTGGTAAGCATGATCTCGTTTGCAGAACGAAGCAGGTATTTCTTCGGAAAGAAATAGCTTGTATGACCTTACTGTTGAGTAGAAGGAGGTCGCTTACTTCTGCCGAAGTATCATAGGGCGTCCGAGTGACGTCGAGGTATTTGAGAGATTGCCCAATCAGGCCGAAGCTTCAGAATTGTGTCCCTTGGTTCAGCTAAGACTTCGGGATTTATTCAGGAATATAACGCTCGACTCGACCATGGCTTCGAATAATATGCCACTCGGTATAGACGAGGCATCAGGGAATATATCGCTCGGTTTAGCTGAGGCATCAGATAATATATTGCTTGGTTTAGCCGAGGCTTCATAAGGAACATATTTTACTTGGCTCTGCCAAGGTACGAAGATTGCTCGGTGTTGCCAAGGATTTTTGATATTTTACTTGGCCCTGCCAAGGTACGGAGATCGCTCGGTGTTGTCGAGGATTTACGAACCTGCCTCTTATTGCAACTGTAGATTCGGGCATGGACGACCGAAAAGGGTGGAGAGCTATCCGAGTGATGTAGGGGCGCCCGAGGCCCGTCAATTGGCCACCTTCGAAGTGGGTGGACCGCACCATGTTTCTCCAGTGCCGGCCGCTGATGCACCTTTTTCCTCTTCTCCGCGTTTTTTCTCAAGGATATTTAATTCGAAGGAGTCTGGCAGACTTTCAAAGATATTTAATTCGAAGGGGTCTGGCAGACTTTCAAGGATATTTAATTCGAAGGGGTCCGGCAGATCGAAGGGAGTCTGGTCCCAAAAAAGGGGAGCCTCTTGAGCGCCTCGCAGCTATTTATTGATCCTCTTTGGTGAGGGGGCGCAACTCTTTGTTTCCTGCGAGCGCCCACTGAGGCAGTGACACATGGCTTGTTTCACAGTAATAGTGTTGGAATTGATGGCTCGGCGATCGGGATACCTGCCGGGAGTAGTTTAAAAACGGATGGGGAATGCCATCGTTAATCACCTTTTCAGCTGATCTTCCAAAAATTTTTGGGTACTGAGATGGCTTCTGGAGGTAAGGGGCGATCGATTGAAGCGCCAAGCAGCGGCGTCAATGGCCGTGGGGGGCCCCATAGGAGCTGCACTACGGTAACCATCGATGGGGAGGTCTTGGCGTCACTATTCGCAGACCGTGAGCGACTCCAGAGGGCAGCCGAGCAATACCTGGCTGTTTCTATGAGAGAGAACGAGCTTCTTCGTCGGGCCAACAGCCGGCTGGAGGGGCAAGTAGCATCCCTCCAGCGACAGATTGCCGAGTTAGCTCTGCGGCGTGGGGAGAGCTCGGCAACGCTCGGAGAAGATGACAAGCCCAGTGAGGGCTCATGTACCCCCTTTTCAATGAATGGAATAGAGACTTTCGACAACCTTTGTATTCGGTGCTACCCTTGAAATGCTCGTTCTCATTATATCAGATACACGAACGAGACATTCCTTGAGGGATCTTTGGAGATCATCGCGAGACTAGGGTATTGCATCCCCATTTTAGTTGGGGCTAGGGTAGATATCTAGGCTCGGACCGAGGCATAAAATAACGTTCAGTTATAATGAATCAAAAGGAGATACCTCAGTTTATTCCAAAGTATGGAGGCAATCTCGGCTTAGGCTGAAGAGATCGAGGCCAAGGAGGCCGAGGTATAGCCGACAGCTCGGCTTCGTTGAAGTTTGAGGGAGCCATTTGGGCATGACGAGGCTTTGGGAAGCTGCTCGATTCATGATAAGGCTTTAAGAACCGTGGAGTGTATTCCTGGTGATGCCATGGCACGGGAATATCACTCAGCCCTGCAGAAGTTCAGAGACTGTTTGGAGATCCCTCGGTTCGGTCAGGGCTTGCAAGCTGCCGAATCCGACCGAGGTTTACGAGATAAGTAAGATACTTCAGCCAGCAATAGAGTGTCTTGGTTTGGTTCTGTCCGAGGCAAGAGGTCGGTTCTTTTTTCGACCAAGGTGACGGAAGAGGCTTATGACTTGTCAGAGAACGCCTCGTTTTCTTTCTTGAGCATTTAATTCTTTGGCCGTTTCCAATGCAGGGTTATTTTGCGCACGCGCTAAGCAATCGATCATTATTGGACGACATTGCTTTTGTTAGAGGATTCCCCAGATCTGTTCGTATCTTGAGGATTTATGGGCAATTCGGGGCATTTAAGGCTCTTGATTCGGGATCAGAAAAAGATTTTCTGCCTTCTACCCGCAACCGGAAAATGCGCTTAGTGCGCCTTGAGACGTGATTTCTCGCTTTCCTTGTCATCGCGTGGCCTCATGGGCTTCGGCTATGGCCGAGGCTTACGCACTTCGGCTCTGACCGGGGCTTCCAATCATAAAAGATGCACTCCGGCTATGACCAGGGCTTATATACTTCGGCTCCGGTCGGGGCTTGTAAGCTGCCCGAATCCGGCCAAAGTTTCTTCGCCTTTCGGTCCGGTCGGGGCTTGTAAGCTGCCCGAATCCGGCTAAGGTTTCTTCGCCCTTTGTTCCGGTCGGGGCTTGTAAGCTGCCCGAATCCGGTCAAGTTTCTTCACCCTTCCTAGCCGGGCTTGTAAGCTGCCCGAATCCGGCCAAAGTTTCTTCACCCTTCGGTCCGGCGGAGCTGTAAGCTGCCCAATTCAGTCCGGGCTTGTAAGCTGCCCGAATCCAGCCGAAGGCTTGGAGATCACTTGGCCCCCAGCCGTACTGAGGGTGCTCGGCCATACCGAGTCTTTGTTGAATAGGACTCGGCCCAGCCAAGGTACGGAGATTTTTTGTTCAAGGAGACAGCTCGGTTGTGCCGAGAATTGGTAAGTGGCATCTGTTTTTCATTATGACTTTTCGGAGAAGTGATTGTAGCGACCATGCCATGAATCATAGAAGCAATTGCCAACACAGTTAATGGGGCGGTTTATAGAAGGCGTACTCTACCGATGATATATGCGAGGTTGTCTGAATTCCACGTCCGGAGAATGGATTTCCCGTCTAGATCCTGAAGCTTGTAGGTACCGGGCCCGACGACTTCCACCACTTGATAGGGGCCTTCCCAGTTCGAAGACAGCTTTCCTTGTTCCGTTGGTTTTGAGACAGACGCCTTTCGGAGGACAAGATCATCGGCGAGAAAGATTTCCCCTGACTCTGGAGGCATGATAGCGAGCCACTCTCTGCTGGTAGGCAGCTACTCTGATCCGCGCTTTCTCTCTGATCTCCTCCAGTAGGTCAAGGTTGGCGCGGAGTTGCTCGTCATTAGACTCCTCCGAATAACCTTCCACGCGAGGGGAAGGGAGCCCAACATCACAGGAATGACAGCTTCCATGCCGAAGGTCATTTTGAAAGGAGTTTGGCCCGTGGGCGTCCTCTCAGTGGTTCGGTAAGCCCATAGCACGTGGTGGAGCTCTTCTGCCCATTTGCTCGTGCTCGATTAAGACGAGCTTTGATTCCCTGCAAGAGGATTCGGTTGGTTACCTCGACTTCTCCATTAGCTTGGGGATGTCCCACCGATGTGAGGCGATGAACGATTCCATAATCCTTGCAGAATTCCCAAAACTTGGGATTATCAAATTGCTTCCCATTGTCGGTGATGATTGTGTGGGAAGACCGAAACGGTAAATAATGGACCTCCAGACAAAATCTTTAGCCCGAGCCTCGGTGATCTGGGCGACTGCTTCGGCTTCAACCCATTTGGTGAAGTAATCGATCGCAACAAATAAGAACTTCCTTTGTCTGTTGCAAGGGGAAAAGGACTGAGGATATCCATTCCCCACTTGGCGAAGGGCCAGGGGATGATATAGCGGTCAAGTAAGTAGAAGAGAGTCTTTGGATGTTAGAATGTCGTTGACATGAATCGCAGGCTCGGACAAGGTCATTGGCATTTTTCTGCATAGTCGGCCAATAGTATCCTTGGCGAAGTATCTTATGGCACAAAGCTCTGCCGCCGAGGTGGTTGCCGCATATACCTTCATGAACCTTCCGAAGAGCATAATCAGCCTCCGAAGGTCGGAGGCATTTAAGCAGAGGCATAGAGAAGGATCGTTTGTATAGCCGATCGTCAATCAAGACATAATGGGAGGATTGCATCTTCAGTTTCCTTGCCTCTTTTGGTCGGCAGGTAGTAGCCCTTCTTTGAGATATTTATATATGGGATCCGCCCAAGATGGCTGGTGTCGACTTGCATCATCTGATCAGAATCAGCGATGCTGGATTTCTCCAGGACCTCAAATGAAATTTTCGCTCAAGGTCCATTGAGTCCGCAGTCGCTAGGCGAGATAAGAGGTCGGCGCGTGCATTTTCTGCCCTTGGTATCTGAATAATTTCAAATTCATGAAATGGGATAACAAATCATGCACCTTTTGCAAATACCGAACCATATTCGGCTCTCGACTTCGAATTCTCCTCGTACTTGGCCCCACTAATTGGGAGTCAGTGTAAGCGTTTAGCTTCTCGACTTTGAGCTCCCGAGCGATGCGGAGTCCGGCAATTAGGGCCTCGTACTTGCTTCGTTGTTGGAAGTTGGGAAGGAGAAACGGATGCCGTACTCAAACGTCGCTCCTTCTGGACTAGTGATGACAAGACCTGCGCCAGAGCCGCTCGCACTGGAGGATCCGTCGGCGTGAAGTAACCATGGAGCGTTGAGCTTCGGTTGCTCAGGGGAACCTGAGGTAGAGCCATCCTCGGGTATGGTACACTCCAGGAGGAAATCTGCCAGGACTTGGGCTTTAATGGCTGGACTAGGATAATATTGAATGTCGTGCTCGCTCAGCTCCACAGCCCACTTGGTCATCCTTTCCGAGGCCTCCGGGCGATGGATGATAGATCTGATGGGTTGTGATGAGTCAGAACCGCCAGGTATGCGCCTGAAAATATGGCCGCAGCTTCCGGACTGATGTCACCAGGGCCAAGACCACCTTCTCGACCCGGGTATACCTTGTCTCGGCATCCCTGAGCAATTTGCTGACATAATAGATCGGCCTCTGAACCTTGTTATCCTCCCTGACCAGCACTGAGCCGATGGCATCTCAGAAACCGCCAAATATAAGCTCAGCGTTTCTCCTTGCTTCGGACTGCTAAGGAGAGGTGGTGAGCCGAGGTATCTTTTAAGATCTTCGAAGGACTTCTGGCAATCCGAGGTCCATTGAAATTCTTCGCCGACCGGAGAGCTTTGAAGAAGGAGAGGCATTTCTCGGTCGATCGAGCAATGAAGCGGCTGAGGGCTGCTATCCTCCCAGTGAGACGCTGCACTTCCTTGATCGACACCGGAGGGATCATTTGCTGCAGGGCTTGGATCTTTTGGGGGTTCGCTTCAATTCCCCACTGTGAAACCATGAAGCCCAGGAACTTGCTGGAATTAACTCGAAGGCACATTTAGTTGGATTGAGCTTCATCTGTACTTCCAGAAAGTTGCGAAGCTTTCCGCAAGGTCCTCCTCAAGGTGGGGCACCTCCTTGCTCTTCACCAGCATATCATCAACATACACCTCCATGTTCCGACCGATTTGCTCCTTGAAGATTTTGTTGATCAGCCTTTGGTAGGTGGCACCTGCATTTTTCAGACCAAAAGGCATAACTCAGTAGCAATAGATACCTTGGTCGGTGATGAAGGCTGTCTTTTCCTCATCTTCGGGCACCATTCGGATTTGGTTGTACCCCGAATAGGCATCCATGAAAGTCAGCATCTGATGGCCCGATGTTGCATCTACGAGTTGGTTAATCGAGAGAGAGGAAACTGTCCTTCGGGCAAGCTTTATTGAGGTCGGTAAGTCGATGCAGATCCTCCACTTGCCATTTGACTTTTTCACCATGACGACATTGCCAACAAATCAAGGTAGTTGACCTTCCGGATAAAGTTGGCTTTGATGAGCTTGTCCACCTCTTCCTCGATAGCTTTCTGACGCTCGGGGCAAAGCTTCTTTTCTTCTGTTTGACTGGTCGAAATGTCTCGTCCATGCTGAGGTGATGGACTAAGACATCTGGACTAATCCCTGGCATATCTGAGGCAGACCAGGCGAACACATCGGCATTCTCCCAAAGGAAATTGATTAAGTCTTGCCGAAGCTTTCCCTTTAGCTGTGACCCAATCTTTATGGTTCGGTCGGGCCGAGCTTCATTTAGCGGCACTTCCTCAGTTCCTCGGCTGGTTCTCCTCGCTGCTCAGCGAAGTCTTCACGAGCATCTAGCCCATCCACCTCGGGCTTCCTGGACTGCAAGTCGGACAAAGCAATGCCGAGCAATAATCTGGCTACCCCGACAACCCTACTCCCCATTCATAGGGAATTTCATGGCAATATGGGGAATAGAAATGATGGCCTTGAGGGATATCTGCCCCGACCTGCCGAGGATGGCATTGTAAGGGACCGAAGCTTAGTCACGAGGAAATCCATGAGCATAGTAGCTGCGCGAGGCCAGTGCCGGCTCGAACTATCAGAGTAATGACTCTCTCGGGGGTTATAGAGTCGCCCGTGAAGCCCACCAGAGTGGATTCCATGGCCCGAGGTTTTCCGCCTGGAGTTTCAGTCTCACAAAGGCATCAAAGTACAAAACATTAACGAACTTTCGCTATCAATTAAAATGTGGTATACATCGTAGTTGTTCATATTCAAAGATACAACCAGAGCATCGTCATGGGGGTGCTATACCTCCCGCAGGTCTTCATCAGAGAAAGCAAGCTCGTCGATTGAGCCTTCTTTGGCAGATTTTCCTCCTCACTCGGCCCAGATGATGGAGAATCAATCGCCGCTATCATGTTGACATTGCTAATGACCGGGATTCGGTGGAGGAAGCTGGCGAGGTTCAGGTTGATGTCCTCCCTCATTCGCTGGCTCAGGCGGCCCTCTGAATCGGTCTAATCTGTCCCCCAGATTAGACGCTCGATTTCATTCGGAGCTGCAGCACTCTTCGGTATCATGCCCGTGGTCTCGGTGGAAGCGGCAGTACTTGGTCATGTCCCTCCGGACCCCGTTACCTCGGAGGGAGGAGGCCGAGGAATCTGGCGCTCGATCTCCATCAAATTTGCGCCCTCAGCGCAGTAAGAGGGGTATAGCGGTCGAACCTTCGAGTTGGGCTCCGGGTCCGGTCTCGAGGCAGCGACGGAGGGGCTCCATGACGGCGAGGTGGGCTTGCGCGGCGATAGGCTCGATGCTTGTCGGAGCTTTTCACCTCCTTCTTCTTCTGCTGCTCGGACTGAGTCGACCTTCTCGACTCCTCGACTCTGGCATACTTGTTCGCCAGAGACATCATGTCCGAAAGGCTTTTCGGGTAGTTGACCTCCAGGGCCAAATAAAAGTCTCCCGCCTTTGATACCCCTCCAGCCAAGGCGGACATGGCCACCTCGTGATTGAGGTGGTCGACTTCTAGCAGGGCCATGTTGAAACGGCCGAGGTTGTTCTTCAAGGATTCCCCTCTCTTTGCTTAACTTCCGAGAGGGAATCAGATCTCTGCCGATGACGATGGCTGCTGACAAATTGGCTGATAAACAATAGCTCAACTTGTCAAAAGAATCAATAGAACCTGGCTTTAGGCTGTTGAACCAGGTTCGAGCAGACCCTCTAAGGGTAGACAGGAAAGCACGGCATAGAATTGCATCTAACGCTTCATGGAACATCATGATGGACTTGAGTTGCAGAGGTGGTCATCGGGATCAGTAGATCCATGGTAGGGCTCGATGGTAGGGAGCTTGACATGAAGGGGAATCACTTTCCCATGATCCTCTCAGTGTAGGGGATGCCCTGATCCATCTTTGGCTGGGACAGAGGAGCCTGCCTGACGGTATCTAACTCCTGACGCCATTCCCGTCGCATCTCCTGTATCTGCTGCCTGATTCCCTTGTCCAGAGTGATAAGAGGGATCGGGTGATGGGATGGCGGCAGCGGTGTCGAATCTTGGGAGACACCGGGGAGTGGGAGCGAGCCCGACGGGATCTGAATGGGCTCCCTCCTCTGGCCTGATGGGGCATTGGCTTCGCCCCTGCAGGTCGGTGAAGGTAATCCGCTGCCCCAGCGGATTAGAGGGAAGAGTTGCTGGAGGAATGGGGGCGGCTCTTCTTCATGAAGTGGCGGAACAGGAGCCGGGTGGGGAACCCTTTGAGCTCCTTGAACAAGCTGGGTCAGGGCCTGGACCTGCTAAACCAGAGTGCGAACTGTCTAGGGTCACCGCCGGAGCTGACATTGAAGGGGTTTCAGCTGGAGGCGGTAGCAAGGGCTCCGCGCCATTGGTTGGATCAAGCCTCTGAAATGCAACCTGATCCTAAGCCTCAGAGACGGCCCTCTTTCAGTTGGCCATTAGAGGATTTTTCTTTCGATCTGGATCCTTGTCTCCTAGAATACAAGTTTACGGGACTTGCGGCCCTTCCTCTAGCGCCAATCTGTTGCCGCGGAAATCGTTCTCTGACTCAGGTGCTGTTGGGGCTTCGAATCCGGGTTGATGCTGGTCGGGACCTACAAAACAGTCCTCGAGCAGAGGATGGTTTGGGGGGATGCCCTCTGCGGAAGACCCTTCGACGCCCAAGTCAATGGAGATTCACACAAGCAGACAATGAGGAGAAGGATCCCGAGGAAGAGTGTGAGTGAGTGATAGAGAGGTGTCTTGAGTATGCAGAATGCCGTACCTAAAGGGATCTGAGGCTGTGATATTTATAGGTGATCACCTGATTCCTTGGACACGTCACAGAGGTCTGAAAGTTGTTGGGATTCGAAATTGATTCGAATTAGGCTGTTACAGGGCCGGTAGGATCCGTATCCGATTGGTTAGAGGATCAACGGCTAGAATCAGACTGTTACAGGGCCAGTAGGATCCGTATCCGGTTGGTTAGAGAATCAACGGCCAGGAAGAGCATACGGTGCTTCAAGATTCAGCGACTACATAGGCTCTAAGCCATTTCTGGTAGCGTAAGCATGATTTCCTATTTGGAATCTTGTTAATTTAAGTGTATTCCGGCGCTTGAGTACCTCGGTGGGCCGAGGTATAGAAGATGGCTGAATCTGCCGAAGTATGATGAGACTCAATTTACCGATGTATGGGATAGTTCAGCCTTCTTGAGACACAGAATGGCTCGGCTATCCGAGGTATAACGAGGCCGGCCTACCGAAGCACAGGATGGTTCGGTAGCGATAGATCGGCCTGCGGGGGTATGATAATAGCTCGATCAGCCGAGGTATAATAATAGCTCGGCCAACTGATATAGCTCGATCAGCCGAAGAGCTCGGCCAACTGATAATAGCTCGATCAACCGAAGTATAATAATAGCTCGGCCAACTATTACACGAAAGTAGTTTGAAGAGGGTAGCCTACTCATTGCTGCCTTTCGGATGTGACAGCTATGCGACAGGGTGTATGGGCCAGCCCTAGCCCGATGTCTTGGATTACATGAGCATTAATGCAATGATATTTTTACCCCTCATCAATACTAAAACAGAATAGTATAGCTATCATATGGATTAACTAATCAGTATAATAACCAAGCCACTTAAACATAGTTGCATGGACGCTGCCCTGTTCTTGCTTTTATACAGCCTTAGAATAATCCAGATCTCCGAGCCAAGTTGAACATTTACCCACTTAGCTCACCTATCAAACTCCAAATCCCACGTCACCAAACAAATAATGGCGTTCGTCCAAATACTTTGCGTCGATAGAGTTTAGATCACATAATTAATAGAAATCAAGATGCCGTCGAGTCTTAGTCTGTGGTCAGAATGGGGTCCCCCGTCGGAAGCGCCCTGAGAGGGAGCACGGGTCGGAGGTGGGATAGAGGCGGAAGAGGTGGTGGGCGGAGACGGAGGAGACGACGGCCATGGCGAGGGAGGCAGCGACGCCGCAGATAAGGCCGGCGGCCACCTGGTTGCAGAACCGGGTGTAGATGTTGCAGAGCTTCCCCCACTGGAGGGCGCGCATCCCGGTCACCGCCATGAGCGACGCCTGCATCGCCGCCATGATCCCTCCGAACATCACGTACGTCACCCCCTGCGCGCATGAACGAACAAAGAGCATGCCATGAATGTACACCAAGCGAGCGCGCAAATGAACGGCTAAACGTCTGACAACACCTCGGCGTTCCGGGTCCACCTCATGGACTGTGGGAGGGGTCCAGCCCAATTAATGGCCCAACTTTGAAGCGTGGCCAATTGACATTCACATTGCAACTCTGATGGTTGTAGTTTACTTAATTTCCAGAAAAAAAAAAAACTGTTCTTAAAAAAGCTGTGTTAAATTTAAGAGAAATTCACACTACTACATTTAAGCAACAGGGTTTACTCCAGGATGTCCAGAATTTTTGCCTATGCTCTCCTCAGAGGGGCCGCTGCCATGGCGGAAAACCTTTCCGGTACTGTCCAAGTTTTGGCTCTAATATCTTGATTATTTGTTTACACATTTCTAAACGGATTTTTATTAATCCAACCGTATACAAGTGACAAAATACTCTGGTTTTGTGTTGTCCTACTTAAGCGCTTAAACTATTATGTTCTAAGTGTACAATATAACCTTCAGTTTCATTTGCCTTTTTCTTTTCCAATACCGCTTTACTCTTTATGTAAGCATCAACTGGTGACAAAAAAAAAAAAAAAAGAAAGAAAGACCGGCACAGTATTAAAAGGTGCACAGATAATGCATTGTATATAAATAAAATCTATTTATTTAGATTTTATTTGAGATAGTTACTGAGAAAGGTCACTAACAATCATCGCCATCACCTTTACAAGGTGGTTTTCTTAGAATGAAAAGATTTTGCTGTATCGAAGAGAAAACTATTATTTAGATTTTATTTGAGATAGCTACTAAGAAAGGTCATTAACAATCATCGCTATCACAGTTTTCTTAGAACAAAAAGTTTTTGCTGCATCGCTCTTCGATGCAGCAAATATGCATCAATCACACAAATTGATCGTTCGCACATGCAAAGTTTCAATGGATATTATCGTGCACTGCACATGCAACGGCATATGTGAATGATCAATTCATACGATTAATACATATTTGCTACATCGAAGAACGATGAGCAAATCTTTTTCTCTTAAAATTAAGCCACCATTGATATCATAATGGAAGCACGTTCATTAGATGATGGGTAAGCCCCCAGTCCAGTGGGGTGATCTCGTGCGAACCCGTTGTGGGTGGGCATTGCATTTGAGAAGGTGCAAGGGATTCCCGTCACACTCTTGCCAAAGGGTAGGTAGAGGCCTATTCATATTAATTTTCTTGTATTAATAATGATAATAATATTACCTTAGATGTCCTATCATTAGCGTTGCAATCTGATGTTAGAGATGGAACCATTGGTCTTGCTCGTGAGTGGCTCGGAAGATGAGTTCGTACGACCGATGAAATTAAAGGCTCGCAATTGCTAACCTACCGAAGTTGGACTTCGATGTTGGAAAATAAATTATCATTTAATGGTTTGTAACTATATTAATTCTTGTTGCGAGAAAAGTAATAGTTCTTTGCATTTATTTTGCACACTATTCTTACTTGCTAGGTATTTAATTTTAATAGATGGACACTCTTTCTAACCGCTTGAACGGTTGGCTAGCATCTTGGGTTATTTATTTCAATCAAAACAAAAGGATGGCCTTTGTTTTCGAACTCCGGATATACATTTATAGATAGATACTTAGGTCCCATTAAAAAGTGAAAGTAATTAATAAGTATTTTGAGCACCAATTTTAAGAAAAATAATTTATATTAATATCATCTTATAATACCGGTCCATATTACTCAATATTATAAAAATAAAAATTTAATATAATTTAAAAAAGTCTTTGTACATCGATATGCAGGATGATCTGCATCAGACGTGTGATTCGCCTATGTGTGAGACTGTACTAAAAGGTTCGCTCATGGATCCCGTAATGCAAACACATGAACTCATGTGCAGGTAAATTATCGTGCTTGGTACAGGCTATCCTGCATCGAAGATGGTATACAAAAAGTTTTCCTATATAACTCATCCTAAATTAAGCTCATGTGTGGATGATCTACTAAAGCATCTCATAAAAGAAGAATCATGAAAATTTTTTAAAAAATTTGATAAAATACTCAAAAATTAAAATAGGCATTGACATCAAATAGACATCGAATTTGTATCTAGAGTGAGCCAGTTTTATCGATATAAACTCAATTTGGTATACGAAAAAGTCTTGCTGCACCATATGATGCAATAGAATTGTATCGTGCACGATGATTAATGTAGATATGCATGTATCAAAAGTATAAAAGATAATTTCATGCATATGCATGTATTAAATATTAATCATCATGCATGATAAGCTTATTTTGCATCATGGATTCATGAGCGGTGCAAAAGGCTCTTTCTTAGGCACACCTGGAGGTCTTCTCGATCTCACCTTTCTGGTCCCAACCACTCGCTCTCCATAATTTGGTACTGCCTCAGTCTTTATTTACGTGGACGCCTCTCTCTCAGTCGTTACGCGGACACACAGTCTGCCTTGAGTGGACTAGGTTCTTTGATCCAAATTTGTAGCATGGAAATTTGGCAAACTTGGACTTACCCTCACATCCACCGGTTGCATTTGAAAACAATCCTCTCGATACGGAAACTTTTTTCTAAAATTTATTTTAATCTTTAAATTTTTAATTATAACTACTTAATTTATTATGAATGCTGCAATATTCTTAAAATCTTGTTTCACAAGAACGGTTAAATGTACGGTATAACTCATATAATAATATAGATAATATTTTAGTTACTTCATTAACTTTAAATAAAATATAAAAAGCTAAAAACGCAAAGACCAAAGAAAGAGCCTCTAAATTAATTTGCAAAGGGCCCACAGCTTACGAGAACGCACCCCGAGCTTGCGTCTCGTCGCATTCAAGACGCACATCCTGCCGAATAAACATCACGCCCTAATAAAAGCGCATTCAGTACGGAGGACTTCGCAATGAATGACTTAGGTGCGACTTGTTATTGTTGAGCAAGAAGACAGGAAATTTTCAAACTTAATTCCAGCTTCTTGCGACTTGGACGGGAGCCTTCTAAATACATCGTAAAGATTACTTTTTATATCTTTAAATTTTTTAAAAAATTACTTTTTTAAATTATTCTTAAATCCTTTTTTTTTTTTTTGTTCTGTTTGCTCCGATGCTCTCTCTTCCTTCGGCATCAACTTCCTTTCGGCACCGACTTCTCTTCTCAATCCAATCGCTCCGATCCTCTCTCTCTCTTCGACAACACAGCAAAAGAAAGCAGAAAAAAATATCGATCGATAGAGTGAACGAAGAAGAGGAGAGAAAGGAAAATGACGGAGTTAACGAAAAGAGGAAAGAAGGCAAGAGTTTTAAAATTAATTTAAAAAATTAATTTTTTTAAAAAAATTGAAGGCGTAGAAAGTAATTTTTAGCTCCGCTCCGGTTGATCAAGTGGAGAAGAGATTGATGAGATACTAGCAGCTTGCTGCTGCTTAGGGGTGTGAATTCTCGTGGATGAACCTAAGCTCTCTATGAGATTTCATCCATTCTAAGTAATTGAGTCATGTTGCATTTCGAAGCTAACATTGATCCATGCAACGTTTATTCGAGTATAGCAGATCTGATTCCGATTAATCTCAGCCCTCAAGGGATGGGATAGGTAGATAATAGAAATAAAGTTTAATCCTCTCTAATCTCAAAAAAAAAATGTTTATTATATGCTTTAAGATTTACTATAATTCACTTGACAAACTTGTGAAGTGAATCACTAATTAACCTCTTTGACAAATTATCAGCAAGCGAAAAAAAAAAAAAAAAACTTGAGAGGCATATCATATATGACCTTAGAAAAACTAGAGAGTTATGATAGAGATCATGAATACCCTTTTTCATAACAAACCTATTCTTTATTAGGGTCATTTGATATTTTTCAAAATTTACGCACAGGATTGTAATTTTCATGAAGTCAACTCTCTCTTGTAACATCTAACAAATATAATTTTCAAAAGATATTTAATTTTGGTAAAAATGAACATATGTCTAAAAAATTTCTTGCACCATTGTCATATTAAAATGAAACATATAAACATAGAAGATCTATCGATTTTTTCTTGATTGAATGCACAAAGTAGTAGCAAGTATTCTCTAGAATTTTTAGAACTTTTTTGCATAAAACCGTTGAAAATTCAAAATTTAGAAACCTCTCTCCCGCACACGAATAACGCCATAAAAAAATGATAATAAGATCTCTTACGATAGTTTTAATTACCACAAACGCACATCATGGACCGAATGGATCAATCCAATGATGTTGTGTATGATTTCCCACCATCTTTCTTAGTCGAAATAATTCGAAGTCTGAGAGCTCTATATACCAAAGACTAAATAAAATAGGCAGATAATTCTCTATCATGCTTGAATTTTTGAAATATGTATGCGAGGTTAATTTCTTAAGAGAAGAAAAGATCAGCGCTTACCAACCGCAGGCTCCCAAGGTCTACCTCTCCTATAAGTCCACTAAATCCACTATGGTGCAATACTAAACTAATTAAATGATGAATAAATTAAAGAACGTATAGCTTTTCCATCAAACATAAAAGAAATTAATTAATATCGATTAGTTTTACCTGGTCTAACAAGAAACTAGCCCATGCCGCAGATTTGTTGCCCCAAGATGGAGTCCTCGCGAGCCAAACAAAGGCCAAGCATCTGCAGAGCTGAAGAAGATGATAACCGGCAGCTACAGAAGCAATAATGGTCGAGATCCTACAAAAAAAAAAACACCCATGGCAACAGGACTAATTAATTAGTGAGTCCATAGAACAGAAACGGATCAAGTGGCACAACCAAACCCTGGTCGATGACTTACCAAAGAACTTCCAGGTCCTTAACAGTAGCCTTTCTCCTGACGAAGAAGACTGTTTCAGTCTGTGTATCAAAACCAACAAGAACAGCGAACAGGGAAGCCAACACCAAGCACAATAGCCTTAGAAGACTCTCAGCTTTCAAGACCCTACTCATTTTCAGCAAGTCTCGAGCAAGTCTCGGAGGTCTCTCTCTCGCTCGCTCGCTCGCTCTTGCCTCGAGATTCCATTGGGGGGTGTTTTATAGAAGGAATGATGGTCAGAGGTATGTTGACGGGATTGAAGGGGAAGACCGGCTCTCACACACACACACACACACGCACACACACCTCATTTTTTATTTTTATTTTTAAAAAAAATTCTAAACTACCGTCCTTCTTTTCCTTCACACTCCGCCTCCGTTTCCTTCTCTCCCAGCACTGCATCTCCTCCCCTACCAGCACCATGCCCCTTTGGCCCCGTCTCCTTCCCACTCTTCAGCACCGGCCTAGCGCCCCCTCCTCGGTACTGGCTTCTCCTTCAGCACCGTTCAGTCAAACAGGACCGAACAAAGGGGCACACCCCTGCCCCCGTCTCCTCCTCTCCCAGCACTGCGTCTCCTTCCCTTCCAGCACCACATCCCCCTCGGCCCCATCTCCTTTCCACTTTTCGGCACCGGCCCAGCGCCCCCTTCTTGGCACTGGCTCCTCCTGGCACCGTTCGGCCAAACAGAACCGAACAGAGGCTTCTATGTTCGATCCTGTTTGGTCGAACAAAAATCATTCTGTTCGGCCTGATAAATCAGGCAAACAGAGGCCTTCCGTTTGATCAAATAGGATCAAACGGAGGGCCTTCGTTTGGCCAAACAAGACCAAATGGAGGCCCTCCGTTTGGTCCTGTTTGGCCGAACGGTGCCGAAGGGCCACCGGTGCCGAGGAATGAAGAGGAGACGAAGGCCAGAGGACTGAAAGAGGACCTGTGCCGAAAAGTGGAGGTGTGTTGGGGAAAGAGGAGGAGACAGAGAGGGAAGGAGATGAAAGACGGAGAGGGGTGTTGGGAAGGAAGAAGGGGCGGTGCCGGAGAGAAGACGAGAGGGAGGGAGAGGGGGAAAGGGACGGTGCCGGAGAGAAGACGAGAGGGAAGGAGCGGTTTCGAAAAGGAGAGGGTGTAGAGAGAAATAAAGGGGTAGTTTAGAAAATTTTATTTTTTAAATGAAAGGATGTACTGAGTAATTTGGATGGTGCAAATAGAAATTCCTCTACCGACTGCACCTCGTCTGATTTACCTGGTTAACATCCTAATTAAGTGACACCTGCTCGCAGCGAAGAAGTTTAATGTAGATTGATTTGTACCTGACCTGACCTAACCAGCTCGCTAATCGTTATTAACTTGTAACATTACCCACGTCTACCAGCAGGTCAATCCCGTAGACCCGAGCAAGAGAGTATTGATACGGTTTACAGCTAATTAATTCGGCCATTTCGTTCACCAGTCCTCTATAACTCTAAAGAGACTTTGGTGCGACGACGCGTTCAAGGGCATTTGGTACGAAATGAATCACTGGTAATTTATTGAATTGCAATGGATTTATTTTATTTGGTTGCACTGTCATAATTTTATGTGGCAGTAATCTAAGATCATTTCTATCTCATGGATCACCACTTAAGGGAGTGATTCTGTCACTATTCTCGAAGTTTGGGCGGTAGTGAGCTGTTAAGGTGGAGTTGCTCCTCTTGGGTACAAAAACAATGAATGCAAACTTTTAGGATGCAAGCATGTCAGCTAGCAATTGAAGAATTCATTTACCAACGTCTTGGAGTAGCATCTCTCAGTCAGTATCCTACAGGCATGCACGAAAGATTCAGAAAAGCTTGAAAGGAAATTCTTTGAGATTAATAAGACCAACACTAGCTTCTTAATGAAATTATGGAAGTTATTTATCCTTCTACTACTGTTACTCATTTGTTCAGAATTGACTCTGATCATTGCTCTATCCTCATCTCTACTGAGATGACCCTTCAGCGGTCTAGATAATTTAAATTTAGGAAATTCTGAACTTTTTATTCCTTTGCTAGACACATCATTTCTCAGGTTTGGCGGCTGCCGGTCAGGGAGAGTGCCTCTTACAGACTTTCTAGATGATTGCTTCTGGCAAACCGTAGGCTCTCCAGCTGGTATAGAAGGGAGGTCGGGGATATCATGAGGCAAGTTGAACAGGCGGAGTCTATTATTTCTTCTTTACAAACCAAAGAGGATCAGGAGGGATTTCTCCTTGACTCAGAACTGTCCACCCTCAGATCTACTTTGTCCATCCACCATTCTCTTATGTTGCAGCAGGAGACCTATTGGCGGCAAAGGTCTCGTATTTAGTGGATTAAAGAAGGGAACCGCAATACGAGGTTCTTTCATCAGACTACTCTATGTCGGCGGTCGGCTAATCGTATCAGGCGTTTACTTAATGACGAGGATCACTTGGAGGAAGACCCTCAAGGGATTAGGGATATGCTTTTTAGATTCTTCCAATCCATGTGGACTGAGTTGTCTGGGGATGAGGTCCCAGTTCCTCCTGTTCTACCTTCCTGTAAGATCTCTAATGTGGAGAATGACTCTCTAATCAAGCCCTTCGATTTGGAGGATATTTGTCTTGCTTTATGGGACATAGGGCCCGATAAGGCCCCTGGCCTGGATGGGTACCCTTCTTTATTTTTTTATCATTATTGGAGTATTGTTGGTCCGGATGTCGTCCAGGCTACTTAGACTGTGTTTCAGTCTACTCATATGCCCTCGGATTGGAAGCAGACTCTTGTCACCCTGGTGCCCAAACGCCCTAACGCTTTCTCTCCCCAGCATTTTCGGCCAATCAGTCTGTGCTCCACATTATATAAGATTTGTGCTCGACTATTGGTCGGTAGGATGGCTTCCGTGATCCCTCGTCTCATTTCTCAGGAGTAGGGTGCTTTCTCAGGAGGCGCAGTATCACGGATAATGCCCTATTGGCTCATGAGTTTATGCATGACCTCCAGAGAGCTCCTAGAAGTCAGTGTCTCATGGCTATTAAGCTCGATATGGAGAGAGCATATGATAGACTAAGATGGGATTTTCTGCGCTGTACACTTCAGGAGTTTGGCTTCCATGAGGTTTTTGCTGCTTGGGTGATGGAGTGTATCCAGAGGCCGTCTTTTTCTCTTCTTATTAATGGGGGTCAGACGGAGTTCTTTCATTCGGAGTTGGTCTGAAATAGGGATGTCCTCTTTCTCCATTTTTATTCATCCTCTCTGCTGATGCTTTATCCCAGGATCTTTCTGTGGCTATGCGGACTTCGGCTCTCCACCCATATTCAACGGGTCCCCTTGGTCCTTCGTTGTCCCATTTACTTTTCGCTGATGACTGTCTCCTGCTGGGGAAGACTTCTAACAGTAATGCTACTACCTTTGCGACCATTCTTCACTCTTGTTGTGGTGCTTCGGGTCAGAGAGTTAATCTTAGCAAATCTTCGATATGCTTTAGCCCGAGGACGTCCCCTACTCTGAAGAGGTCTATTTCTCGCATGATGGGCATTCCTGCTCAGTCCGATCGGTTGTCCTATCTGGGGATTCTGATTACCGGGAGATGGCCACAGTGTTCGGATTTCAGCTTTATTGTTAGGTGCATCCGTGATCGATTGGATGGTTGGCAGGTGTCTGGGCTTTCTATGATGGCACGGATCACTCTTATCCGCTCTATGTTATCTTCGATGCCCAGCTATTTTTTGGCTAATACTGCTATTCCTCTGGCCTGTTTGCGGCAGATAGAGAGATACTTTCGGGATTTTTTCTGGGCATCGATGCAGGAGGGCCGCAGTGTTCATCTTGTTGATTGGGACACTGTATGTTTGCCTATGGCCGACGGTGGGCTTGGGATCCAATCGCTGTCTGTTAGAAGACAGGTGTTGACTGCCAGGCACGCCTCTCAGTTCCTACTCGATCCGCACTGTTTGTGGAGTTTCTTCATACGTGCCAAGTATGGTAGCTGAATCCCATCCATTCCTTCTCAGTCTAACAGGGGGTATTCCTTTTTCTGGAAAGAGGTCTGTCGTTATACGCCGACTATTCTGCATAATACCTCTTGGATGATTGGTGACGGAACATCGGTGGATGTCACTCAGGACACGTGGATTGCTGACCTTCCCTTATCTCGCTGGCTAACTTTTGTATCTTCTAATATACTGGAGGGTATGCAGGTCAGTGATTTTATTTCCTCGGATCGTTCTGGATGGTCGCCCTTTCGATTGTCTAGTTCCTTTGGGATTGAGCTCTGCCGGCACATTCTTTCTATCCCTCTCCCTCCGGGTGCTATCACTGATACCAGGGTCTGGAGGAGATCTTGCTTGTCCCGTGCTCCTATGGGAGACTTTCTGTCTATCTACAGACCGCATCCTCGGGTGCCGGTAGAGTTGGATTGGGTATGGCATCTGTTTGTTCACCTTAGAGTGAGACTTTTTATATGGAAGGTGACTTGGGATATTCTTCCTACCTGTTCTCTTCTATCCGGAAGAGGGATGAGTATTCTGCCAACTTGCCCTGTATATGGTATTGAGGAGGAAACGACAGATCATGCTTTATTCTACTGTGCTAGGGCGAGTCAGATCTGGCGGATCTCTGGCACCTATCCTTGGCTGTCGGATTTTGGATCTCACCGGAGCTATTTTTTGAGATTGTTGAAGCAAGGGGGTAGGGGAACCCATCAGTGGGGTCCTTTATGGGCTTATATTGCTTATCAGATCTGGTTATCTAGGAATCGGATTCTGTTTTCGAATGTGAGTTGTTCCCCTGGTCGGGTCTTCAGGACAGCTGTTTCCCTTTATATTAAGTACATTTTCCATCATGGGTTTATTGATTCTGTGAACCCTGGCCACTGAGTCTCCCATGCTGCTGCGGCAGCGAATCGGCGTACGGTTTATATCTCCTGGGAGCCCTCCTCTAGGGTTTGTTAAAATAAACTTTGATGGGAGTGTCCGTGGCAGATGTGCCGGATCGGCTTTTGTTATTTGTGATACGGATGGCATGATGCTGGTGGCAGAAGGGTTTGGTTTGCTTGATGTCACGATGCCTCTGGAAGAACTGTATGCGGCATGGGCTGGGATTTCTTATGCTGTTCGGATCCTGGGTGTCCGTAGTCTTATTATTGAAGGCGATTCCCTCACTATTTTTCACTAGATCCGGCAGGAGCCCAGTTCCCATATGCCGACCATCCCCTTAATGTACGATATCCGCTTTATGATCTTGGAAGCTCCTTATATCCAGATTCGTCATGTCTACCGGAAAGCCAATGCAGCGGCTGACTGGATAGCTGCCAGGGTGGCCTCTCATTCGAGTAGCTGGAGTTGAAAATGGAGCGACCCTTGTCCTTCGAACCTTTTTCAACTTTTGTATTTTGATATTTCGGATATGACTCATCCTACAATTGTGTAATTACTCATCTGTAAAAACAAAAAAAAAAAAAAGAGAGAGAAAGAAAGAAAGAAATTATGGAAGACTTCTTTAATTTGACGGTCAGATTCCGCCGTCACTCCATCATCAGTTTATGTCTCATTGATCTGATTACGCCGCCTTCTGATAACAGCACATATATGAAAATAGAGGATATTCTGATTCTCTTCCCTATGCTATTGGACTCCAGATTTCTACATCCAAAAGATGTCCTGTTGTCTAACCAAAGTATAATAATCCCTCAATTTTTTCTCAAATCTGCCAGTTCGCCCCCAAAATATAGTCCATCTCCTTCCAAAATTACCGTCCATTGTAACCTTGCAATCCCAACTTCCAAAGATTTAATTTTGGTATGAATATTTCCCACACAAGTTCTGTTCTAAACCTTCAAAGCCTCTTTAGTTTTCTTGAGCATCTTGGCAACTCAAGACATTGGAGAACCTAAAATATCAGACCGCTGGACTTGAGAAATAACCTCTCATGATTCATTAAAGTTGCAACAAAATTTTTCAATCCTCAAAGGTTTAGGCTCAGCACCATCTCTGACTAACTGAAAAAGAAGTAGGCAGTGGTCATTTCTAATTATAGGAAAATGTTTAACAATAGCATTAGGAAACAGATCCATCCATCCAGGAGAGGCAAAAGCTCTATCCAGACACTCACTCCCATATTCTAGCTCCACTATAGTAGTTATTACACCCAGTGAAATGGGGTCCTACAAAATAAAGATCAATAAGAGCAATGTTTTGAAGAAACTTCCTGAACTCCTATTTCCCAAGTATTTGGAAAAGGACGACCACTCTTTTTCTCATCCTGAGATATTAGAGTAGTCTCCCACCACCAGCATCGGTATCCCAAGATTTAGAGTACTATGAAGCTTAGCCCATAAGGATCTTCGTTTCACTCCACAAGGGTTTGACAAAAACTTGTGGGTTGCATCAGAGAGAAAAAAACACTGTAGACACATTGATTAGAGACATGAATGAATTCAGCTTCTACTGCACCCTTCCTTCAAAATGCTATAATCACCTTTGGCAAATCACATAAATCAATAGCATGCACATACCAATTTAGACCCAAACATTTATGGTATCTGTTTGAAAAAGACTTGCTGCACTATTCTTCGATGCAGCAAGCATGCATCGACCACATAGATTGGTTGTCCGTGCATGCCAACGAGCGTGCGATACGCAACAAGGTTCATTGGGTCACCGTACGCGCGCAGCGAAACTTTTCCTTAATCTTCAGGAGACCAGGACCAGTAAGGAACTTGTGATCAGGGCTTGAACCACCCAATGAACCTGAGGAATCTAAGCCCACATTTGATTTCCTACCCTCTCCCGCTTATGATCAATTTCCTTGCCTTTCTGATCACCTAGAGCCCGAAATAGCATAACCGGAAGGGTTACAGAATCACTTGTAGGATTGACCTCTTTCAGTGTGATCGGAGAGATAGATCCATCATAGCCACTGATTTCTCCTGATTTCCAAGGACTAGAGTACCTGAATCCACCATCATGTGTGAATTGTTGCAGTCCTTGGCATCAGATAAGGTAGATAAAATTAAAAACGAGAGCTCGGCAACTGTTTCCTTGAACATCGCCCAACGAACAGAGCTAGTGGTAAACTTTCCTCCTTCCTCTGTGACCGCAATTCCACCACTCGGATGATTCGGCTGAGTTTCCATTGGACTCACCGATTTGGTACATTCCATCCCCTTATTAGACCGAACAGTTGCAGCATCAACCTTCATAAAATATCTTAAATTTAGTCTCCTCATATTTTGGATGAGAAAGAAAGTATTTATAACTGAGCTTGTTATGGTCAACTTTCACTTAAATTTTTGAACTAAATAATTTTGATCTGCTAATAAATTAATTAGATTCCAATAGTTAAATTTAAAGATAAATAATATTAAAATTAATCCAAATGTACGAAAATTGATAAGTATAAGAAAAAATTGTATTAAAGTATGCAGAAGGAGTGTGGTAGAGTTCACGCCAAATAGTACTATCCATGCCACGTCATAAAAGGACTATCCATGGACGGATGGCGAGAAAAGATTAACGCATGGAAAGAAGATCTTTTATAAAGAAGAGAGATATCCCAAGTTTAATTTTATATTGAATAATAATAATAATAAAAAGCATTACCAAGGTTATTTACTATCCATTAACTTTTGGCTCATTAATTAAACAATTTAATTTTATCCATATAAGGCTGACTTAAGTTAAGAAGCCAACTTCCTTCACATAGACAACCTTGGAATCTTTCATCCGAAGAGGTTTACCAGCCATGGCTGCAATTTTCATCCAGACAGCAGTAGACAATTATTGGAATACATCCTCAATCATCTCGGAACAAATATGCGTGCACAATCACAAAAAATATACCGATCTACCACAATCATAGAATATACGGAATAAAAATAAACACCAAACAAAAACACCAAATTTACGTGAAAAACCCCTCCAATGTGAAAGGAAAAAACTACGGGGCAAATTCCGAGAGCACTTCACTAATCTTAATAAAAGATTACAACTTTTCTCCTAATTTTTTGCCCAAAAATCAGGAAACACTTCGAACTTAAAATAATAATGATGTGGGTACAAGAAGGATCTCACCAACGTGTGGTTGCTCTTCCGTGCCCCCAAATCTGCTCTCAGACTCGTCCGTATCGACCTCCTGAGGTTGCACAGGATTTTTTCCAAGCCTCGGTTTCTCTGGATCTCTCTCAGGCCGCGCACAGCTCTCTTCCCCCAATCTGAAATTTTTCTTCTCTCGTATATGCCACATATGGATCTCTCTCCCCCTACTTTATTTCGGGTTTGTTTTCCCTTTTTGAAAATAGCTTCGTAACAAATGTTATCATGGGCTCCATAACAAACTGTGATGCAGTTTGTTATCATGGACCGGTTCCCTCCCCACGTGAAGGGAGCACCCAACAGGTACCTTAACCAGATCTTCTTCATTATTGGATCTGAAAAACAAAATGGCCATTCCCAATGGAAATAGTTCAAACTCCCCACGCAATTTTCACTTCTCCTTCAAGACTTCGGTTAAAAAGTGCAATCCCAATCGCCTACCAAGCTGATCATAGACCTTATTCAGCAAGATTTGCTCTGGCGATCCCTTAGCAACAGCAGCCCAAGATTGAGAGAGGTTGGAAGAAGTTCTCGAGTCCCTTTGGTTAGATCTGCCAGCCCGTGATGAATCATGCTTGGTCTTCTGTGCATTGAGACACTCAACATCACAATCAGCATCTCCTTGAGCGCAATGGTCTGTCAAAGAATCCACAGGAACTGCTCTACCCCTTCGTTGGACCTTCGCTCTATTTCCATCCCTCCGTTGACCACACTTTCTTTAAGATTTGACCTTTTAATGTTGTAAATATATGAAATGCATTGTACCCGTAATTGATTGCAACCATAAAAAGATTAGCATATATCACTTAAAGAAGATTGATTGGATCCTACGATTGAGGAAAGTTTCCCTAACAATAACAAAAGAAAGAAATGGTATCAAAATGTTGACATTAAGAATGAGAGTTGGAAGAGAAAAAGAATCACCTTTCACGAGTGGATGGTGTCGTAAGCCTTCATCATTGAGTCAGATTCTTCTAAAATTGAAACTGAGGGGCCAACCTAGGGCTCGAGGGGAGAAGCGGGTGGTCGTATGAGTGGGGAGGAAGAGGGCGGGGAAATTGTCTGGGAAGAATTCTAGACTTATCATAATTGCGTGAAGCTATTGGATCGCAGCGCCCATGCCCTAACGGATAAGGCGTCTGACTTCTAATCAGGCGATTGTGGGTTCGATTCCCACTGGGCGTGCCATTTTGGCTACTTCCATATGTAAAATCGGTGGAAAATTTATATCTTTTCTGGTCTTATCAAAGCTTGATTTGGGTTTAACTTTTGAGCCTAGCTAGTTTTATACATGAATTTATTGTTCAAGCCGACTCAATCTCAGCAACCTTGCATCACCAAACTCATTTCCTATATATATATATATATATATTCCTAGCATTATTATGTTTCACTACTACAGATTTTATGTGAAGTAGTTTGGTTAGGAAATGAGTTTGGCAATTCAAGGCTAATAAGATTGAGCTAGCTTAAATCATAATTCATGTATAAAACTAGTCAAGCCTAAAAATTCAAGCTTAAAATCTATGTTTGATAAGACAAAAAACATAATATATAATTAAAAGTAATTGGTGAAGTAAAGATAAAAAATTTGATGCGGTGTCTCGTTTATATGGCTTCGATCATATTTTGATTTATTTATATAATGATGAATTTAGTTGCAAACTTGCATTGGTTGAAACTAGCATAAGCAACAGAATGCATGGGTTTAGATTTATCAGTGTATTGATTATTTACATAATTAATTTATATCGTATATTGTTTTTTTCTTTCCAGGGTGGAGCACCTCTTTCTCGTTCTTGATGGCATCATTAGCGAAGAACACTTGATTCAACAAGGGTCATCTAGATACGGCTGGCTCTTGGTTAAATTAGCTCAAGTAGCTCAGCAGGTTAGAGAAGATGAT
The DNA here is from genome assembly GCA_900491605.1 of Calamus simplicifolius. Taxonomy (NCBI): domain Eukaryota; kingdom Viridiplantae; phylum Streptophyta; class Magnoliopsida; order Arecales; family Arecaceae; genus Calamus; species Calamus simplicifolius. The sequence goes on along the minus strand of UESW01003970.1, from coordinate 1,335,907 downwards.
CGAAAATCCTTGTGTCAGCGATAGCCACTTCTAAGAGCCATGGATAGCCACTTCCAAATACAACCCTAGGAAAAACGAGCAGGCCATATACCAGTACGATCCTGCAAAGCAATTCGTTAGTCATGCCAGATAAAACATGCGACGCTTGAAAGGGAATCCATTCTTCTTGTTCTATTGTGCTATTACATAGTCTCAGGTCACAGATAACTAGAACCATCACAACGAAGTGTCAATGATTCGTTGGGTATCTAACTGAAACAGGCCTTACGACAAGTATCGAACCCCCCTCAGGCCTACTCCACAAGCATCACATAAATCAGCACATCTAGAAAATTAAAACAATGGAGAACCTTACTGTACAGAGGAACTGTGTACAAGATCACTAACTGCGACAAGATAAAGCATCTCCAGAACATTTAATCTGCAACCTCCTCCAGCAGCCATACAGACATCGAGAACAATACCAAATCCACAATGTCTGAACTTAGTCATCACACTCTTTGTAGCTACTCCTTCCAGCTCGATGAGCTGAGCTCTCTTCTCAGCTGCTTTCTTCCGGATAAAAATTCCCCACCTCATAGCAGCCTTTATTTTAAGCCATCCAACAACAGCTTTACCCGATGAGCGGCCACGATCCTCATCGAAGCTAAAGTTTGGGCAAGGCGACGATGGCACGTAAGATGAGAAACCATACCCATCTTCTGGTAAATTGGCAGGTCCACCCATGTTGAAGACACGAAGCAATTGTTGCATGTCTTCGTTCTCGAGCATTTCATGACTCCTCATGCGGATCTCCTCCTCTGAGAAGAAATCATCAATACCACGACTGTCACGTTGACCAGACCAGTCTTCATAGGAATTCAAGGTTGCTGGCTGTATGGAGGAGTCAATTTGCTGGAATCCGCTGCTTTCCTGCAGTGGTTGGCCCAGTGCTAGGCCTGCGCTATCATTTCGTGTGATTTGAGTTTGATAAGAGGAGCCAACATACTGATTTTGTGGGGCGAATGAAGTACTCTCAAACTGATTATGGGCATTAGAAGAGAGATTTTGAGGATGATTGTATCTGGTCACTTGGTTCCCACCATAACCAGCAGAAATGGCACTTCCTGAATAAAATAAGCAAAAATCAGAACTCTGAAATATTTCAGAATTAATTTGTTCAAGGGTATATACTATTCCTAAGAAACAGGGTGGATAGTTAAATATGTATTGCACCTTCTAAAAGAAAAGGACTTCATTCATTACTGCAACTTAACTGGTATAAAACTGTGTGGTTATTGCATCTAGTACTAATCATATCAACACGGTGATCATCCTGTGGTTAGTAAATCATCCTTGTTCTTATCATTTTCAGAGACAGGTAATGAGGCAGTTTAGGAAGAAGCCAATTCAGTATTTGATTTAAACTAAGCGTTAAAGAAGTAACTATTTAACGTTTTAAGGAGTTCCTTACCACCGACAGCTTTTCCTGCATCTACCGAAGGTTGCTCTAAAGGAACTGGAACGGACAATTGAGTCTGAGAGATTTGCTGATCATATGAAACAGGATAATTTGCTGTGGTTGCCTTCTTCTTCTGTTTAAAGTTCAAAAGAGCCTTTCCATCATATTCTATAACATGCATCCAATTATCATATGCCTTTTTCACCAACGTATCTGCAAAGACCTGCAAAATATGTATATAAAAAAATGCCATCACTGTCAGAATTCCTCATTCTTGCTTTTACTTTCATCTGGATTCGAGGGTCCAATGTTCATTTGCTGAAAAAAATAATGAAAAAAAAATAGACTAGCTGAATAGGGCATAATAATATGTTAAATGCACATTCAGCAACAGAAATTGTGACATATTCCATTTTTGTGTTTGAAAATGGTTTGACATCATATATCAATGTGGCCTTCTTTCCTATTTATTTGATTTATTCCCTAAATCTATTTAAGTAAACAGGAGGGGGAGGGAGGATTTGACTTTCTACTGCACCATAGGTGAATAAATGATTCTCTTACATAATAATTTATATACCAGTCAATATACAAAAAGGGTCTAATATTGTCTCTTTCCATCATAGCTAGTTCTATTGCATTTATTTAGGCTTAGTTTGTAAATCATGAAAAGTGTCAGCACAGGCTTATCGCTGCGAAGCATGCCATTTTTGAATGGGGGAGAGCTATTCATACAGTGGAACTGACCTATCCATGAGCCATTTAGCCTTTTTCTTATCATAACAACCCCCCCCCCCCCCCCCAACCCAAAAAAAAAAAAAAAGAACTAATGAGAGCAAAGGAAGTGGCTTTCTTTTTCTTCTTAAGCAAAAGATAATCAGAAACCGATGGTGTACAGTAGAATATAACAGTCAATAAGAAATAATGTCTTTCAACACCCTTAAACTATAATCTTTATTAGTTTTCCTAACTTCAGCCAGCATACCCCTTTTGATTTAGTACCAATCTCTTTAAAAAGATTGGTGCTCAAACCAGCTGTGAGAGTATCCATTAAGTTACATAATCAACAAAAAATTATCTATCATTAGATAACTGCTGCCACAAGTATCACTTTCATCATGCAGCTAAACATTATAACCATTTATTAAAAGATGACTAACAATTTTTTTAAAAAAAAGACATTTTATAATGAAGTAACGAGTAAAATGTTGTAACTATATTTAAAAATGTAGTTATTTTAAAATTGTCCTAAATCAAGCTAAAAATGAACTTTCCAGGCATAGCTTGTGTTTGGGTTGTCTACATTTCAATCTTAAAATCCTGAGTCAAGCTTGGCTATTTTAAAATCAGGTCAAACCCATATCGAGTTCAACATAAGCACCTAACAAACAGCACACTGATTTAACAATCCTAACCAAACTAAAATATAGAGCTGACACTGTGTGATCATTAGAAACGTATCAAAGTATCCTCCCTTATAGAATCAAAGCATAATGTTTGCATCTTAACTCCAATGCCTTTCAGCAATTCAGTCTTCAAAATGTAATCTAGAATGTTGAAGGAAAGGTCAAATTTGCAAGGCAGAATGTTCAAAAAATATCAAATTGCAACTCGACATATCAAAGAACGACTGTAATGAGGCGATGGTAAAATATTTAACATCATCTTCTTGCAATGGCTGTTAGCATGGCGGTGCTTCAACATATTTCATGTGTCTATGTATGTGCATCTACAACCATGCATGCATCCATATAAAATAAAAATGTCTAAAAGCTCTCCAACTATGCTAATGCTTCTTGCTGCAACTCTTCCTTGGACAATTTGATATCTACTTGTCACAGAGATGATGGGCTTAATTTACCTTGAGTGCACGCATCATGGATGAATCAGCATGAGCATGAGTGCCCATCTGTGTGAGCACAAACGTGCATGTTTGCCTGAGCACGTGCACAAGTAGAAAGTTTTATAGGACAATAAAACAGTTTCTTTGAAGATAAGTCACTAGCCAACTAGATCAAAATATAGGAATGGCGCAAGCTCAAAGTACCTACCCAGCTCCCAAATGTCAGTGCTGAACTTTATTTATCCCACATGAAAATTTCATATATCAGCAATGAATTTTATAGCATAACCATTAGCTGAACACCCATGATATAACAATAGAAATCATTTCACACATAATACATTTAGTTCAGCTCATATGAAAAGATAATATGTTGGAGCATGACAATAATGAGAGAGAATTGTGTAACAAACCTTCTGATCATCATTAAGACTTTCAGCTGAATAGAACTGCCCACCATAAATCAAACCACAAAACTCATAAATATTGTTAAAAATAGCACCAACACTCCTTGTCTCATCAGAATAATATATATAGTACTTTCCACTCAGGACACAAGTCTTGGCATGCTCCACCAGGATCTCCCACATCTTATTTGACATGCCACTTCCAAGGATCTGCAACCATTAAAATAAATATATTAGAGCAATAAATTGTGGTTAATGTAAGTTCTCATCAGAACTAACAATGTATAAAATCTTACATTTCGCAATCTTTGTGGATCTCTAACAACAAGCCTGAGAAAATCTTCAACTGTATAGATTCCTTGTTTATTTAGTCTCTTGTGAAATGAACCATCCTTGCCAATCTTTTCCAACCTCCAAACATCATCTTTCAAGGCAGGTGGATAGTGTTTTTTGTATACTATAAAAACAAACAAAAAAACCAAGTTCAGATGAATGCAGAGTAAGTTCTTCATAAATTAATTATAACATAGTGCAACGAAGACCTACATTCCCCTCTGTGATCTTTAACTGAGAAAGCTTCTGTTTTTGCCTCGCGAATACGAATTCCCTCACAGAAGCCTGAAGCAATCTTCAGACCAAGCCTAAATTTCCTACTTCGGATCCAACTAGAATTATCAGTAAACATGAGCTCCCCAAGGGTACCTACACCTTCTTTCAATGAAACCTGCAAGTCCCCCGTCAAAAGCGGTCTCTTTCCTTCACGCTCTTTGACTACATGACTTTCAAACTCTTCTTCTGTCCAGTCATCATCATCCTCTTTGTTAAAGTCACCCTCAAGCACTACAACATCTAGTTTTGCAAATGACTCTTGCCCTGATGTTACAACATGACCAGTATTTGCATCTAGCAACACAACATGAATTGCTGCTCCCTGCTCTCCATCTACTTTTCCTCCTGTGAAAAGGGGAAGCGACAGTCTTGACTTGAAATGCAGCTGCAGATTTCTTCCATCAGGCCCTTCGATTCGTTTTGGAGAAGACCTGCTCGGAGTGAATATAATGGTAAGTTAATTTACTACATAAAAAAAAAGTGATAAACAACTTCTTACAACCTAGCTGGTATAATTTCTTTGAACTCAAGGATGCTAATGATATTCTATAATCAATCAACCATGAAGCAGAAATCAATAGTGAATTGGTTATTTGGTTTCTATTATTTCACAATCAGCTCTATGGTAGTGAAAAGATTAATCAGGAAAGATGTTTAACAAAGAATCACAAATTTGTTTTGGAAAGAATTCCTAATAGGTATGGCATGTGCATCCATGCATGCATATGCACGTGTGCGATTGTGAGAGAAAGAGATCCAATTAATCCACCACAACTCAAAGCAATAACAAGCTTTGTAGATTTCAAATATATGTTACTGTATAGAGCAACCATAGACTGAATGGCTATTTAGTTCGCTATTATTTCCTCGTAAAACTCATAAGTAGCCTAAAATCTAAGGCCCAGGAACACTTGTGAGAAATTCAACACAATTGTAACAACAATAAACCAAATAAAAACTATAGCTTAATTTTCAAAGCGAGATTAGCGAACTGTATGTTTCTCTCTGTTTGACTGGCAGGCTGAATGAAGTGTTTGAATAAAGTAATGACTCAAACTACTGACTTGCATAGAAGGGGACAATGCATGAATAATATAGAAGATCAGACTTGAGGCAAATAATAAGAAAAAAACACAGTAATAAAGAAAAGTCTGCATTTCTCCCATGCAATGAGCTACTAAATCTTAGGCCCACTAACAAACAATCTCGTACCTGCCCCCAATCTTAGCAGGACCAAGTTTTGCTAAAGCACGCTCCACTTCTTCACTAACCTATTAAAGCACATGGAAAATCTGATTAGCAATCAGATATACAGAATGTAGCTTTCATAGAAAAGAAAGCACCAACAAACACTAAATTTTTAATCTATGAAAGAGGGAGCCATCAAAACAGATAAGTAGCAACCCCCACTTATATAACTAAAGCTACAGAGTTCTAGATAAGTTTAAAATTAAATAAAACCATATAAATAGAGAGAAGTGAAACAAATGCCAGCCAAACAACCAGATTTTCGCATTGCAACATCTAACTTGAAATATACTTTCCTTCACTTCCTAATAACTGACAATGCAACCATACTCAATAAATACAATTGTTATATGTGCGTACAGAAACACAAAAAAGGTTTAACAATTCAAAATCAATGTGCAACATTCAAATTGAAAATCCAAGCTGTCTAAGTTGATATATACCATAGAAAATGCTCAGAAACCAAAATTTACTTCTTACAGTGGCTTCTAGTATAAGAATTAAGGGGTAGGAAAACAAATTGTTCTGAAGTATGATACCACGCTTTACTATGATCTGGTAATCAAAACCTAGTGAATTTCGATCTGCTCATGTTTTAAGATATGCAAATCAAGATCAATGAATTGGATTTTATATTTACATACCCTATCATGTATTTTAGCACATTAGTATGTTTGACATCATTCATGTTCATACCCACTTGATACATAGGTTAGAAACCATCAAAATATGGAAAGCATCATTGATAAGTCATCATTTTTTGTAATGTAGATTGACTTCAACAGTATGAAACTTCAATCAAGAGAAGCCATCAGTTTTTTCTTTTGAGCAAACATCATTGATTTAAAATCATTTAATCTTTTATCAAATATTTAACAAAAGCGTGTACTCCAAAATGTATGTAGTTATATATGTATATATGTATATACATATGCATGAAAGTATGTATGTATTTATATATGCATATATGCACACACACCCATGTAACTACATCCAACAAAATCAGGAATGGTACAACACGAAATAAAAGAGGTGGCACAAATTATCAGAATAAAAATTAAACTCGGAAAACAATAAGAGAGAATAAAGCAGAAGAGGCCTCAAACCATGGCAAAAATAGAATATTACAATATGTTGATGTTCACAATACAGTGACATTAAATATCATCTATGGTGCATGGAAAACAATAAGTGATACAGATCGTTTGCATTTAATTTTTGTATGACACTGCGCCAGAGAGAATCATAAGCATTTTGAAACCTTAGAAATCAAGGATGCATCTTCCAATGATCACTATAATATGCTTGTGAAGGATCCTCAAAACCCCAAAATACAAAATACAGGATTCAGATAGCCTTCATCTCTATACAAAGCATAGAGACAACACTTAGAAGAAACAGAAAACTGATGACTACATATTTGTCCAAAAGCAATAAATGGGACTGCAAACTAAAAACGGAACGAAGATGATTTCACAATTCCTCACTGGAGCATGAAAAAGAAGTCCAGATTAAAAAAGGTAATTCAGACCATGACTAGGAAAATGTACTGAAATTTCATCTAAAAGGCATGGTGAAATTTCAATGTCAATTTACATCACAAAATTGCTGATGATCATGTAAAGGAGAGAGAAAAAAGGGGGAAAAAAGAATTGATTCTTTCAACAGCTAATCCCATCATTGACACAAATCAATTCATATGGCACCAAGAAAAAGGAAATATAACAGACATTAAACTGGATAACTTCTTAAATTTGCAACTCTAATCTATTTCATGTTCAATAAAATGATGTGTGGGAATAAGGCATTGGTCTTACAACTCTACGAAGGACTGGCTCCAATGATGAACAAATCTTCTGGAGACTATCCACTTTCAAAGCTTCAACAATCACACTGCACAAGATACAAAATCAACTAAAATGCATAACTAAATAAAAATAAAGCATCATGTTTCATTTTTTTCCCTCTAGAAAATAAATGATGAGCTCAATATCTGGCTAAGCCGGAAGACATTTGAAAAAAACACACACTCTGTATGAGTGATCAGATAAAACAGAAGAACAAGAATTATAAAGAAAATGAATCTCATCATCCCCTATACCCTGAAGTCGAATAGAGATATTGCACTGAATCAGTACCTCATGCGTTCCTTTCTATTTCAAAACACAGTGTTATGTTATCTATGTTGATATGCTAGCAAAACCTAGACAAATGAACAAGCTATTTATACTAGTTTAATGCTTATTATTGTCCATTGTTCAAACATTTCCCCAAGCAAGCTTCTGATACTCAACATCTTGTTTTAATATGCAGCCTTACTGACATGTGTCAAAGCTTCCTGATGAACAATTTGTCTAATTTTATTGAATATTGGATGTACTAGAGCAAATAGCTCCAACCTTCTCTTAAACAACCCACTTGTCTCTGACTTTAATGAGATTGCTCTGTTTCCTAGAACAAGTGATCAAACATTAGTGTTATATCTATCAATATACGAAAGAAGTTCACTACCGGAAGTACCAGCAATACTTCAACACTTCAGCAACAAGTACACCTTTTTTTTCACCTACAATCCATTTCACTTTTAAATCAGTGGAAGAAAAACCACCAACTATTAATCCCTTACATCTGTATAAACATCAAGAACGAAGTACCAAGGGAAATAATTCCCACATGCAACTAATTAGCGTGGCATCAACAATTGAAAACCTTCAGATCTCCAACGGTCCATAGAATATAAGTACCTGCACACATGAGTGCAGAGGCCTGCCTGCACGAACATATGGCAAAAATAGGGCATACACATCCCATAAAGGGGGGGATGCACATGAGTATTTGTGAATAAAGAATACCCACACTCACCAACCTGCAGGCAGGAACACTAGCGCCAAGAAGATCCTGAAGACAAAACAATGCATCTGTGAACCAGAACTCAAGAATACCCGACCTTAAGCCTCAGCTTTCTCTTGTATAATTGAATGGGCGGTCAGCAACAATAAGGCCCTCATAAAGGAGCCGTTAAGAACAAAACCATAAGAGAAGCAACAATATTCCAAAGAGAAAGGCCACAAGTAATATAATAAACTATCACCTATACTCAGTAAATAGTTAACAGAATTTGACTCTAACTGCCGAATTCTTAAGCGAAAAATATTCCTCCGCAACAGCAATATTCCAGTGTTCTTGACAATTTTCTACCTTGAGGTCCACAAAGTTGTTGTTTCCAAATAACCAAGTTTCTTTCCACAAAAAATCTAATATATTCAAAAGAATAAACCAAAAAGAACGAAAAGAAGAAGAACTAACAAGAGAAATTAAAGTAGCTGTTCCAAAATACTTTTTTTAAAATAAAAAAAAAAAGTTCAGTTAAGCAAGAGAGAGCTATGATCATCATCCAAGAACTCAACTTTCTTTTCTTTCTCTTTACCTCGCTAAAGCCGGGACTTTCTGCCGCTTGGGCTCGGGGTGCAAATCCTCCCCGTCGCTCGGATCCAATCCCCGCTTCCCCCTCGTCATCGTATTCGATCGCTCCAAATAGCCTCTCGGTCGCTGCATTCCAGATCCCCAAACCCTAGATCTCCGAGATCTGCAACCAAAACCCGAAATCAAAAACCCTGCCAGTCCGGGGTCAAGAAAAACGTGACCAAAGCTACACTCCTGAAGAACAGACGGACGAATCCAGCTCTTCAGGCCCAAAACCGATCAGAAATCGAACGAAAAACGACAGTAGAATCAGCGAAAAGATTAGAAGATTAATCGCGAGTCTTTACTCTTTCTCTAAGACGAATAGCGCGCTCGCGCGATCGAGAGAGAATAGCAGGAGCAGAGGAGGGTAGAGGGAATTGCTATGGAGGCCGCTGGGGGCTTTAATGCGGTGTGTGGCTGTGCGTGCTTAACCTTCGCTTCTCTTGACGGCCGCATTCAAGACCACCGGTCATCCATTTCAAGGATATTTTATTACTGAATCTAAAAAGGAAGTGGTTACAGTGAGAGCGATGCACGGTGAGCTGAAACGCCTTAAGATACTTTGAAGACGCTTCCGTGATTGGATGAAGCGGGGTGGGACCCACCATGAGAGAGAGAGAAAAAAAATGAGAGCAAACCCGGACGGCGTTCAGACAGCGATGTTGAAATCTCGGATTGAAACTCGTATGCGGAGCCGACTTCGGCTCCAGAAACGTCGGCCAGACGCCATTGCCCGTAAGCGGCGTCGCATATCAGCGTTACGATTGCTTGGGAATGACGCAATTCATGAACGGACGAGATGGAATCGCAAGGCTTTCCGCATAGAAACCTCTATGCGAGTTTCCAGGTGATGGCATGGATGGTCTCGTGGGCTAGGGTTTCGGAAGGAGGAGTACGCGGGCTCCGGAGAATCTGTGGAGTGCTGTTTGCTGTTGGGTCCCGACACCTCATCGGTGTGGTCGGGAGATCAGCGCTGGCCCTGGGGCCGGCTGCCGCTGGCAAAGAACGGTCAACGAACAGTAGATGCGGGTAAGAGTGCACCAGACGCCTAGATGGAGATAATTGAAGTGGGGCCCATCGCTAATTTCAGTGAAATTTCCGCACCGATTTCAAGGCCGGGGTTTTGACCGACAACCAACGGTTGGACTTCGCTCGCCCGTTTTACTACGGCTGCATATCATTAACATTTAACACCCCGAATATATAAAGTTTTTTTAAAAAAAAAAAAAAAAAAAAGAAGAAAGGATTTTTGTAAACGAATGAGACCCTCGCTGGCTCGTTAACAAAAGTTAAATCTTTAAAAAGACATTGAAAAAACATTTAATGCTCTCAGTTTTAAAGTAAGAATATTATTTCTATCATTTATGTCCGTAAGAATGCTATATTTCTCGAATATATTCGACGGCTGAGTTTTTTTGTTTAACTTTTATAAAAGTTTGTTTTATTGCAGCCCAAAAGTCGAGATATTAAATATACATCTTTTAAATATTCTTTAAAAGATTCAATTCTTCGTTCCTATTTTCTATGATAAATCTATTAAATAAGATATTAGATGTTCCTTAACGAGTGCCTTGAAAGCTCGTTAGTAAACCGGGAAAAAAATCATTAGGAGATATTGTATGACCAATGATTAGTGCACAGTACAGTAGTTGGAAGTAGAAAAAAAAAATTAATGACAAAAAATGAAGTAATTAGTCTCTCTTGCTCCGTAATTATTTTTTAAATAATTATTTTGGTTACCAAAATGGCGAATAATACTTGTTACACTGAAGTTATAAAATAAAAATAAAATAGATTTCTTTATATATATGAGTAAATGATCTACCTTGATATTAGAGTAGCAAAAAACTTTGTATTCCATGGGTAGTTTGGATGTAGTACTGTTTTTTAAACCATGAATAACTCTAATCAAAACGAGGGAAGATAGCTTATGCATTACCCATACGTACCATCAATCTAATTTGTTAGATTAGCTTGTTCTTCTCTTGAGTTATAATTAAATTATGTAGCCAAATAATGCTAAGATTGCAAATTAGTTAAATTGGATTGAGGCATGTTTGACCTTAATTTAACCAAATTCTATATCTAATTCATCATTTTGGATCTAAACACAACCCTTAATGTTCATGTTTGAGCTGGAATCATATCAAATCGAATTTACATTTAAGCCAAACATGAAGCTATTTTTTAAGCTAAAATTCCATAATTATCAATTAAAAATAGAATTTCTAAAAATTTTAATAAATAAAAATAACTGATTTAAATTTAAATTTTTATTCAAGAACTTTTATTTTCTTTTAAGTACTTATCATTTTTAAGTTTACAGATTATTTTTAAAATATATATTACTATACTAAATAGCATTATAAATAATAATTTATCAATATAAATAATAAAATATAAATATTTAATATAGTTAAGTGAAAATAGATGGAGGTGATATAGTTTTCAAGGTCAAGAAAGAATTAATTTAAATAAACATCCATTCGATAAATTTGTAAAGATAATTAGAGTTAAAAAAAAAAAAGAGATTGGTATAATTCATGTTTTTAGATTGAGTTGGATCAAGTTGGTCTTTTTTTTATTCACTCAAATTAGATTCAAATAATACAAAATGATTACATCGATTGGATTGGCTCTTGAAAAATACAAGGCATGGAATTAATATAAAATTTTAAATCAGATTTAATATTTAAACCCAACTTAACCCACAAGACTTCTAACATGAATCAAGTAATTAGATCTAAACAAGTGGGGTTTGTGTTAAATCACAGATCGACCTGACTCACTTGCAACATTGGAAGTCACCAGACATTGATAAGGCTCTATAGTCTCATACCATATATTCATATGCAAGAATATTAAATAATTTCTTGATAATTGCTTATGTACGTACTTACCAGGCTAATTGTTCTTTGGCAATTATTTAATTAGTGGTTGGATATTCTTTCAACGCCTACAGCATTTTTTTATTCCAATCATTTTCACCTAGAACTTATATTTTATCACACTTTCCCTTATAACTCCAGACCAATGTCATAACTACTCTAGCAAGGGCCATTTTTAAATCACATTGCACATGCTCCATTCATAAAATTCAGTTGCTAAACTCAATTAATGCACTGCCGTAATGACATATAATTTATAATTTCCATTATACTTTCCCATTTATTTTTCTTCGCAGATCTATTTTATGAATCCAGTTTTGTGGTGATCATGAACTCTTGTAATTCATCTATCTTTGCCAACGCTGAGGATGGTTGACATAATTAAGTGTCTCCAAGTAAAATGTCTTGAGCTCAGATAGAATGCTTTGCTATAAATTTTTTAAAAATGTTAAACTATAATTCCAATAATTTAAAGCCTATGTAAATACTTTCAACCTGTTATATTAATTTTTTATGCTCTTAAATTTCTCTTTATTTTATGGCACCACTCATGTGCAGTTAAAAATATGGTAAAATTTGCTTAATATCTTTTACTCTGGTAATTCACTAAAATTTTACACTTCTTGAGCATGTATATCGTGCATTAACCAAGCTCAAAAAGTGTGGGAGGCATCTGATAAGGCCATTTAACAAACCCATGAGCAGCAGTTTGTTTTGAAACTGACCACGATCTTCGAGAGCCTAGGCCAACCGACTTGATTGCAACGCCCCTACTTTCCTCCCGATAAACTGGGGAATTCCTCGCTCTCGCAACGGCCAGATAAAGCTCCAGCCGCCCTCTCCTCCAGAGGGGGGCCGATCCTTTATATATAAAAACGCTCCTGAAGCCGGAAGAGAGGAGGAGGAGAAGAGGAAGGGAGAAGCGGATCGGATCTCCGATGGCGTCACAGGGGGAATGCGAAAGCTACGTCTACGTCGCCAAGCTCGCCGAGCAGGCCGAGCGCTACGACGAGATGGTGGAAGCGATGAAGAAGGTAGCGAAGCTCGACGTGGAGCTAACCGTGGAGGAGAGGAACCTGATCTCCGTGGGGTACAAGAACGTGATCGGGTCGAGAAGGGCATTGTGGAGGATCCTCTCCTCCATCGAGCAGAAGGACGAGGCTAAGGGCAACGAGCAGCACGTGAAGAGGATCCGGGAGTACCGCCAGAAGGTTGAGTTGGAGCTCTCCAATATCTGCAGCGACATCATGACCGTGCTCGACGAACATCTCATCCCGTCGTCCTCTGCCGGGGAGTCCTCCGAGTTTACTACAAGATGAAGGGAGACTACTATCGTTACCTGGCGGAGTTCAAGACTGTCAATGAGAGGAAAGAGACTGCAGATCAGTCCCTCAAGGCCTATCAGACGGCTTCCAGTACAGCTGAGGCAGATCTGTCTCCCACGCACCCAATTCGACTGGGTTTGGCATTGAATTTCTCCGTCTTTTATTATGAGATTATGAACTCACCCGAGAGGGCCTGCTACTTGGCCAAGCAACGAGTCGATGTGCTGCATCAGCAGCACCTACCACCTCTGTAACCCAAAAGCTTGCAAGACACAGAGACATACTTCATGAATTCACACATGCTCCCATTGGCCTCAGGAGGCCGACGTCTCCCTCGGCTCTGCTCAGCACGAAGCAATGGATATCACCGACTATCCTGAACAGCCCCCAGCTCCACTTCTTCCGGTCATCCCATGTAGATCTGCACCCCGGCCCTGACTTCGTCGGCCACGATCCTCCGCTCCTGACTTCCTCATTAGCCGGCCTCGCCCAAGTACGTTACATGCTTGAGATTGCATACACGTAATAGGGCTTCGGCACAGGGGAAAGAGACCGTGAAGTCTCCCGCAAAGGCCTCACCGTAAGCCATCCCTAGCTCCCAGCCGAGCTCCTCTCAAAGCTCCCTCGGCTGGATGGCTGTCCTGGTCTTCTCCCATCACTTGCCAGCACTTCATACATGCAGCATTACTCTGGAGAGCAAAATAAGAGGCTACGCGACGGTATCCAACCCTACATGAAAGGAAGATCTCTCTCTCCCTCTCTCTAAAATATTACTTGATTATAAAACTCCTGTTTTACAGACCACTGACTTGAGCGTCGGAGGGTCCCTGTCGGAACTATCGGCCCGGGATTTTTTGCAGGCTTTTAAAGAAAGAAGGCGACCTCCTCGTGTTTTTGAAGGCCCATGGAGACCTCAGTTCACCCAACGCTCATCACAAGTAATTTGGCCGCAACAATTACCAAAGTTATTTACTATCCATTAACTTTTGGCTCATTAATTAAACAATTTAATTTTATCCATATAAGGCTGACTTAAGTTAAGAAGCCAACTTCCTTCACATAGGCAACCTTGGAATCTTTCATCCGAAGAGGTTTACCAGCCATGGCTGCAATTTCCATCCAGACAGCAGTAGATGATATAGGATTGCTGGAAGGTACCTTAACCAGATCTTCTTCATTATTGGATCTGAAAAACAAAATGGCCATTCCCAATGGAAATAGTTCAAACTCCCCACGCAATTTTCACTTCTCCTTCAAGACTTCGGTTAAAAAGTGCAATCCCAATCGCCTACCAAGCTGATCATAGACCTTATTCAGCGAGATTTGCTCTGGCGATCCCTGGGCAACAGCAGCCAAGATTGAGAGAGGTTGGAAGAAGTTCTCGAGTCCCTTTGGTTAGATCTGCCAGCCCGTGATGAATCATGCTTGGTCTTCTGTGCATTGAGACACTCAACATCACAATCAGCATCTCCTTGAGCGCAATGGTCTGTCAAAGAATCCACAGGAACTGCTCTACCCTTCGTTGGACCTTCGCTCTATTTCCATCCCTCCGTTGACCACACTTTCTTTAAGATTTGACCTTTTAATGTTGTAAATATATGAAATGCATTGTACCCGTAATTGATTGCAACCATAAAAAGATTAGCATATATCACTTAAAGAAGATTGATTGGATCCTACGATTGAGGAAAGTTTCCCTAACAATAACAAAAGAAAGAAATGGTATCAAATGTTGACATTAAGAATGAGAGTTGGAAGAGAAAAAGAATCACCTTTCACGAGTGGATGGTGTCGGTAAGCCTTCATCATTGAGTCAGATTCTTCTAAAATTGAAACTGAGGGGGCCAATTGGTATGGCAAGGAAGTTCAACCTAGGGCTCGAGGGGAGAAGTGGGTGGTCGTATGAGTGGGGGAGGAAGAGGGTGGGGAAATTGTCTGGGAAGAATTCTAGACTTATTGTAATTGCGTGAAGCAAATGGATCGCAGCGCCCATGGCCTAACGGATAAGGCGTCTGACTTCTAATCAGGCGATTGTGGGTTCGATTCCCACTGGGCGTGCCATTTTGGCTACTTCTATATGTAAAATCGGTGAAAATTTTTTATATCTTTTTTGGTCTTATCAAAGCTTGATTTGGGTTTAACTTTTGAGCCTAGCTAGTTTTATACATGAATTATTGTTCAAGCCGACTCAATCTCAACAACCTTGCATCACCAAACTCATTTCCTATATATATATATTAATTCCTAGCATTATTATGTTTCACTACTACAGATTTTATGTGAAGTAGTTTGGTTAGGAAATGAGTTTGGCAATTCAAGGCTAATAAGATTGAGCTAGCTTAAATCATAATTCATGTATAAAACTAGTCAAGCCTAAAAATTCAAGCTTAAAATATATGTTTGATAAGACAAAAAAACATAATATATATAATTAAAAGTAATTGGTGAAGTAAAGATAAAAATTTGATGCGGTGTCCCGTTTACATGGCTTCGATCATATTTTGATTTATTTATATAATGATGAATTTAGTTGCAAACTTGCATTGGTTGAAACTAGCATAAGCAACAGAATGCATGGGTTTAGATTTATCAGTGTATTGATTATTTACATAATTAATTTATATCGTATATCGTTTTTCTTTCCAGGGTGGAGCACCTTTTCTCGTTCTTGATGGCATCATTAGCGAAGAACACTTGATTCGACAAGGGTCATCTAGGTACGGGCTGGCTCTTGGTTAAATTAGCCCTGATGCTTCCTCCTCTCAGCACTTTCGGCCTATCAATCTTTGCACTACATTATATAAGGTCTGTGTGCGTATTATTATCATACGCATGCAGAATGTGATTTCTCGCCTCATTTCTGTTGAGCAGGGTGTTTTTATCAGAGGTCGCTGTGTTACTGATAATATCTTTATAGCTCAGGAAATTATGCACGACCTCCACAGATCTTCTGCCCGGCAGTGTCTTATGGCTGTCAAACTTGACATGGAGCGAGCGTATGACAGGGTGAGTTAGGATTTTATGTACCGTACTCTTCTTGAGTTTGGGTTTGACAGCCGTTTTATTGACAGGATCATGGCCTTCATTCATAAGCCGTCTTTCTCTCTTATTATTAACGGTGGTCCGACAGATTTCTTCCATTCTGTTGTTGGGCTGCGTCAGGGGTGCCCCCTATCCCCTTTCCTGTTCATACTTGTTGCCGATGACCTTTCACGTGCTCTCATTCGGGCTCAGGCCGATTGTCACATTGCCCCCTTTATGGCAGCTCCCCAGGGCCCCTCAGTCTCTCATCTTTTATTTGCAGATGATTGCATCCTATTGGGTCAGGCCACCATTCACAACGCGGCGACCCTGGCTTCCATTATCCAGCGTTACTGTCAAGCTTCTGGTCAGAGAGTTAATCTTCATAAGTCCATGATCTGCTTTAGTCCGAAGACGACTGCTATCATGAGAGAGGCTGTCCTTCTTACTCTGGGCATTACTACTCAGACTGACTGGCTATCTTATCTCGGAGTTCCTATTACGGGCATACAGCCGCGATGTAGAGATTATATGGATCTGGAGCGACGGGTTCGTGACCGGCTTGATGGTTGGCAGGTCATGGGATTATTTATGATGGCTAGGATCACCCTTCTTCGGTGGTCTTCACCTCTCTCCCTCTTTATCTTCTCTCTAATGCTGATGTCCCTAGGACTTGTCTGAGAAGAATAGAGAGATGCTTTAGAGATTTTCTTTGGGCGTCTAGGCAAGAGGGCCATGGTATCCATCTGTTGGCTTGGGACACTATTTGTTTGCCTATCTCTGAAGGTGGCCTTGGGATCCAGTCTTTGTTAGTCAGAAGAGAGGCATTGATTGCTAGGCATGCTACGTGGTTCCTTTTGGATCTGCATTGCTTCTGGAGCTCCTTCATGCGTGCCCGATATGGGGCCTGGACCTCTTCTTCATACTTTCAGTCCATCCGTGGTTACTCATCTTTTTGGAAGGAGGTCTGCCGGCATGCTCCGATGGTCTTGAGTAATATCTCGTGGGGATTGGTGACGGATCTTCGGTTGATGTCATTCAGGACACGTGGATTGCTGAGCTTCCCCTTTCGCTCTGGCCTACCTATATCAGCACGGATGTTCCCAGCAGCACGATAGTTACAGAGCTGATCTCTCAAGATCACACTTCTTGGCACTTGCCCATGGTGTCCCGATTCTTTGGGGAGGACTTAGCTCATAGGGTTCTTTCTATTCCGATCATACTGAGGCAATCATCGGATACCAGATTATGGAAGAGATCATGTCTCTCTAGTGCGCCTACCAGGGATCTGATGAAGATTTACAGGCCTCATTCGCAGCACACGTTGGATGCAGCATGGATATGGAGACTTCCTATTCATCCCAGAGTTCAACTTTTTATCTGAAAGTTAGCGTGGGATTGCCTTCCCACTTGTTTCTTACTTGCTGCGAGGGGAATGCTCATTCAGGCCACCTGCCCACTTTGTGGTATGGAGGAGGAGACCACTGATCATGCCATTTTCAGCTGCCCTAGAGTGAGTCAGATTTGGCGGATGATCGATTACCACCCTACAGTGGGTACCGACGGGTCTCGGAGGATTCATTTCTTAAGGGACATTCGGAGGAGATCCCGACAGCAGGGCACTCTCTGGGCTGGCACGGCATACCAGATCTGGCTTTCGCGTAACCTGATGATTTTCACTGATGAGGTTGTCTCCCCCCGAAGGGTTATGAGGAAAGTTGTTTCTTTCTCTGAAGAATGCGCTCTCCATGGGTCTACTTTTGCTTCTGTCAGCTCTGGCCACTGGGGCTCCTCTGCTGCCTCGGCAGCGAACCGTCACACGGTCTTCATAGCTTGGGAGCCCCCCCTCCAGGGTTTATCAAGATCAATTTTGATGGAAGTGTTCACGGAAGAAGAGCTGGATCAGCTTTTATTATCCGTGGGACTGATGGAGTATTGTTGGCAGCTGGTGGGTTTGGCCTTCTAGACTCTTCAGTTCCTCTGGCGGAGCTTTATTCTGCCTGGGCTGGTATTTCTTATGCCACCAGAATCCTCCACGGCCAGTGCCTTCTTATAGAGGGTGTCACGCCCCAGACCCAAATATTGGGCTAGGGTGACAACCCGCCGCGTGCCGGGCACGCAAGGCGTTTTCAAAAATCTTGATATATGATTCAAATGGGGCGATAAATATGAAAACCAACCATAATACAAATGATAGTTATAAGTTTTGGGTTTCAAACCCTACACCCAAGTCATGTTAATAAAGTTGGGCTACAACAAGCCCTACACACAAACATAATAGGATTACACCAATGCAATGGTTCTTATTTTATTTATTAGAAGCTCCATCAACTCCGAATATCCATCATCAACCCTGAGGCTCTGAAAAACATTGTGAAGGTTTAATGAGTTTACACTCAATAAGTAAGCCTATTATACAATCATATCATACTTGAATTATATTTAACATGCTATCAACATATGCATTTTGTCAACTTAACATAAATTGAACATTCGATAAGCATCAGGATATGCATTTTAGCAAACTCACTGTTTATGTAATTATAGATTTCCTATGTGTCCCACGGCCCTGCAATACCTCAATCAGAGCACATCCTCCAGATGTGTGGCCATATAAAATCAACAGAACACATTGTACGATGTGTGGGGTCATACAATAACAGAACACACTCTACGATGTATGTGGCCATATGAAAATCAACAGAACACATTGTAAGATATGTGGGGCCATACCATAACAGAACACACTCTACGGTGTGTGTGGCCATATCATAACAGAACACGTCTACAATGTGTGGGGCTATATCATAACAGAATACATCTCTAGTGTGTGTGGCCAAATCATAACAGAACACAGCTACAATGTGTGGGGCCATAGTAAAGAAGAACCGCGGCGACACATATAAATCTATTTAACATTTTCATCACAATTACATCATGCATCTATACCTCACATTACCTCACAGTGGTTTGCATAGTACTAGGAAATGCATATAATCACCTCAATATAAACATATCACATTTTTGGCATATACATCAATAAATCATTTCTTACAATATTACCAATCACTATAATCATATAATTGTTCATTTGTAATCCACAGTTTCATGCTACATAGACAATTCAGATAATTTCTATTTTCTTCTTATTTATAAAAATGCATGCAAACTGTATATACTCAATTTATTAATTAAACAATTATTAAATTTGCATAATAGTCTTACTTACAGATTATGCAATAAATACCAAATTATGTAATATAAACAAACCCATTGTTTATGTAATTATTGTTTTCGTATGTATCCCACGGCCCTATAAATTAATCAGAACACATCCTCTAGATGTGTGAGGCCATACATACTCAAACAAAACACACCCTACCGATGTGTGAGGCCAAATGAGAACCGCGGCGATACATACTAGTCTATCACAATGTTATCATCATACTTGCATGTCACTCATCATGCATCAATTTCTCATATTACATATGCAGTGGTTTGTACATTATTAGCAAATGCATATGTTCATCCCAACATATTTTGCAAATCAAAGAATTATATTTTTGCACATACACCAAGAAACTATTTCTTTCAAAATATTATCAGCTACTATAGTCATAATAAATGCACATATGTAGATTTATAGTACCATTCAAATAATCAAACCAAATAAACTTCCATTTTCCTTATCTCATAATATACTTGAAAACTATAAAACCATGAGTTATAAATTATTAATTATAAATAGACTTACTTACCTTGGTACGCTAATCCCAAATGATTAACTAGCTATTTAGACATCTAGGTACAATCATAACTCCAGTAGCTCTAATAACGCCAGCTTCAGCAAAAATTGTAGTGGCCACCTCCTATAACATGTACTGTAGCACCAATACTGCCTCCATGGTCAAAGAGTTGTAATAGATTTCTCTTGCGTTTCTCATAGACTTCTCTTCCATAGACAAATGGAGAAAGGCACAAACTTCTAGGGCCATAGAGTCATGCTGGATGTCTCTTTCTATCCATCCTAAAAGCCCTAACACAAGCCTTCGTGACTCCCTCCACCGTAAGAACTCTCTGGCACTTCATCACGAGCAGTCCACAGAACATCAAGACAACACCAAACAAATTCTCCTTCCAACAGGTTCACCAAAATCTCGAGCTCTCATGCTAAACAATCACTTTCCTCACACTGGGCTCGGAACAAGATCTAATGGGCAAAATCTCAAACTTATGGTCCCTCGAGCAGTAGAACTCACCAAAATCGAACATATTTCAGAGACCATTGAAGTTTCCCCAAGCAATAGAAGACAATGCGGTGGAAATCCGAGCTTTGGGTCTCCGAATTCGACTCCAATCATGGAGAACGAAGTCTTGAAGGGCAGCGCCTATTGTTGAGAGATTCACGGGATCGCTGATCGCTTCGAAGTTCTCCTGATCCGCTCTCTCTCTCTCTCTCTCTCTCTCTCTCTCACAGGCATTAGGAGGATGGGTAGGAGATTATCTGGAGGAGATGAGCACCCGATTCAAGGAGGAAGTCATCCTCCAACTCATTATAAACATCACGCGACGCCTCGGTCCAGGGACTCGGAAAACCCATCAGACACGCAAAGACTCGGGAATCCAAACGTCATACTGGGAACCTAAATGTCATAATAAACTCTAGGTGGCATGTTTCCTTAAATAAATGCTGGGGAGTTACATTCTCCCCCCTTTATAAAATTTCGTCCTCGAAATTGACACACATCAAATAAACTATAGAATTCAAATATGATCTATCAACAATCTTGAATAGATAATTTACCTGCAAGTAATTGTGGATACTTCTTTTTTTCATTTTTTTTTCAAATTCCCAAGTTTTTCATTTCCTCCACAAGCTACCAAATAGCCTCCATCTCAGAATGATTACTCCACTGAACCTTGATATCAGGAATGCTACACCATCTCAGAACTTGATCCTTGCGGTCCACGATGCATACAAGATGATCTTCATAAGTCAATTCTTTCTTAAGCTAAATTGGTTCATAACGGGAGCTTAGAATATTTCTCCTTAATCGTAAAGATATGAAACACATTAAACACCCCAAAGAGTAATGAAGGCAGTGCTAAGCTATAAGCCACCTCCTATTTCTTGATCAACATCTCAAATGGCCCAATATATTGCGGACTCAATTCACCTCTAAACACAAACCTCATTACATCATTAGTTAGTAAAACTTTCAAATGACCTTCAACCTGAAATTTCAAATCTTTTTGTTTAACATCAACATAACTTTTCTATTATCTCTGAGCTACATGAAGCTGCTTTAATTAACGATACTTTTCATAGTTGTTAAACTAGCTCAGTAACCAAACTTTTCTCTCATCTCATCTCAATATGAAGGAAATCTACACCTTTTATCATGACAATTGAAATGAATCCATTTGAATATTAGCTTGGTAATAAAATAAGCAATTTCACTAAAGGTAAAAATTTATGCCAAGCACCTCCAAAATCTATTACATAAGCTCGCAGTATATCATCAAAATCTAATTGGTTCATGCAGATTGTCCATCTATTTGAGGGTGGAAGGCTGGATAGAATTTCAGCTTAATCCACAAAGCTTTATGAAGACATCATCGAATTAGGAGAGTGAGACAAATGGGTTCAGACTCAATTTA
>UESW01003970.1:1118241-1301845 GCA_900491605.1 Calamus simplicifolius | reverse complement strand
AAAACACATTGAAATTAGATATCACTTTATAAGAGAACATGTGGCTAATAATGAAATTTGTCTTGATTATGTTAATACTGAAGAACAATTAGCTGATATATTTATAAAACCTTTGAGTGAAGAGAGATTTTGTTATCTAAAAGGTGAATTAGGGATTTGTGACCCTTTGGAATGATTTTGAAACCCTTAAGGAATGACTATCTAGATTTCTATTAATTTCTTGAAATTCCTTTCATAATTTTAAGG
This sequence comes from Calamus simplicifolius, assembly GCA_900491605.1. Classification (NCBI taxonomy): domain Eukaryota; kingdom Viridiplantae; phylum Streptophyta; class Magnoliopsida; order Arecales; family Arecaceae; genus Calamus; species Calamus simplicifolius. The sequence goes on along the minus strand of UESW01003970.1, from coordinate 1,301,599 downwards.
ATAATTTATCTAGTCATTTATGCAATTTGATTCTTCATATTCCAAAGATTTTTCCAAAAATTTATTGACCCTTTTGACAAGTTTCGGATGTTTGAAACTCATCTTTTTTTTTCTGAAACCGTCAGTAGAGTCGACACCTTAGTTTGAGGAGTCGACACCTCTTCTGTGTCGCTCTCGGTCCTTGACCTTGAAGCCGACACCCGTATAAGTGGAGCTGACTCCAGTTCGAGCGCTAACCATGTTAGCGACTTGGAGTCGACACCCGACTTTGCGGGAGTCGACACCTATGGGTCCCAAGTTGACTTTATTAGGGCAGAGTCGATACCTCCGTCATTTCAATCTTTCTCAATCCCTTTCCAAACTCTCTCCAAACTCTCTCAAAACCTTCCCAAGCCAAATTCTCCTCAAATCAAACACTCCCAAGGATTTCCATGGCACCTAAGCGGAGAGGATCGGTTCTTGGAGCTCCCATAACCACCGGGAAGTGTACGGCACGGCGTCCCATCCGCGAGCCGTCTCCAAGCGACGATTCTTCCTCGACCCATTCAGATAATCCTGGTCCCTCATCTCCACAGGTAGATACCTTAGCTGGGAGAGTTATTACTATGGATAGAAAGGTTGATTTTGATTTCTTTGAGTCGGAGGGTTTTTCAATTGGAAGACAAATCAAAGAGCTTGGATGGGACAAGGTCTGTTCATTGGATGTTCCCACCTATCCGGCCCTAGTCAAGGAATTCTATTTCAATTTATCGAGGGGTGACGGTGGGATTGTAAGCTCTGTTAGAGGAAAAGAGTCCACCTTACATTTCAAAAGTTAGGAAATCTTTTGAGCATTCCTGTCACTGGATTAGTAGCTGATATTCATAGTGAGAGGTCTGATGCACTATCAAGAATGTTAGGAAGAGAAGTATCTGATTTTGAAGAAATTAGGGCTAATCAGTTGCCCTTGGAGCTTAGATTACTTCACAACATATGCAGTAGGATTTTATTCCCTAAGACTGGCCGATTTGAGTATGTCTCGGAGCGAGACATTGTTGTTATGGACAGTGTTCTGACAGGTCAGCCTATTAACCTTGCTGGAATGATGATTTTCTATATGGCTGAGGCTGGGGGCAAAGGAGATCTTCACTGCCCTATGGTATGATCTTGAGTATGGTTTTAGAAGCCAAGGAATTGTGATTTCTGACAGTGAGCCTTCAAAGAACCTTAGGCATACTGATTGCTATAGTTTGGCTACTGTGCACCGGATGGGCTTTGTTAAAGTAAATGGACAATGGGAGAGGAAAGGCAATCTGGATGAGAGAGCCACTGAGATTAGATCTTCTGCACCATCTGAGGCTGGTAAAACAACTCGACTGTAATCTAGTAGATTATAGTGTGGATCCAAGTGGAACTTGGGAGTGACGTAGGTGTTGGATACACCGAACCACTATAAAATCCTTGTGTTTGCCGTGCTTCGATTGTCTCACTCTATTTCTTTATTTGTGGCTGTTATTTATCCTGCACTTAATCTTGTTGATTCTAAAGCCAATCGTTTTAAAAGGTTAAAATATTTTTTTAGAACCCAATTCACCCCTCCCTCTTGGGTTGCCATCTGGGCCAACAATTAGGCAATGTGATCCTGGGAGATTAAATCGGTGCTCTCTTTGCTATCACAATTAACGGCTGGCTGCCCATGTATTTTTTTGGGTTGCGTGTAGATTAGAAAAATGTTTTTCGATAATCTTTTGCTATTTTATATTTTTAAATGATTACAATCCTATCGTTTTCTTATTTATGAAATATAATTACCATTCCATCATTAGATTCCATGATCTCTTTTTTTTCAATCTTTACCAGGTTGACAATTAATTGTTGCAATGATTACCGATGTGGTTGATCCAAACAGACGAGACTAATCGATGGAGGTGAAATTAGACAACTAAAACCCTTCATTATGATCTGATGTATCACCCCCAGCCTCAGTCTCCGCACCGACTCCAGAGTTAGCCTTAGTATCGGCTCCAGAATCGGCCCCAGTACCGACCCCAGCATCAGCCTTAGCACCAACCCTAGAGTTGACCTCAATACCGGCTCCAATGTCAGCCTTGGCACCCATATGGCCCCCTACCAATTACAACTGCCACGTGGTCCACCTACCACCTACAGCCCCACGTGGTCCACCTACCATCTGCAGCCCCACGTGGCCCACCTATCGGCTACGGTGCATGCCCGACAAGACCTGGCCTACCAACCATCTATGATGTTGTACTTGACATGACTTATCCCACCAACTAGCTGTAGCCATCCATATCAGACAAAGAGGTGGCCTGCTAGTTCTGATAGGCCATGAGGCGGATACCTCCTATTGCTGCTGGCCTCACCACTCATCCCATGTCAAACCACGGCATCTCAGGATCAACAGCTATCCAAAAAGGGGTAAGAAGGACTCTCGACCAGGTATGAGAACCTTCGCTCATAATGAGAGGGGGACTTCAACTTCTTCGAGTTTTGACTAACTCCCAAAGATATACACTACTGTTTTCCCAGACCACTCACTTGAGCGTTGGAGGGTTTTTCTGGTGCGGGCACTAGGATCAAGCAGAGGATTCTTAACCCTCTATGGATATCTGATTAGTTATGATTCAAGTCTTGAGTTGGGAAATAAAGTTTAGTTTATTTTGAGTCCCATCAAGTTCATTTTATTCTAAATTGAGTCATATCCAGTTCAGTTTATTTTAATGTGAGTCATATAGTAAGTTCATTAGCTTACAAGAGGAGACATCAGTATTGGAGCAGAAGATAAGGCCATCACAATCAGACAAAGCAGCTGCTAAATTCAAGTTGGTACCACACTACTTCAAGCAGCCCACATGCCACCTAGCAGAGCAAGCAACCTTCCCGATCTGGATGATCATTTCCTCATCTGGCCGATGCCGTTTTCATGCCAAATTAAGCTGCCGCTGATTGCATCTAGAAGATCACCTTCCTCATCTGGACGCTGCAGATTTCATGCCAAATTAAGCTGCCACTGATTGCATCTTAATCATATTTAGAAGATCACCTGCCTCATCTGGACGCCACAGATTTCATGCCGAATCCAGCTGCCGCTGATTACATTTAGAAGATCACCTTCTCATCTGGATGCTGCAGATTTTATGCCAAATTTGATTAGGGTGCCTTTTTTTTTTTCTCTCTTTTCATATATGTATTTTCTTGGGCCCAAGTCTATTGCTCTATAAAAGAGACCCTCTTGTATGAATGATGTATCTTTTTTTATTAATCAATCAATCCAAGTTTTGAGTTATTGTGATTTTTGTTAATTGGTTCTCTGATGCTCTTGTTTCCCTCCTCCTGCGCGTGCCAACATCCCAAGTCTCCAGGAGAAACCCTGGCCACCACCTTTGTCTTCCAATAGTGGACGCCCAAAAGCTTTTGGTCGGCTTCCCCTTTTCTCTACTCCTTCATTGTCTCTTTGCCTCTATTCTAATTTTTTTTATAATTCTTTAACCCTTGTATGGTGATCTTGCAGATCCCTCAGTAGCCACAAATCCAGGATTCAAGGCGATCGTCATCCAGGACAGCGGATACTTGGCCACAGATCCGTAGGCTCAAGGCTTAGTCATCTAGGGCACATCTTCCAGGCAGAGCAACCCCTTTCAACACTTTGATCTTCCCCTCTTGCCAAGTACACCCTTCTAATCTACTAGTAACTTTATTGTAGGAGAGCAAGCCCTACCGGGGCTTCTTAGCCTCGGCGGTCCTTCTTCTTTTTTTTTTTAGGAACTGTTTCGCGTGCGGTTTACTGTGAATTTTTCTGAATCCCTCTTAGGCTATTACTTTGGGAGAATAATCAACTGCAATCATTAATCATTAAAAAAAAGAAAAAAATTACTTGTATGTGAATCGGTCCTGCATCATTTTCATCGGAATAACCAGTCCCTGGGGACTTTTTTGCAGGATCCCAGTCCAAGGTGGAGGCATCGGAGGACTCCCAAGCCCATCCTACAAGCTATCAGGTTTGGATTTTACCTGATATTCGAGAAAGATGATTTGGTGGCAACAGATTGTCGCACCAAGAAGGGAGAAGATAGGTAAAAATACCTACAATGGCTAGTAGCAGATCTCCATTCCCCTCCAAGGAAGCAATGATGGTTACATACGCTTAGAAGGTTTTCGCTAGCCATGCCGGAGATCATCCTCTGCAGGCCGAGTAGCAGAAGATTAATCTCCCTGCTCTGCCTCCACCATCGCCATTGGTTACTCAACCTGACCAATTCGCCACCCTCACCTACCAAGTCCAGATTTTGATGGTTATGGTCCATGAGCTGCAGGAGCAACATTCCATAGCCACACAACAATAACCTCAGCCTTCTCCACCTCATGCAGTGGGCCCCTAGGCTAGTCAGCCATCCGCCTGCGGTAGCTCCCCTCAGGGAGCCCTACCGCCGTGCTTCACCAAGGCCTCATCGTCGGGAGGCCCATCACTGCACTTCACCAAAACCCCATTGCTGAGAGGCCTCGAAGAGGCCACGATCTCCACCCGCCATTCTAACAGCCTCCCCAAACGGTAGCATGGGAAGGAGCCCGAGCGGGGATATCACGACCAGCGCTACCCTTCTCCATAAGATATCCTCTGAATCTTCAGGGGAGGAGTCCTTCGATAGTCGGATTGGTTGCCGAATGGAACGATAACTCAATAAGTATAACCAGCGGCTAGAGGAGCTTAGCCATAGGATCACCAGTCAACTAGAGGCGGACTATGATAGCCGTCCCCCATTAACTCATTGTATTTTGGAGGAGCCGATCTCTACCTGGTTTTGATTCCCTCAGTTGGATCCCTATGATGACACCACCGATCCGCTGGACCACCTGAAAAGCTATAAGGTGCTTATGCAAGTCCAAGGGCAACTAACGCCCTCCTCTGCATTGCTTTTTCGGCCATTCTTCGGAAGGCTGTGCGAGCTTGGTATTCTCGCCTACCACCGCACAGCATCAACTTCTTTTGGCAACTGGAGAGGGCCTTTTAGCACACTTCGATGCTTGCCAAAATATCACTCAGGTGGCCGACAATTTGTTCTCCGTCCGACAGAAGGATAGCGAGCCACTCAAAGACTTCGTGGCTTGTTTCAGGGTGGCCGCCCTCGAGGTCTACCACCTCGATGACTCGGTGGCCACCTGGCCCTAAAGCGAGGGCTCCGTCCCTCTCGCTTCACCTACTTCCTCGACAAGAAACCTTCCAGTTAATATGCTGAATTCCTGAGTCGCACCCAGAAGTACATTCACACCGATGAGGCCGATTCTACCCAAAGGAAAGCCAACAGAGGGTCCAGCAAAAGACAAGTCCGCACGGAGCCAAGCGGACCTTACCCCGAGAAGCCTGAAGCTCCACGATGATCGGATAATCGGCCCCGAAGCTTCACCCCTAAAGAAGAGTATCTCATCCCTCTGCTCGCCCCGAGATCCCACATCTTAATAGAGATCGAGGGTGAGCCATACCTTCAGCGTCCTGGTCTCCTTGAAGCCAGGAGCTTTCCGCAATAAGAATCTCTACTGTTGCTTCCACCGAGACCGTAGCCATGACACAGACTTGTCATCTGAAGCGGGCGATCGAGGAGCTCATCTAGCGAGGCTACCTCAAAAAGTTTATCCAAAAGGGGACCCCAACTACTCTAGGCTAGGTGGTGCCTCCGATCACTCAAGTCAACATCGACAATACCCCGATCAAGAAGACCGTTGCCATGATTTTCTCGGGGGAAGGTGGTACTTCCAAAAGGCTGCAAGAAGATGAGGGAATATAAACTGTAGTCCTCTTCTCTAAAGGGGACCTATTGGAGGTAGATATCCTAATGATGATAGCGTTGTCGTTTTTATGACAATCGCTAAGCACCCTATAAAGCGGATTCTTATTGATAGTAAAAGTTTGGCAGACATTCTCATTTACGATGCTTTTGTTCGGATGAACCTATCTCCTAGCTCCCTTCGACCCATGACTACACCCTTGGTCGATTTTATCGAAGATTCATAAGGGTGGAAGGAGAGATCATCCTCCTAATCATAGCTGGGATGCCACTGTGTCAGAGCACAGTTCTCGTGAGATTCCTGGTTGTTCGAGTGCCCCTGGCCTATAACTCCATACTCGAACTACCCGATCTAAACCTCTAGATGCCATCATCTCCATCAAGCACCTTCTCGTCAGATTCCCCACCAATGAAGGAGTCGAGAAGATGCACGAGGAGCAAAACCCAGTGCCGCTCTATTATCACACGGCTCCCAATCCTTAGAGGTGGTTACTCCATCGGTTCTGGAGCTGCTCAACCCCAGAGAATACGAGAGAAGGGGAGAGCTAGCCGAGCACCTGCGAACCTTTTTCGTTGGGGAAGGACCCAACGAAGATGGTTCAGATCGACACGCTCTTTCCTGCGAAAGCAAGAGACCAGCTTCTTACCTTTTTGCGGGCTAATTCAGACGTCTTCGCCTGATTAGCATTAGACATGCCTGGCATACCCTCGGAGGTGATCATCCATAAGCTCAATGTTGATCCGAGTACCGGCCAGTCCAATAGAAGAAGAAGAGTTTCACCCTTGAGCGGCAAAGAGCTATCGACAAGGAGGTTAACAAACTGATCATCATTGACCATATCCAAGAGGCACACTACCCGAATTGGTTGACCAACATGGTGATGGTCTGCAAGGCCAATGGGAGCTAAAGGATTTGCATTGACTTTACCGACCTCAATAAGGCGTGCCCCAAAGATAGCTCTTCGCTACCCAAAATTGACCAGCTGGTAGATGCCACGTCGAACAAGAGCTCCTCAGTTTTATGGATGCCTTCTCAGGTACAATCAGATAAGGATGGACCCAAAGGACGAAGAAGCTACTTCCTTCATGACCGAGAAAAGCGTTTACTGCTACAAGGTAATGCTTTTTGGACAAAAAATGCAGGGGCCACATACTAGAGGCTGATGAACAAGGTTTTTGAAGACCAAATCGAGCATAACATGAAGGTGTACATGGATGGCATGTTGACCAAAAGTGTTCGCACCGCCAATCATGTTACTGACTTTAAGAAAACCTTCGACAACCTTTGTAGATACAGAATGAGGTTGAACCCCCACAAGTGCGCATTTGGGGTCACGACGGGTAAGTTCCCAGGGTTTTTGGTAACCCAGGGAGGGATCAAGGTGAACCATAGAAGATTTGAGTCCTCGACATGAGACCATCAACAACAAAAAGAAGATGCAGTGGCTCACCGAAAGGGTGGCAACCCTAAGCCAGTTTTTATCGAAATCGGCCAAGCGGCGCCTACCATTCTTCAAGGCATTGTGAAAGATAAATGGCTTCGAGTGGATGGAGGAGTATCAGAGAGCCTTCAGGGGCTAAAAGAGTTTTTATCTACCCATCACTGTTGTCAAAGCCGATGGAAGGAGAGGACCTCTTCCTCTATCTTACTGCCTCTCCAGAGGCGGTCAGCTCTATTCTTGTCCGCATGGATCCTGGCAGAGCACAAAAGCCAATCTACTATACTAGCAAAGTATTTCATGATGTAGAGGCTAGGTATTCCAAAACTAAAAAGATCATTTTTGCACTAATGGATCTCTGTTTAGCGCCTCAGGCTTTATATCTAAGCTCATCCGATTCTGGTGCTCACGGATCAACCTCTCAAGGCGTATTGTCTCGTCCTGACACCTTCGGCCGGCTGGCTAAGTGGGCAGTTAAGCTGGAGGAGTTCGATCTGCCATTCCATCCAAGATCAGCCATGAAGTCCTAAGTTTTAATGGACTTTCTGATCGATTGCACTTGGACTAAAGAACCGCTAGAAGAGCCCCCTACGATGCCCTCAGACGCTGAGCCCGAAGGAGCAAGGGAGGCTTGGATTCTACATGTAGATGGTGCCTCAAACTCCCAAAGGAGGAGGCGGACCTCATTCTCGCAAGCCCAGAGGAGATGTTGATGGAATACGTCCTTCGATTTCTCTTTAAAGCCACTAATAACCAAGACGAGTACGAAACCTTACTGGAAAAAATGAAGCTCATGAGGGAGCTTGAAGTTAAGTGCCTTAGAGCCTTTACCGACTCCCAACTCATCTCCGGACAAATCACTGGAGAGTATGAAGCCCAGGACCCACCATGTTCCGATACCTGAGTAAGGTCCAATCACAAACCTCATTCTTTTCTCACTTTAGCATCAGCAACATCCCAAGGGGCAAAAATGCCAAGGCCGATGCCTTGTTCCAGTTGGCCACCTCAGCTGACGGGTCCCTGGGAAGAACCTACATGGAGCATCTGGAGGTCCCGAGCATCGAAATGGTAGAAGAGGCTCTGTTAGTCATCCAAGAACCTATGTGGATAGATGCTTACGTCTACTATCTCACCAATGACACCCTTTCTGCTGATCATGCGAAGGCCAAACTACTCAAGTGGATAGCCTCCAAGTTTCTGGTGCTGGATGGGCGACTACATCGGAGGTCTTTTTCTTATCCTCTCCTCAAGTGCGTCAGCCCTATGGATGCTAACTATATCCTCTGGAAGATTCATAAACGTATGCGAAAACCACTTGGGGGGCAGAGCGCTGGCGTACAAAGCCCTACGCCAGGGCTACTACTGGCTCACTATGCGAGAGGACGCTGTTGTGTTGGTCCAGAAGTGCGATAGCTGCTAGCGACATGCTCACATCCAGCGATAGCCAGTCTTCCAACTGAGTCCTCTCTCAGCTCCATGGCCCTTCACCTAATGAGGAACGGATATCTTGGGACCATTCCCCTCAGCCTTTGGTCAACGAAAGTTTCTGCTCGTTGCCATCGATTACTTCACTAAGTGGGTTGAGACTGAAGCATTGCCAAAGATCATCGAGAGTAAGGTGAGATCTTTCTTCTGAAAGTTTATCATCTGTCAGTTTGGACTACCCCACACCCTCATCACTGACAATGACCCTTTCAAAGAATTCTGCACCGAGCTGGGAATCTGCCAGTGGTTCACTTTCGTCAGCCACCCACAGACAAATGGGGTGGCCAAGGTTACCAATCGGATCATCCTTTAGGGGCTCAGAACGTGGATGGATGAGTTTAAGGATAAATGGGCGGAGGAGCTTCCGAATATGCTATGGGCATATTACACGACGCCAAGGACTTCCACTGGAGAGACCCCCTTCAATCTCGTATTCGGGTCAGAGGCGGTCATCCTCATGAAAATCAGCATCCCCAGCCCCTAGGTGGAGTCATATGACGAGGAGGACAACCCCGCTCAACTAAGGGCCAACCTCGACTTTGTTGAGGAGCACGTGACCAAGCACGACTCAAGATGGTTGCCTATCACCAAAGAGCTGCAAAATATTACAACATCCATGTCCACTCCAAGGCATTTCTCCTCGAAGATTTGGTCCTCAAACGAGCTGAAGTCTCCAATCCTACGGAGGGAGGCAAGCTGTCACCAAACTGGGAGGGGCCCTACTGGATCACCGAAACACTTCATCACGGAGCATACCGGATCAAAGGGCCCTACGGAAAGTCACTCTCCCGCACCTAGAATGTGGACAACCTCGCTGGTACTATCAGTGATGTACACATTCAACCAATGAAAATAAAGATAAGTCCAGATGTCCCTTCCTCTCATTCGATCAGCTTCGCAAGATAAATATCAAAAGACTCTTGGGCTTGATCTTCATGACTCCCGAGTCACCCTTAGGGGTTTCAAAAGGCTCTCGGGCTTGGTCTCAATGACTCCCGAGTCACCCTTAGGGGTTTCAAAATGCTCTCGGGTTTGGTCTCAATGACTCCCGAGTCACCCTTAGGGGTTTCAAAAGGCTCTCGGGCTTAGTCTCAACAACCCCGAGTCACCCTCATGGGTTTCAAAAGGCTCCCGAGCTGCCCGCCAATCAAGTAAAGCCTAAACTAAACTTGCCTTCATAGTACAGGCTGACAGACGCTTCTATCTAGCCGGGGGGCAACGTAGCCCCATCATGGATTCGCATGAACACAATGTGCTAAATGTACCAAAAGGGGGATGCACTACAAAAAGCTAAGTACTCCAAATTTGAAAAAAAAGTTCATTTTTCATTAATTCTCAAAAGGTCTACAAAATGCTGACTCAAGTCGGACTTCAATACAAAAATAAAGTGCCCAAGTGAAAAAGATGAGCCTTCAGGGCTCGGCGGGTGTCGATCCATCATCACTTGGTGCTGATCCATCAGCTGGTCTCTCCATGGCCGATAGCTCTCCTGGATCCTCATCATCATAGGGCTCAAGGTCGTCAAGACTTGTGATGCTGAAGACCTTAGCCACCTTCTCCTTGCAGTCCTTAAAGCCCTACAGGTAGGTGCCGATGGAAGCATCTGCCATCTCCATCTCAAAATCGGCAAAGCCCCGATAGTGCTCCACCGCTGCTGCCTCCCTCTCGGCCGCTGCGGCCTTCTCCTCAATGGCTCGCATTGCCACCTCCATCTCTGACAGCTTTGCCATCACGACGTGCATATCCACCTCGGCGTTGGCTGCCTTGGCATTAGCCAGTCGAGTGATTGCCTCGGCGTTGGTAGCCTGCTCCTCGACCGCGCTTACTTGTAGGGTAACAGTGTGGAGCTGAAGGTCGCGCACCTCCAGCCTGGTCATGATGTCCCCCACCTTCACTTCAGTGACACAGGCACGCTTGAGCTCTGTTGCCACCTAGCACTTTGCCTCCTCAAAGCGGGCCTTTCACTCGCGACTCGACGCTTGGGCAGCCAAGAGTTCCTCCATCCACTCGGCTCGGGCCGACTCTAGCGCGCCCTCAGCCTTCTTGACTCAGGCTTGAGCGGCGGAGACATCCCGCTGGGCGCGGGTGAGGACTGCATCAGCTCAGAGGGTGACGTCTCAATTGGCAAATATGGAGTTCACCGACTGCACAAAAATAATCCATGTCAGTATACATCGTGGTGGGAAAACCTTGTGAGAAGGAACGAAGAGATACTTTCCGGAAGTAGAGCCATGAATGCATTGTCGAAAACATCAATGGTCTGTTGCCGACAAAGCTCCTCTCAGAACTCTAGTAGACATGTCTGAGCCAACAGCCGCTCTACCACGTGATGATGGTTCATCAAGGACGGCCACGATGAAATCGCCACTAGCTCGCCCGCATCCGGGTCCGACTGCCACCAAGGTCATGGGTTTAGGGCCAGACACGAACGATACCTCTTCATGCTCGGCCCCTCGGGCGCGGCCTCCTCCACCGCCGGCTCTGTCGGCACTAGGGCTCCTTCACCCGCCTGCTCCCCCGTCAGTGGACCCTCTCCTAGGGCGGTCCCATCTCCAAGGGGGTCGGATCCATCTTTGAAGGGTCGGTTCTATCCCGAGGAGGCCGCTTCACCCCTCGTTTCCTCCGGGGCTGACTGGGTGGGAGGATCGATCGGCAGAGCGGGCTCCTCCCGACCCATTAGGTGCTCACGTGGAGGAGGGACCGGGACCGAGGACAAGACCTCTTCTTTGGCCTGTCAGCATCACCACCTATGGTCCTTCTCCTCTTCTCAACTATCCTCTTCATGGTGACCGCAGATATCCTCATATATGCACGTGCCGGGGATTAGTCAAAAAGGGGGGGGGGGGTCATGGGTGCTTGCCATCATCCGGAGCCAGACCAGCATACTGAAGGTTCTCCTTCGATAGAAGCTCTCGGCAAAGGGGCACCCGGAAGGACAATAGCTGTCCATAGACCTTCCGATCCCTCGGAGTCACCGCTAAGTTCTTATTTGGCTCTAGGTTCGGATCCCCCCAACTCTGTCTACCCCCTCAATGTGTGTGAAAAAGAACCGGGTTTTTCATCCTTTAATGGAAGAGGGGAGGTTAGGTTTGATGGCTCGGCCAGATCTGGGTGTGAATAGCCACCATCCGGTGTTAGATTGGCAATGGAGGGTGTACAGAATATGGAATAGAGACACTCGGTCCACTATGCCGAGGTAACCACATAGCACCATGAAGGCACAGATGGTCCAAAAGGAATTCGGAATCAGCTGTCGGCGTCAGGGCGTACCTATGAAGAAGACTAACAATGAAGGGATGAAGGGAAAGCCGAAGGCTTGTCTTGAAGAATTTCTCATACAGGGCGATTCCTCTGGAAGGACCGAAGGTCACCCTGTCGCTAGGTCTGAGGAGAAACAACTTGACCTCCCTAGAGATCTGATGCGTGTCGTAGCGCAATGATTAAAACACCTTAATTTACTAATCTTAGGTAGAGCAGCGAGAATAAGGGATCGAATCTACAAGGACTTTGAGTAGTTATCTTGAAATAAATTATATAATTAAATATTTAAATAGGTAGATGATTGGTTGTGAAAATAATTAAGATATGATCTATCTTAATTAGAGTACGACCCGTACCCATAGATCACGTCCGTCTTTTAAAGAATAGATTAGTTAAAAATTATTTTTAATTGAAGAACATCTAATAAAGATTAAACATAAATAAATACTTTATTTCATAGCATCCAAAATATTATATAAAAAAATATAATCTACTTCTACTTTCTGAGACGATGGATCTACAAATTCGCTCCTTGAAATAGAAAGATGGTTGAGTATGGAAGGTATGATGGCTGATGGAAGGAGAACCGATGAAAAGATTTGGGTTATGGAGTGAAAGAGACAGAAATAGGAGTGGAACGAAACCAAAAGAAGAAGGGGGTGAAAGGATTATTGGATCATTCATCGAGTGGCTCCAATGTTCTTTTATAAGAAAGAAGTGTCGACTCTATGTGTAATCTGCATTAACTGCTCGCATTATCTCTGTAGATCAGATTTATTCCTTTCAAAGTTCAAACCGTAGCCTTAAAAATATCGCACGATTTTCTTTATTCATGACTGCTTTAAATTTCGTGCAATTCCTCGGTTAAATCTTAAAAAATCTATTTTGAGCTGTTTCAAGTTGATTTGAGTGTTGTTTGTACCGTTGACTCCTAAAATCAAGCTCTTTGAGTTGACAGTTTTTTCCTAAAAATATTATATAAAAGTATTAAATTAAAATAATAATAATAATTTAATCTATAAATTAATACTTACTAGTATTTATGTGCTTATCACTCCCTCCAACTTAAATCTTACTTGTCCTCAAGTAAAATAAGAAATCAAGTGATATATACCAAATTGATCCAAGAAGTGATAGTTATCTTACTATTCTAAGATCAGTAGATACCCAGCTGACCATAAAAAAGGTACTTCATAAGATTATCAAGTTCACCCATTTAGTAATGGAGTGAATTCCATAGAAATTTATAGAGTTTCTTCCTTCACCAACTTTTTACCTCACTCTTTAAGTCCCTAACTTAATTTGGGTTGGGTGTAGTGTCTTCTTCAATTAGTCTTTTTTTTTTTTTTTAAGTCAGTGCAATGTTCTAACCCCTTGTTTTCTAGTTGACCTTTGTAGCGAGCTTTAGGCCAATGACTCCCAAGCCAGTTGGCTTTAGGGCATTAGGTGTAAAACATCCCTCGAGCTTACTGACTCGAGTCAAAAAGGCTTCAGCTTAAGACTGACTCTATTTGGGTTTCTTATATTCTCATCTTTTTATGAACAATATCACTTGCTTAGGTGACAGGCCCGGTTACTCAGTGAGAGATGTCGAAACCTATTTTATTAATTTTAAACTTTAAAAGAATTTGATACATTCTTTGACATTTTCACGTATACCCTCATCAAGTAGATTTTTTATTAAGATCAATGGTCAGAAGGGTTTGGAATTACTTTAAATTTTTTTTTGGCCTACACCCTATCTTTTACTGGGTTTCCTTAATAATTTGCCCCTCAGTATCTCTAAAATTATCTAAGCCGTTAATCATTCATCAATTAGAATGCTCGATTAACTTCAAATCAAGATAAAATTTGGTACATCACACTAATTAATTTTAGTATACTCGAGGGCTTAAATTAATTAATTATTCTTCTCCCACCAAACTTAGTTTTCTATTAAAAAAAAGAAATTGTAAGGAAGGATACCACCTGGGTTTAATGTACTTATCATTTCTGGGTACGATGTCCTCCTTCTTTAAATGCTTTGCATGACTCCATAGGCGATGCTCCCCCCAACTTTATTGTTCTTCTCGAATTTTCTAACAAAAAAACTAAGAATAATGAAATTGGGTTACCTCCAGGAGCTAAGTTTAAAGTTTCAGCCAGACTACTTAGAATTATGGTGATGCTTGATCCAAAAGGTCAATAGATTCAACTAACTTTTATCATTAATTCCATCCATATAAGGCTTCAATCGTTGACGTTCACCTTAAAAATATTCTCTTGCTTAGGATCTTGAGTTCTATCACCCCATAGGGAAATACTTGGGTTACAAGAAAGGGTCCGTCCCAGCGGGAGCAAAGTTTTTTAGGAAAAAGTCTTAGTCTTGAGTTAAAGAGCCAAACTTTCTGATTAGGTTCGAAGATTTTTCTCGAAATGTATTTATCGTGGTATGCTTTAGTTGAGCCTTATAAATTTTAGCATTTTTGTACGCTTTATTGCAACTCTTCTAACTCATTCAACTGGAGTCTCCTATTGGAACCTGCATTTTTCATATCAAAGTTAAATGTTTAATAGCCCAAAATGCACGATGTTCTAATTCTACTGGCAAATGACAAGCTTTTCCAAAACTAATCGGTAAGGAGACATTCCTATAGGAGTTTTAAATGTAGTACGATAAGCCTATAGCATCATCTAAACGTGTTGACCAGTCTTTTCTATCGGCCTTATCGACTTCTCTAAAATCTGTTTGATCTCCTATTAGAGATTTCTACTTGGCCACTAGTTTGGGATGATATGGTGTTGCAACTTTATGGGTTATCCCATATTTTTCATTAAGTTCTCAAAGTGCCTATTAGTAAAGTGTTTACCTCCATTACTAAAATAGCTCTTGGACACCTAAACCGACTAAAGATGTTATGTTGAATGAATTTAATTACAACCTTATGATCATTAGTTTGGTTGCTATGGCTTCAACCCATTTTGACACATAATCTACTACAACCAATATATATTCGTATCCAAATGAAACATGAAAAGGTCCCAAAAAATTGATCCCCCAAACATCAAAGATTTTGACTACTAATATAGGAGTCAGCGGCATCATATTTTTCTTAAAAATATTTTCAGTTTGCTAGCAATCCAAACAGTTTCGGCTAAACTCATGTGCATCCTTGAAAAGTGTTGGCCAATAAAATTCACTCTGCAACACTTTTGCTGCAGTTTTCTTTCCACTAAAGCATCCTCCACAAGCAAGGGTATGACAGAAGTTAAGTATGCTTTTGAATTCGCTCTCAGGGATGCAATGTCTAATTACCTGGTCAGGATAATGCTTAAACAGTTTAGGTTCTTCCCAAAAATAATATTTTACTTTAAAAAAATCTATCCTTTTCTTATTTAGACCAGTGAGAAAAAATTTGTCCTATTGCTAAGTAATTGATAATATGGGCAAACCAGGGAAGACCAGAAGAAATTAAAAAAAGTTGTTCATCAAGAAATTTCTTTCTGATCTCATCTGCTTGATGTGTGTTCAACTAAAATTCTGGAGATGTGATCAGCTACACATTTTTGGAACCCTTCTTATCATGGATCTCTAAGTCAAATTTTTGTAGAAGCAAAATCCATATGATCAATCATGGTTTAGTATCTTTCTTTAATAAGAGGTGTTTAAGGGCCGTGTGATCAGAGTAAACCAGAACTTTAGACCCTAAAAGATATGATCAAAATTTTTTTAGAGCAAACACAATAGCTAATAACTCCTTTTCAGTAGTAGTATAGTTCAGTTGAGCATCTGAAAGGGTTTTGCTAGCATAATAAATCATATGTGGCTCCTTATTTATTCTTTGTCCTAACATTGCACCAATTGCAAAATCTGATGCATCATACATGATTTCAAAGGAAAAGGACCAATCAGGGGCTTGATAATTGGTGTTATGTCAAAGCTATACGAAGAGTATTAAAGAATTTCAAACAATTATCATAAAAAATAAAAAGGGTTTCTTTGGCAAGCAATTTGCACAAAGGCCTAAAAATTTTGCTAAAGTATTTGATGAATCTCCTATAAAATCCAGCGTGATCAAGAAATGATCGTATTTGTTTGACTAAAGTTGGAGGTGAAAGTTTTGAGATGACTTTCACTTTGGCCTTATCTACCTCAATCCCCTTCTTAGAAACAATGTGGCCTAAAATAATTCCCTCTTGGACCATAAAATGGCTCTTTTTCCAACTTAACACCAAATTTATTTGTTTACATCATTTCAATACTGGAGCTAGGTTATTAAGGCAATCCTCAAAAGTGGTCCCAAATACTGAAAAAGTCATCCATGAATACCTCAAAAAATTATCTACTATGTTTAAGAAAATTGCCAACATGCATCGCTGAAATATAGCAGGTGCATTACAAAGTCCAAATGATATGCATCTGAAAGCAAACGTTCCATAAGGACAAGTGAAGGTGATTTTCTCTTGATCGTCAAGAAAGACTGGTATTTGATTATACCCTGAATAACCATCCAGAAAGCAAAAGAATTGCTGACCAGCTAATCATTTTAGGATTTGATCGATAAAAGGCAGTGGAAAATGATCTTTCCTAGTAACGTTATTCAATTTCCTATAGTCTATGCAAACTCGCCAACCAGTTATGGTACGAGTTGGAAGCAATTCTCCTTCTTCATTCTTCATCACAACAATTCCTAATTTCTTAGGTACAACTTGGTGTGACTAACCCATTTACTATTAAAAAATGGGTGATAATCCCTGCATCTAACCATTTTACTACCTCTTTCTTCACAACCTCCCTCATAATAGGATTAAATCTCCTCTGCATGTCTCTATAAGGTTTGGCATTTTTCTCACAATGAATATGATGCATGCAGATGGAGGGGTCAATTCCTTTCAGATCGGCAATGGACCATCCAATTGCTTCCTTATATTCTTTGAGCACTCCTAAAAGTTGGTCTTCCTGATCAATAGTTAAATCAGATGCAATGATTATCGAAAGGTATCATTGGGTCAAAGGAATGAATATTTCAACGTAGCAGGGAGAGGCTTTAACTCTAGGGAATGTGGTGCTTCTAGGGAGGGTACCATCAATGTACTAGAGTATGTAGATAATTGGTCATATTTCACAGTCCAGGAGGGAATGGTGCTAAAATTGGATGGCTCTAAAATTGCATTTATTTCTTTAGTATATCAATCAATAACAAATCATCCACTCCAAAATGTGTCAGACATGCCTAAAGGATTGAGTCGAATAAAGCAGGGGTCTTATCATCTATAACTTTCTCTAGCATGTTGATCTCATTATGGTTGTATAGATTGAGATGCATTAAAAATATTCAACTTTAGCTTTTTATTTCCAAAAGATACATCCATGACCCCAGTTCTACAATTTATACAGCATTAGTAGTTGCTAGAAAGGGTCTACCTAGAATGATTGGTATTTGACTGGGTTGTGACCAGATTCCATATCTAAAACTAGAAAGTCTACTGAAAAATAAAATTCATCCACTTTAACTAGCACATCTTCAGTATTCCGCGGGTACCTTAATTGATCGGTCAGCTAATTATAGGGTTATCGTCGTTGGTTTCAATTCTTCAAATCCAAATAAGTCATACACTGAACTCGAGAGAAGGTTAACACTTGCACCTAAATCTAGCAATGCTTTCTTAATCGTAAGGTTTCCTATGACATAGGATATAATTGGGGTTCAGATCCTTAAGTTTGGGTGGAGTAACTTGCTGCTCAGTTAGGTTGACTTTCTTCGTATGTGTGCCTTATATTTTCACTTTTGAGTGCATAAATCTTTTAGGAATTTGGCATAAGCAAGGAGTTGTTTAATTGCATCAAGAAGGGGTAAATTAATTTGAACTTATTTGAACAATTTTAACATTTCATTCATCTTGATATTCTTCTTATCAAGAGATAAAGGAGATTTTAAAGCACTTGGAAATAGAGCCTTAAGTATGGGTGTTGAATCAATTAGTTCTTCTTTTTCCTTAATATTTTTCCTTTCTCGCTTGGCCGGCGTGAGTTGCTCTTCTTGTTGAGTTACTTCATGCTAATTTAAAGTTTTTCTGTTTCTAAAGGTTATGATAGATTTGGCATGTTCAGAGGAAGTTTCTAGACTAGTGGAGCTTTCAGCCATGTATTGCCCTCTTGGATTACTAATAGGCTGATTGGGTAGTTTACCCTCCCCTCCTACTGAAAGCTATTGCTAGCTGACCTATCTGGGTTTCTAGCTTGACGATAGACTGGGTATGGGAGTGAAGGAGTTGAGTATTTATTTCTAGCCCCTTTAGTGCTTGTAGCACCTTATCTTCGAAAGTAGGATCATGTTTACTTGGTGGAGGTTGTGGGATGCTTGGATATTGGGAATACGACATATTTTTGAATTGGGTCTCCTGATGGTTAGGCCTAATTGATATTGGGTTGATGACAGATTGGGGTTTCCAAGAAAAATTTGGATGATTTCGCTAGTCAGGATTGTAAGTATTCGAATATAGATCATTTCCTTGTCTAGGAGCCATTCGGGTTTGGGCTTGGTGGGCTTGCTCTTGAACAAGCTCAGGAAATTGGTATGCGGCTGGACAATCACTTATAGAATGGGTTGGACTTGAAAGATTATACAAACCTCATGATTTTGAATAAATGAGGAAGAGTTATTTCTAACTTGCAGAATTTGGTCAAGTTTCTGGGATAATTCATCTGCCTTAGTATAGATATCTATAGAATGACTATTTCATATATTCCACCTTTTTTAGGTCCTATAGGAGAGTCTCTACGAGCAACTGACATGTGATGTAATGAATTCTCATTTAATGTCTCAAAGAGTTGCTAAGCTTCATATTCATTCTTCAATATAAATGTCCCACAATATGAAGCATCAACCATTTGCCAGTGCTTTTCTGTCAAACTATCATAAAAGCACTGGACCAGTTGCTATTTGGGTATAGCATGATGTTGATATTTTCTAATCAATTCTTTTAATATCTCCCATGTCTCGTGAAACATCTCTCCATCTGTCTTAAAAAAATTGTTATGGCTTTTCTAATTTAATTAGTTTTTCATATAGGAAAGTATTTCTTGAGAAACTCTCTCTGAAGATGGTTCCAGATTGAAATGTTACAGTATCTAATAAATTTAACCAATATTTAGCTTTATTATTGAGAGAAAATGGGAACAACTTAACTCTAAGAGCATCATCAGAAAAATTTTAAATTTTTACGGTTGAACAAATTTCAAGAAACTCATCTAGATGTTTGTAAGGGTCCTCATTTGCAAGTCCATAAAATAAAGGTAACATTTGATTCATACTTGACTTGATCTCATATTGAGTGGCCTCTACTGGGGGTACTTAAATGCAGGAGAGTATGTATACTTTGAAGGAGTGAAATACTCCTTTAACTGGCATGGTGGATCATTTTTATTATTAGGATCCATAATTCTAAGTCTGTTTGCTTTAAAGTTTCTCTCTATTTCAGGATGGGTATGAGGTTAGGTTGTAATGATCGACGACCAAGCATACACTCTATCGGTGTACTCTAAAGCAAACAGTAATTCAAATTTTTTTTAATTAATGTAATAGAAAAGAAAGGAGAAGATTCTAAAAGAAGTATCCTAAGAGATTCCTAGAACTAAGAGTATAGTGAAGACTAATTTAATTAGGATTTAATAATTATTAGCAATCAAGTTAACAAAGATTAAACTCTCTACCCTAGGCTTAACCTAAATTTAGACAGCTCCTAACTTTCAAGACCGCCTTGGAGCCCTCCAAGTTAAAAACTAACTGATCAACTAGCCAGTTAAGGGTAAAGATCAATGGGTCCCCCCGTTGCTTACCTTAGGTAAGCAAAGAACCAATTAAATAACCATTTTTTTTTATTTTCTAAACATCGTTAGTCAGTTAATCTCGATCCGGTCCAACTCTTTCGGTGCCCTGTCCTATTGAGCTCGAGTTTCTTAGGAGCTGAGTCTAGTTAATTTTATAGTTAAAGGATTGGGTTAATGCAAAATGAAGGATGTGATTTGTGGGCCAAGAAGGATGATCAACTCTCCACCTTATCTTGATTAGGGGTTTGTGCCCTTAAAATTAATTATGAAAATGCTATGCAACAAGTAGATGTCAAGCACTTGAAGTTATCAAACAAAATTAATCTAATTATTTTATTATTTTATTTAATTATTTATTTAGATTTTTATGATTAAGTTTCTAATTTCTTAATAAATTATGAGATGTCAATGAAAAAAATTTGAGCTTTGCAGAAAATATTTACTAAGTCAATCTAGGCATAGAAAACAAATAAAATATTTTTTATTTTATTTTATTATTATTTATTATTATTTTTCTTTTTTAAAAAAATTAATTATGTTTTATGGAAAGTGTCTTAAGGTTTTTTTCTAGGTTCATTAAGGTACGTTAATTAAAATGAAAAGTTGATTAGGTTAAAAGTGGATTTGTAATCAGAAGGAAAGTAATTTTTTTATGTAAAAAAGAAAATAAAAAATCTAACAATTAAGGTAACTAAAAATAAGAAAAAAATTAAGAAAAAAATTGTGATAATTTTTTTATAATTTTTTAAAATTTAAAATTTTAAAATTTTAATTTTTTAATTTTTTTTAAAATAACTGCACTTAAGTTCTCGACAACGGTGCCAAAAATCTGATGTGTGTCGTAGCGCAACGATTAAAACATCTTAATTTCACTAATCTTAGTAAAGTAGCGAAAGTAAGGGATCAAATCCATATAGACTTTGAGTAGTTATCTTGAAATAAATTTATGCAATTAAATATTTAAATAAGTAGATGATTGGTTGTGAAAATAATTAAGATATAATTTATCTTAATTAGAGTACGGCCCGTACCCATAGATCACGGCATGTCCCTTTTAAAGAATAGATCAATCAAAAATTATTTTCAATTGAAGAACAACTAATAAAGATTAAACATAAATAAATACTTTATTTCATAGCATCCAAAAGATTACATAAAAAAATATAATTTACTTCTACTTCTGAGATGATGGATCTAAATCCGCTTTCTGCTTCTTGCTTCCGCAGATCCACTTCTGATATAGAAAGATGGTTGAGTATGGAAGGTATGATGGCTGGTGGAAGAAGAACGGATGGAAAGATTTGGGTTACGGAGTGAGGAGACAGAAATAGGAGTGGGGCGAAACCAAGAGAAGAATAGGGTGTGAAAGGATTATTGGATCATTCTCGAGTGGCTTCGATGGTGTCTTTTATAAGGAAAAGATGCATGATTCCGATGTAATTTGCATTAATGCTCGCCTTATCTTTGCAGATCAGATTTATTTCTTTAAAAGTTCAAACACAGCCTTAAAAATATCACACGATTTCTCTTATATGCGACTGCTTTAAATTTCGTGTAATTCCTCGGTTAAATATTGAAAAATTCATTTTGAGCCGTTTCAAGTCCAATTTGAGTGCCGTTTGTACCGTTGGACTTCTAAAATCAAGCTATTCAAGTTGGCAGGGTCTTTTTTAAAAATATTATATAAAAAATATTAAATTTAAAAAATAATAATAATTTAATCTATAAATAATACTTTTATGGCTAGTATTTATGCACTTATCAGGATCCTATATATAACCCTAAGGGACTCTATGTCTTCAGAGGTCATAGTGTAGGTGATCCCTTCCAAACCCGCCAAGATGGGAGCGACCGAAGAAGATGCCCGAGCCCTAGGTGGTAGCTGAACTACGGAAGGTGATGGTGCTATGGTTGATGGAGGACCTCGGATCGAGATCCGCAACTGGTTCAAAGGAACTCTATCCTCAGAGGAGGACGAGGGCAAATGGGCTACTACGAGCTTTTACCCTTCCTATCGGGGTCCATGAGAAAGAAAACAAAGAGAGATAAAAGGACTAATCTGGAGTAGGAAGGGAGACAATGGACATAGGGTTTGAAGAGGAAGGGCCCCGAAAACTAGTTTCAGAAGAAACAAGAAAGCTTTGGATGTACAAGAAGCTCAGTGACAGGGACGACCCCCCTTTTTATGCCTAGCGTTCGAATGTTCCACCCAATTCGATCCGCCACGAGAACGTCTCCTATTAAAGCGTTATCCCAACTGTCGCACGATCTTATTGCCTCGACCAAGCGCAAAAAGGGCGATCTGCGGCCAATGACGGGACACCAATAGCGTTACTCAATGATGGATATCGCTTTATCCGATATAAATGGCCTCAATTAAAAAAAAATCTCTTTGATTCCAAGAGAAAGAATCTTCTGCACGATGATGATACAATATCTTATGCTCCCTTAAATGAGAGGGATTTGACCTCCCCTGAGGCATGCACCTACAATCAATCATAAGCAAGGATCGAGGGCGTCATAAATCTATGCTCCTTTCGCTCAGCGAAAGATGTGATCGTACGAGCTCAAGAGGGAAGAAAAATCTGATGTGGCGATCCAGCCATGTTACAGTTAATGGACGAGGCTGACTGATAGAGGTAAAATCAGATAACTAAAATCCTTCATTATGGTCCGATGTATCACCCCCAGCCTCAGTCTCAGCACCGACTTCAGAGTCGGCCTCAATACTGATCCCAGATTCATCCCCAACACCGACCCCAAAGTTGGCCTAACACCAACTCCAGCGTCGGCCCCAGCATCGATCCCAGAGTCACCTCAGCATCGACCCCAAAGTCAACCTCAATACCGGCTCCAGCGTCGGCCTCGGCACCCATATGACCCCCTACCGATTACAACTGCTACATGGTCCATCTACCATCTGTGGTCCCATGTGGTTCATCTACCATCTGCGATCCCACATGGTTCACCTACCACCTACGGTGTACGCTCGATAAGACCTGACCTACCAACCGTCTGCGGCACCGCGCTTGATATGACTTATCCCATCAACTGGATGTAGCACCTATATTAGACAAAGAGTGGCCTGTTAGTTCTGAACCCATGAGGCGGAAACCTTCTGTTGCTGCTGGCCTCACCGCTCATCCATGTCAGACCATGGTATCTCGGGATTAATAGCTGTCCAAAAAGGGGTAAGAGGGACTCTCGACCAGTATAAGAACCTTCGCTCATAATGAGAAGGGACCTCAATTTCTTTGAGTTTTGACTAACTCCCAAAGATATATATACTATTTTTTCAGACCACTCACTTGAGCGTCGGAGGGTCCCTGAACAATCGGTATCCGAAAACTTTTTTTTGCAGAATTTAGTCCGAGATGGAGGCATCGGATAACTTTCAGGCCCATCCTCACAGGCTATTATTTGAGGCAACAATAATTATTTTTTCACAATAATTTTATTTAATAACTGGCATTCTATGACAATAACTTGCAAGGACAGTGCATTTCTAATCATGTAAATGACATTTGAATTTAGTAGGAGTTCGGTTACTACTGACTGAATCGAAACCCAAAATTTAAAAATAACAAATTTAAATTTAAATTTAAATATAAATAAAATAAAATGATGAAAATATATGTTTTTTTTTTATTCATCTTATATATTGATCATACGTACATACTAACTTCCGCATATGGGAGTATACATAGTTAAATAGGTAGGCAAAAATAAAAGGTAAAAACAAGTCGCATGGCATTTAGTTTCATAAATATATTGAAGCAGGTCCTTCATTTTACGGTCCACACTGCATGCAAAACCGAGAGAGCGCTTCGCGATAGCGACAGCCTTCCCCCTCTCCACCGAGGCTTCCCGTATAGGGAAGCACCGTTTCGCAAGTGCCGCGAGAAAACCGGACAGCGATTGCCAGGGCCTTCGAAGCAATGGTATCGCTGGAATCATGCAGAGAACGTAGGCAAACCATCGGAATTCTTCATGGATCATCACCGAAACGAGCGAAGCGAAGGCCAGCCCCAGGAACACAACAGGAACGTCCTCGAAGACATCAGCGATCGCGGGCAGGCTATGGCGGAACGTGATGCTGGAAAGAGCAGAAGCGAAAGCACCAACGACGGAGAAGGCGAAGACGTCCATGTGGTCGAAATGATATGATCCTGCTGCCGAAGTATTATTATTCTTTATCGCCACCCGGCCACCCTCGATGGTGATGCAGGGCGACACCACCGTTAACACTAAACCGAGAGCGAGTACCGGCGTGCCATCGACCAAGCGACGAAGCACCTGCGAGCCAATCTCCCTGCTATGATCACTTGGGCTAGCCTGACATTCCATGTATGGTGTGGGATTGGAGCTCAGTGGGCCTAGTCAAAGGACGGATGAAGAGCACTTAAGGAGGGGATCGAGAGTGCCTCTTTAATATAGGGAGGGAGGGAGGGAGGGAGGGAGGGAGGTTGGGTCCTCACTCCTCATTGTAACAGGAAGATGCGGATGAATATATATGAGCAGCCCTACCCGAAAGGATCGAGGAAGCAAGTGGCAAGGAAGGGGAAGGGGAAGGGGAAGGCTTGCGGTGTATCACTTTCGGTACCCACTCATTCCCTAAATTAAGTTAATTGAAAGAAAAGAGCACGAAAAGAGCAAGGAAGGATGGGACGTGGCTTGGCTCACCTGTCTCCTTTCACATATGATACAGCTCTCCGAGTCCACGTGGCGGCATCCCATGGCATGGAGCCCATGGGCACGCAAGGCTGGTCGGAGGATTTGTTGATGCGGCAACGTTCTGCGGTCTCGCAAAGCTGTGCGCTGCTGTAGGAGCAAAAAGATTTTGTTGGGTCTCTTCCCACGCCCAACGTCCATTCCAAATTCAAAGTAAACAAGGATTGAGAAGACTATAGTTGGGTAACTCTTTCCACAAAGGAAAGGGTAAGGAAGGATGGGACGTGGCTCAGGCTCAATTGTCTCCTATCGCATGTGATACAGCTCTCCGAGTACATGTGGCGGCACCCCATGACATGGAGCCCATGGGCACGCACGACAGGTCGGAAGAGTTGTTGATGTGTCAACGTTCTGCGGTCTCGCAAAGCTGTGCGCTGCTGTAGGAGCAAAAAGAACCTCCACGGCGTCCCCCGCCCTTCGGGCAAGAGGAGAGGAGCGACGCCAAAAAGTAAGCATTGTCAGATCAAACGAAGGGGAACGCCATTCCTCGTTTTGTGTTGGGTTCCCACGGTGGGACAAGGGCTATTTCTATCTGCACCAATAAATTTTTTTATATATTTATATTTTAAAAAACAAAATAAACTTATTATTATTATTTTTTTTTTTTTTTTTTTGTACCCATCGTTTTTTCTTTACACCTCCCTTTTTTTTTAATCCTCAAAATACCCTCGTCCACCCTTCGCCCACCCGACTTACTCTCCGCACCTTTTTTTTTTTTTTTCAAACCTCTCTCCCTCTCCCACGCGATCTCTTTTCCTTCCTTCCATCCGGCTCCCTTTATTTTTTTTTTTCAAACCCCTCTCCTTCCCCTAGGCAATCTTTTTTCTTTCCTCCCATCCGACTCCCTTCCTTTCTTACAGTAGTAGTAGCGGTTCGCTCCCTTCCTCTACGACAGTAGCAGCAGCGGTCTAGCTTCCTTCCTCTACGACGATAGTAGCGATGGCATTATGGTCTTGAATTGCGAAAAAAACCATGCTACTTTTATTGTGCTACATGGTATCAGCAAAGGCAATCATAGAGGCGGATCATAGGAATGTAAGAGCTGGTACATGTGTAACGCCTGCGTTGGCGTGTAACGCTCGAGACCACCACAAGTTTATGGGGTGAGAGAACCAAAGGAGGAGGTTGCCGCCACCTCCACTCGTCAAGCCATCGCCTTCGAATGGAATAGGAGTTTTAGAAATCCTTTCCTATCCTGTCTTTATCTCTTGAGAATTTTGTATACTGTTTCTATTAGCAGCAAGCTTTTAGCACTCACTATAAAAAATTAAAATATAGCGACGCCAAAATGCGTCGCTAAACAAACTATAGCAGCGTCGCTAAAATGTTCGTCACAATTTTAATTTATCGCAATTGCATTGCTAAACAGCGACTCTCTGCGACACCCTAAATGCGTCGCAATATTGCGATGCAGCCTAAATGCATCGCTGCTTTAAAAATTTTTTTAAAAATATTTGCGACAGAAAATCTCGTCGCAATTGCGTCGCTAATTAATTTATTTATTTTTTTTAAAAAAATTAAAATAAAATATTTTTAAATATTTTTTAAATTAATTACGATGAAAAATAGCATCGCTAATTTATTTATTTATTTTTTAAAAAATAAATTAATTTTTAATTTTTAAAAATAATTGTGATGCCCCTAAATGCGTCGCAATATTGCGACGCATACTAATGCGTTGCTACTTAAAAATAAAATTTTTAAAATATTTGCGATGAAAAATCTTGTCACAATTGCGTCGCTAATTAATTTATTTATTTTTAAAAAAATTAAAATAAAATAATTTTAATTTTTTTAAATTAATTGCGATGGAAAATAGCGTCGCTAATTAATTAATTATTATTTTTTAAAAATAAAGTAAATTAATTTTAATTTTTAAAGTAAATTAATTTATTTATTTAAAAAATAAAATAGTATAAATTAAACTTCCTAATACAATGTAATTGCTAATACAATTGACCAAACAATCATTACAAAATTTTAAAAATAGATAAAAATTTATTTTATTAATTATTTAAAATTTTCATATACAGAACAGAAAAAATAAAAAAAAAATACATCAAGTAGTGAAAAAAAAAAATACATCATGTATATGCAGGCGGCTATGGAGGCTGGAATGGACCCTGCGACATGAGACGAACTAAATTCTGCATCTGACGCATCTGCTCTCTCATCTCTACAAGCTCCTCCCGAACCTCCTGGCAAACTTCCTCCGTGATAGATATCCGGATGTCGTCTAACTGCTCGGGAGGAAGATCGCAGAATATGCGAGCTGGAGCCTGATGGAAAAAATATCAGAAGCTCTAGTGCCCAGACCATAGACCCTACGTCTCGCGGCTGGGCACCAACAGCCTCCAAAAATACACGTCGACTCTCCTCTGCTGAGAGTTCGACGGGCGGCCCCCCATCAGTAGAGTCGACCTGCGAAGCCTGGGAGTGAAGCTCCTCGACTCGTGTCTTTGAATTATAAAATCAAATAAATGAATCAATAATTCTCTAAATAAAATTTTAGAAATTAAACAGATACAATATAAAGCTAATTTCTTACCCCAACCTCCGTGATCATGTATCGACCCAGGAACCGTCCCTCCTGTGTGTGTCGCCCTGAATAGACGAAACTCACCAGGATCTCTGCCCTCCTGCTCAGACTATAACAACAGAAAAATTGATATTAAAGTAAGTATTTGTAAATAACTAAATTAGTATTAAATTATTTATGTTTTCTTACCATACGGCGCCTATGCTCCTGAATAGATATGAAACCCGCAGTGTGACAGGAGAGGCCCATGCCACGACCGCCCTTCTCAGATCGGCGGTTTGTGCTGGCTGATGCGGACCTCCTCATCCATGCCTCGGACCGCCACGTCTGCTGCCAGCTGGCCCAAATACCCTCTGGCACATGCCCTGGATGGTCACCCGAACTCTTCCAACGATAAAGCATGTCGGAGTATCGGTGCTGCAAGAGCATTCCATGCTGCCCTAATGGCATCATGGATGGTAGGGTCCCACGTAAACTTTTTCTGCATTGAAATAAACAGTTAGTTTCAGAATATATTAAGATTAGAAATTTTATATCAGTTATAAATGTATTTAAAAGTTTACCTAAACTCTGAAAAATAAAACTCCCTCGTGGCCGCAGATACATGGTGCCAATCATAGCCACTAGGATCAGCACAGCTCTGAAATATAGAGCTGATCTGGCTCGATACAGTATGCTGCTCAATAAAGCTGTTAAAAAAAACTAATTAAAATAAGTAATTAACTTAAAAACATAAACATATAGTTACAATTAGTATATACTTACAACCCATCTTTTAACCTTACATACATCCACGAGCGAGCCCCGCTCATTTTTGACCGACTTATACAATTCCTGGTAAACCATTAAAGGAGAAAACAATATAATTTTGCATTAGTCATTATAGCAATAGATTAATTCTTTTACACATCCAAGGTAAATAACAAATATTGTGCCTCTTTAATTATAACGATAAATCAAGGCCGGGCCATGGCTACGATCCTTGACGTGCTATCCAGGACCGAGGCCCAGGACCAGGGTCCGTTCAATCATTAGACTTCACAAGTAAGCAAGTGTCCTAAATGAATTCCACTTTCACTCCACTAGGACTTAGGTAAGACCCTATCCCATTCAAGATTATTTTATGCGATATGTTATTCTGCTAGAAATTATCATCGTTTACGTTGAAATTTCGGCAGCAATTCCCTCCTAAATGTGTGGCTTATATGCCACACTATGAGAACGTATGAGGATATACAAACTGCAAACTCAACTAACGATGATGAATAGCAGACAAATATATCGCAAAAAATAATCTCAAACAGTCCACTAGGACAATTTGAGAATTTGCAAGACTAATTCTTACAAAGTCTCAAATGGGTCTAAAGGTTATAGTGTCGTGAGAAATAATATGAAAAATCAAAGAACGAACTTGACATAGTATGTATGTCATATGGATTTACTTTAGATAAGTAAAAATGGATTCAACCTGGCTTAAACTAAATTCGATTCAATCTAATAACTCAAATCACATAAAAGCTATGCTCTTATCTCAAATTCTTTTTATTAGGAGGAGTTATATTCTTTCAGTACTTGAATCTAAGTTCACTATATCAAACTTAATATTCCTGTATTAAATTTAGTTCTAAATGAGCTATATCATTTTTCCTTCATGATATCGAATTTATTTTGATTGGCTGGTTTAGAATTTAAGGAATTATATCAAATTATGGTTTGCTATATCAAATTTTTTTCAATTGAAGAACATGAATATTCTAAATTTTTTCTAATTTGCTAAGAAAATGATTGTGATAATATTAAAAACTAAATATTTAAAATTTGCTAAGCCAAAATATAACAGGTAAAGAAATATAAATTCATTAAAAATTTAATCATCTAAACTATCAAAACCATATAAATTGCATGATAAGCATTCTAATAATAATATATCATGAACAATATTTCAAGAAATAAACAGATTCGATAACACAAGACATTTATAAATCTAAATATATAAAATTTAAATATATCAAATATTATGTAAATTTTAAATTATGCATTACAAGATTATAGATTACATGCAAATTTCTTTAATATTTCATGTAAAATTGAGTTCATAAACATAAATAAATTAAAAAAATTTCATAATGAATGAGAAAAAAACCTCCACCCCCTGTTGTTTATTTTTTTTTAACAGTGACCTAGCCACCGTGGCCAGGCCACTGCTAGCCACGGCCGCAGCCGTGGCCTGAGACCAAGGTCACGACCACGGCCACGGCCGTAGACGGCAGGGGTGGGGAAAAACCCCACCCCGACACCTTTTTACGGGAGGGAGGGGAGGGGGGCTTACCTCGCTAATTTGGGGATGCCGCCGGGGTTCCTTGCGCCCGGGGGGGGGGGTGCCGCCACCGGTGGGTTCCTAGCGCCGGGGGAGGGGGCGGGAGGAGCCGGAGGAGGGGACGCCGCTTAAGGGTTAGGGCAAGAAGAGGAAGAAGAAGAGGCCGGGGGAGGCCGGGTGCGACTCAGGTTTTATATTAGGGATTAGCGATGCAATTTGTGTCGCTAATCCCTCGCTAATTTTTTTAAATATAATATGGATTAGTGATGCAATTATGCGTCGCTAATTTTATCGGTGAAAAATAATTGTGTCGCTAATGCGTCGCTAT
Source organism: Calamus simplicifolius (assembly GCA_900491605.1). Taxonomy (NCBI): domain Eukaryota; kingdom Viridiplantae; phylum Streptophyta; class Magnoliopsida; order Arecales; family Arecaceae; genus Calamus; species Calamus simplicifolius. The sequence goes on along the minus strand of UESW01003970.1, from coordinate 1,271,909 downwards.
TTTGGCGGCAATAACTAGCAGGAATTTTTTTTATTTTCTGAGAAATTAGCGATGCAAATAATTGCGTCGCAATGCGTCGCTATTTTGCCGGCAAAAACTGACGAATTTTTTTTTTATTTTCTGGGAAAATGCATCGCTAATGCATCGCTAAATAGCGACTCAATTAATTGCATCGCTGAATTAATGAAATTTTTTTATTTTCTGGATATTTGCGTCGCTAATGCATCGCTAAATAGCGACGCAATTAAGTGCGTCGCTGAATTAACATTTTTTTATTTTCTATGATATGCATCGCTAATGTATCACTAAATAGCGACGAAATTAAATGCGTCACAGAAATAACAAATTTTTTTAATTTTTGATTTTTTAATTTTTGTTTTTATAAAAACCATAATTTTTAAGTAACGAATTTTTAATTTTCGATCCGATGGTTGCGATCGATCGAAGCCATGATCCTGATCGGCGATGATCGACGGTTGCGATCGATCAAAGCCATGATCCCGATCGGCGATGATCGATCTCGGACTGTTGCGATCAATCCGATCGGTGACGATCCTGTTGGGGAGCGCGGAATACCCCCAAGATCACGGCTATAGCGTATATGAGTAATACAAAAACTTTTACCGTTCTAATCTATGAGTATAAGATCATACCTTCAGATTTGAACCTTGGAACACTTTGATTCGATTGCTCGACCTCAACCTTTTAGCCTTCCTCCGTATTCCCGAAAATGCCTTCCTTCTCTCATAAGATTGTGGGATCTCTCGGCCGACCTAGGATTTCTTGTTTTTCTTTTTTCTCAAAAACGTTAACCCTAGCAACCAACTGAGAGGGTATTTATAGGGCTACAACATGGACCAATAGGTAAATATGAAAAGGACTTCCCACGTAATTAAATCTCCCAATCCTACCCCGGGTTAGGATTCAATTACGTAAATTACAATTCATTCCACTAAAGAATTATAATTGTACTCCTAATCATATTCGAATTTATATTTTCGAGCCTTTATATTAAATACTTATTATCTCCCCACGTTAAGATTACATATATCCACCAATTAAATTTAATTACTGATAATATAATTTAATTGGGTGTTATTATCCTTGAGACTTATCCACTTAACTTATTTGATGTATCGGATTCAAGATCCACTTGCAAGATTTGATACAATCAAAACTTATAAGCTTTCTCAAGGGGATATCATTAATCCAAATTAACAGGACGTGGATTCCTTCAACTATTAATATTCACCATATATAATGTTATTACCCAACCCACTGAGTTTATTGACTCATATAGAATCTCACTCTATGTGTAATCAAAGCAATAATTACTACATACACATGTCTAGAAATAGAATTCAGATTAAGAGCATAAGTAATCATAATATTCATGAGTTTTAAATTATTTTATAAAGTCAGTATAAAATAATTAACTCAACTGGGTCCTGTTCAATACACACAAAGTGTACTAGCACAAATAGTTAGAATAAACCATTCCCCGTAGTCAAGACAGACCTACTAAAAATTTGTGCTACAGTTCTACTGATGGTGTGTCCAATTCCATCTAAAACTGTGAACAATAAACTTGTATTCCAAAAGAACCGATGATCTAGTCTTCTGTGTGTAAGCCGTACTCTACACACTAGATCAAATACTCTTTGTAAATACTAGACACATGCACATATATAGTAAATGGCACACATTCCTCAAAATGAATTCTCATTAAAATGTAAAGACATAACATAAAGCATATTTTTTAGTCTATATCTCTATCAGATCCGACGGTTGCGATCGATCGAAGCCATGATCCCGATCGGTGATGATCGATCTTGAACCATTGCGATCAATCCGATCGACGATAATCTGACGGTTGCTATCGATCGAAACTATGATCCCGATCGGCAATGATCAATCTTGGACCGTTGCGATCAATCTGATCGGCGATGATCCGACGGTTGCGATCGATCGAAGCCATGATCCCGATCCTTGATGATCGATCTCGAACCGTTGCGATCAATCCGATCGGCAATGATCCGACGGTTGCGATCGATCGAAGTCATGATCCCGATCGACAATGATCGATCTCGGACCGTTGCGATCAATCCAATCGGCAACAATCCGATGGTTGCAATCGATCGAAGCCATGATCCTTATCGGCGATGATCGATCTCGGACCGTTGCGATCAATCCGATCGGCGACGATCCGACGGTTGCGATCAATCGAAGCCATGATCCCGATCGGCGATGATCGATCTCGGACCATTGCAATCAATCCGATCGGCGATGATCCGTCGGTTGCGATCGATCGAAGCCATGATCCTGATCGGCGATGATCGATCTCAGACCGTTGCGATCAATCCGATCGACGACGATTCGATGGTTGCGATCGATCGAAGCCATGATCCCGATCGACGATGATCGATCTCAGACAGTTGCGATCAATCCGATCGACGATGATCCAACTGTTGCGATCGATCAAAGCTATGATCCCGATCGGCGATGATCGATCTCGGACTGTTGCGATCAATCCAATCGGTGACGATCCGACGGTTGCGATCGATCGAAGCCATGATCCCAATCGGCGATGATCGATCTCGGATCGTTGCGATCAATCCGATCGGCGACGATTCGATGGTTGCGATCGATCCAAGCCATGATACCGATTGGCGATGATCGATCTCGGACCATTGCGATCAATCTGATCAGCGACAATTCGACGGTTGCGATCGATCCATGCCATGATCCCGATAGGCGATGATCGATCCGACGCAAGTACCAAAATTAATTTTTTTTAAATAATTACGATGCATTTCATTACATCATAATGTTTTATTTTTATTTTTTATCTTTTAATTATATTTAATAAAAAATTTTAAATTGCAACGCATTATTTGCGTCGCTAGATTAAAAATTAATTTTTTTAATTTTTTGATTTATTGCATCGATAATGCGTTGCTATTTAATATAATCAAATTTTTAAAAAAAATTGCAACACACTAAATTGTGTCGTAATATTTTTATTTAATTATATTTTATAAAAATTAATTTTCTTCAAAAAATTGCGATGCACCTTGTGGCATCGCAATGTAGCGACTTATTTTATTTGCGTCGCTAAATTGCGACGCATTTCGATGCATCGCAATTTTTTATTTTTGTTTTTTTATAAAATTTATTTTTTTAAAAAAATTACGACATAATACTTGCGTCGCTAAATTAAATATTAATTTTTAAAATTTTCTGGTTTATTGCGTCACTATTTAACATAATTAATTTTTTTAAAAAAATTGTGACGCACTGAATTGCATCGCAATATTTTTATTTCATAATTATATTTTATAAAAATTAATTTTTCTTTAAAAAATTATGACGCACCTTGTGGCGTCGCAATGTAGCGACTCATTTTATTTGCGTCGCTAAATTGTGACGCATTTCGATGCATCGCAATTTTTTATTTTTAATTTTTTATAAAATTTATTTTTTTAAAAAAAATTGCGATGCAATACTTTCGTCGCTAAATTAAAAATTAATTTTTTTAAATTTTATGGTTTATTGCATCGCTAATGCGTCACTATTTAACATAATTAATTTTAAAAAAAAAATTGCGATGCATTGAATTGCATCACAATATTTTTATTTTATAATTTTATTTTATAAAAATTAATTTTTCTTAAAATAATTGCGACACACCTAGTTGTGTCGCAATGTAGCGAATCATTTTTTATGCGTCGCTAAATTGCGACACATCTAGTGGCATCGCAATTTTTAATTTTTTATATTTTAATTATATTTTATCAAATTTAATTTTTTTAAAAAAATTTGCGATGCATTACTTGCGTCACTAAATAAAAAATTAATTTTTTTTAATTATCTAGTTTATTGCATTGCTAATGCTTCGCTATTTAACATAATTACTTTTTAAAAAAAATTGCGACGCACTAAATTGCATCGCAATATTTTTATTTCATAATTATATGTTATAAAAATTAATTTTTCTTAAAATAATTGTGACGCACCTAGTTACGTCGCAATGTAGCGACTCATTTTTTATGTGTCGCTAAATTGCGACGCATCTAGTGGCATCGTAATTTTTTATTTTTTTATATTTTAATTATATTTTATAAAATTTATTTTTTTAAAAAAAAATTGCGACACATTACTTGTGTTGCTAAATTAAAAATTAATTTTTTTTAATTATCTAGTTTATTGCATCGCTAATGTGTCGCTATTTAGCGACGCAAATATTTGTATCGCTAAATAGTGACGCACTATTTGCGTCGCTAAATTAAAATTTAATATTTTTTAATTTTTTGAGCTATGCATCGCTATTTAGCGGCGCAACAGTTGTGTCGTTAATTTAACGATTTTTTTTAAATTTTTTAATTTTTTACGTCGCTATTGAGTCGCTAAATAGCGATGCAGGTTTCTGGGGTCGCTAATTGCGTCGCTATTTTTTGTTGTCGCTGAGGCGTCACAATTTGGTCGCAATTTAGCGATGCAAAGATGTGTTGCTAAATTTGCGTCGCTATTTCAGTATTTTCTTGTTGTGATTGCTAGACCTTCGTCAACTACCCGTAGGCAACTCCAAGTTGGTGACTTTCTGTCACACCCGACCCAATATTGGATCCAGGGGTGGCAATCCGCCACATGCCAGGCATGCAAGGCATCCTGAATCATAACACTTAATGCAAGGAGAGGTAATAACCATATGTCATTCAGAGTCAATAACCTTAATACAAGCCATAATTATGAGTTTTGGGCTACATGCCCATCATACATAAATCAATGGGGTTACAATAAAATATTGGATCTAAGTTATTTTAAGAGAAGCTCCAACTACCCCATATTCCCTTTATCAGTCTTGTGGCTCTGAAAAATATTGTCAGATTTAAATGAGCTCACACTCAATAAGTAAGACTACTATAATATAATATAATCGTTTCAAGATTTTATCAAAGCAGATTTGCATGTAAAACATATATAAAGCTTTCAATTTTAAATACATTTTGTCATGTTATCAAAACATGCATATCGTATGCTCGAAGTAATTTTGGAAGCTTAGTCATGCAATAATTCCAAAATATGCAATGCAATCAAACCCATTATATCTATATAATTATTAACTTTTATCTGTGTTCCACGGCCCTACACCATATCCGTAAACACCCCACTAGCGTATCACTCTTAAATGTCCCCTAAGAGAAAGGGTCATAGTACCAGCATTATGCCATATATCATAATAAGTCACAGCATATCCTACAGATGTGTGTCCTCCACATATTCCCTCTGTGGAGGTGGATCCCGTGTCTCATGGCATATCATATGATTTTATGTTATGGAGAACCGCGACGACGCATAATAGCATATTCTCAAGTATTATATTTATGTCTTGCATGCAATATATCATGCATCCTCACAAGCATAAGCTTCTTACATATATAGTGGTTTGAACATTAGCAATTGCATATAATTATATCAAGTAGTACTAATTGGTTTTGTAAAGTCAAGATAATTATATCCCTCATTAGTTATATAAAAGTCATTACTTTAGAAGATATCAGCAGTTGCAAATAACCATACCAAATAATAAATTGCATACTCATGGTACTATTTAATAATTTCAAAATAGTCAAATCAAATACCACAATTCCATTATTTCTCATTTCATAAATTAATACAGCTATAATTCCAAAATTTACATATTAAGTAATTTATAAAATCATAATAATTAGCTTACTTACTCATGAAAATAGTGATAAATGACTTACTTACCTTCTGATACTAATCCAAAAGTGTAAATCAGTTATTTGGGCACCTGAGTACCTATAGCATCAATTTTTTAATTTTTAATATCTAAAATCAGCAGATCAAAATATCTTCTAAACTTTATCCAGTTAAATCCTTGGGCCAACTTGGGGCTTGAATATCTCCAAATGTATAAGTCCAAACGAAAAAATAAAATACCCCACGAAACTAGGATTCACACTGATCCAAACTTCAGCTTCCTTTTATCAGATCTGGCCCAATTTGGGGCCCAAAAAATCAGCCCAATAGGGCTAATTGAGTTGGGCCGAACCTGGGCCCAACTCCTCCCTTCTTTTCTTCCCCCCTCCTCTCTCTTTGTTTCTCTATTTCTTCCTTCCCTGGTTCACCCAACCAGGGTGAGTGGAGAGTGGCATGCCCAGCCGGTGGGAAGCCGACTGGACTCCACCGAATGCCTCTTCAATGCTGGTGGGGGCTGGTGCTTGGAGCTCTGGCCCGGCGAGCCAACGGGCACGCCATTGGGCCCGAACCAGTAAACGGGAGCCGGTTTGGCTCCCATGTGAGGGAAGGGCCTCCGGTGGTCCTCTCCTCCTCATCTTCTCTCCTCTCTCTCTCCCTCAGCGTGGTGGCAGATGCAGCGGCACGGTGATGAGGTGACAACAGAACTGAGGAGAGGGGAAGGAAGAAGAGCACGGTGAGGAAAGGCTCCTCCCCTCCTCCCCTTTTATTCTTGCGGAAAAGGGGAAGGGGAGAGAGAAAAGGCCCGTGCCTCCCTTCCTTCGGTCAATAATGGCGAAGGAAGGGGCGGTGCCTCCCTTCCTCTGATCAAAAATGATGGAGCTGCCATGGTACGCTACGTATGGTGCCGTGATTTTCACATGGTGCGGCATCGTTGAAGAACAGGGGTTCACACTTTCTTCTCCCCATCTCGAGTTGAAGAACAGGGGTTCACACTTTCTTCTCCCATCTCGAGTATAGCCTCTTGCCACGGGATTTCAAGCCAGAGTTTTATGGTTTTTCTTTGTTTCACAGCATCAAAAGGCAATTTTCCGGCAATGACCTCTTCTCGCCAGCAGCCTTCTTTGGCGGGTAACACTACCATTCCCTTCTTTGTTGCGTAAGTTATCCTAAGGTTTTGTAGTTCGAGCATTGGCTGTGGTGATCGTCAAGAAGAAAAAAGAGAGAGGAAAGTTGCTCTATTTTAGGCTGTGTTTGGATGTCAAAAAGTTATTTCAGGAATAGAAATACGAATTCCGTAGGAATAGCTTATTCCCTTTGTTATTCCAGATTTTTATTTGGATGAAAATCTGGTATTCCATGTTATTCCAGTGCAATTAATGCAGTGTTATTCCAAATGATGTTTGGATGACATGGGAATAAGCATGTATTCAATAGGAATAGATGAAGAATTTTTCTAAAATTTCAATGATACCCCTTCCAATAAAAATCGTTTATCAATTTTTATTTTTTAAAATGACTTGAATAAATTATTATTTATTAATAAATAAGGTAGTAAATTAATTATTATTAATAAAATAATATAAGAAAATACTTAATAAATTATTTTATATTAATAAAGAAAAAAAATAACATACTTAATTTATTATTTTCTATTAATAAATTTATTTAATTTTAAATTATATTATAAATTTATTTAATTTATTTAAATGACATTATAAATAAATTTATTTAATTTAATTCCATCGGTGCCCCTGGAATAGCTGTAGTGGGAATAGGAGCTATTCCATGGGGTACCATGGAATAAGAAATCGGAATAAGAGGGGTTGACTGGAATAGCTGTTCTAGTGGGGCTCATGCTCCTTTTTCATTGTGTTTGGGAGAATAAGGCGGAATAAGGGCCTATTTCAGGTCTTATTCCTCCATCCAAACACAGCTTTTGAATATAGAGAATCAAGAAGTATGAAACGAAGAAAGAAAGAGAGAGAGAGGAGTGGTCGCCATCGGTGGCTGACCGACCAAGGGAGGTCAGTGCCGACTTTACACCACTGGTGATCATGGGTCCAGAATAGAACAATGGAAACGGGAACAGGAAAAAAAAAAAGGCTTTGGTTAGCTCTTGAGCCTAGTTGAACCCAATTGTTGAAGCCCAAATTTGAGATGACCCAATGTGTTAGGATATAAGTTTGAATCTGGGATAGTTTTAGTTTGTGAAGAAATTTTTGTTTTTTTGTTTGGGCTGATACACGTTGAGACAATTAAGCTACAAATTGGGTTCAATATTAAACTTGGTAGAATGATTGGATTTATCTTGCCATCATAGCTTTTAGAAATTAAAATTTTAAATATTATGTTGTAGGTGTCAAAGCCTAAACAGTTGATTTGGACTTATGGAATAGTAAGCAAGCCATTTATCATGAATAATTTAATAAATTATTAAATTATATAATTTTTAAATAAATTATTTGTATATATTTAGATATTATTTTTGTATCTGCTATTATCATGCAAATGAATTCTGACACATTATTTTATTCATTTGAAAACTTGATAATGATTTTTTTAGATTTTAAATAAATTTTGCATAATTCAAATAAACAAATAAATAAATAAATCATAATCATAAATAAATAAATAATGATAATAATAGTGATAGTAATAATATTATATGTGAAAGTAATATAAATAATAAATTAATATTGCTTATGAAAAATAAATGGTTGTTATACTTGTTCAAACTATAAGTTAGTATAAATATTGGATTTTAATATTATTAGCTTGGATAATATGATATGAATGTATGCATATGTTTGGTTAACCTAAAGAATTTTATGGTTAACATTTGCATAAGAAATAAAAATAAGTTCTAAATAAGAAAATATGTTACTCGCGGTCCATTATGATGCGATTATGTAATATGATCTCTGATATCGGGATCCATCTTCACAGAGGATATATGTGGAGGATACACCCCTATATGTCGTGTTCTATTCTAGCCCTCACCCATAGAAATTATATGTGGTATTCTATTCTGGCCCTCACCCACAGGGATTATATGTGGCGTTCTGTTTTAGCCCTATCATCGGGATATATGTGGACATAGTTTGTGACCGTAGTGTATTCGTAATAAGATGAAATACAATATGATGATTTAAAAACTTAGAACTAAAATTTTGAGTCATAATATGCATTATGATTTCATTGAATTTTAAGAACATAAGTAACATCAGATAGTAATATGATATGAAAGTTTTGATATATGAAAGTTTTGACATATGATAATAAGTAAATCAAGACATGCTATATTCTTAAAGTTATATGATATGTTTTATGTTAGGCTTACTTATTGAATGCGAACTCATTAAACTCTTATTGATATTTTTTAGAGCTAAAGAAATAAAGAGGGACATGAATAGATTGAAGTTTATGTCAGCTTATCTTAGATAAAAATTTATGTTTTCTTGTATTTTGGACATCTTTTTATTTGAAATTTATAATAAGAATGTTAGTACTTTTGATGGTATAATAGTTAATTGACTTTTGATTGATAATCATTTTTGTTATTGAACGTCTGGCATGCTTAGCATGTGGCGGGTTATCATCTCTTGGATCCATCCTTGAATCCGGGGTGTGACAATTATAGTGGTATCAAAACTTGGTTTCAGACTCTAAGAGATATTGGGTAGATGAGACTTTAATTAGAAATGCAATCTAAAACAAATGAATATATGGTATTAGAGCCATGCACCAGCCGAAAGTGCAGAAACTAAGTGCTACACAGGACAAAATGCTATATCCATGGGGGATGTAAGCCACCTCTTGAACTTATGGAGGCCACCTCTAGAATTCTGCCTACTTAGTGGTTGCGATCATGTACCCCTGGCAACGAGAACATCGCCTCTATAAGGGAGGTAGATTGTGATGCTCCTCCCAATAGTCCCACATCGAAAAATTAGGAATTGATTGCATGGTTTATATGTGGTAAAGTAAGAAGAACAAGGTACTAATTGGATTCCTTTTAAGCTGTGATAGTCCAAGTTGATGTGAACCTTGTCCATTTTACTTTCTTGTAACTAAATGGGTTCATGAATTTATAGGCCCGGTTGTTAGAATGGGCCACCCATTTTTTCATCTATTTTAGACCATCAGGACTACCTTATCATGATACACAAGGACAAAGACTTGTCAATTAAGGCTTGCTGTAAAAAAGACCCACCAACCACTTATAATATGTGGGTGACAATCATATACAAGCTAAAAGCCTGAAATAAGAAAAGATAACAAAAATTGTATGTATAAGAATCCTCGTCCCTCTTGGACATAATCTATTTTAATTTTATTTAGCTATAATTAACTTTTAAATTTAATTTTAAAAAAAGATTTAGAAATAATATTTATATGTTAAAAATAGTATTAATTAATGAAATTAAATCTGAAGTAAATGCTAAGTTAGAGATTTTGAGAGAGGCTTTAGAATATAAATGTTTTAAGATTAGTAGAACTAAAACTGAATACATAAAATGTAATTTTAGTAGAAGTAAAAATACAAATGAAGAGACAATAAAGATTGAAAGCCAAGAAATACAATGGAGTGAAAAATTTAGGTATTTGGAATCAATTATGCAGCACGAAGGTGAAATGGATGAAGATATGAATCATAGAGTTAAAGCAAGATGGATTAAGTAAAAGAGTTCTTTGGAAAAGTATTGTATAATCGATGCATCCTATTAAAATTGAAAGAAAAATTTATAATACTGCTTTTAGGCCAGCTATGCTATATAGAACAAAATGTTGGCAAATACCGAAACAACATATGGATAAATTAAGTGTAACAAAAATGTGCATGATGGATATGCTATAAAATTTTAAAAGATAGAATTAGAAATAAATATATGCGGGAAATGATAGAAGTATTCCTAATTAAAGATAAAATAAGAGAATTGATTATGGTGGTTTGGACATATACAATGAAGACCTTTAGATGCTCTAATTAGAAAGAATGGTCTTTTAACAATCCATGGTAAGGATAGAGGTAAAGGTAGACCAAACTAATATGGACAGAAATAATTAAAAAGATATAACTATTTGTAATTTGAGTATTGATTTAGTCCTGAATAGAGCACTAAGAGTGAAGGAAGCAGATTCATGTAACCGACTCCATGTAATTGAAAAAAAGGCTTAGATGAGTTGAGTTGAGTATCTCTATATTAAAAATAATTTATTATTAATTCTTCCTTTCAATGGTTATAAGCCTATCAAAGATAAGTTTGACTGCTACAAATCTTTTTATATTGCATTTGTTTTTTAAAGATTATTTGATAAATATAAGGTTTCATTTGATTTTTAAGAATATTTTTTTTATTTTACATTTTTCTCTAAAAAATATATTTCATAAATAAAAATAAAAATTACTTTTTATTTTCATTACAAATGATATGATTTAAAAGGGTAAAAAAAAAAGGAAAATACCATCAATTTCTTTGTTTTCAAGTTTTTTAGTCTTTGTCTTTTATTTTTTATTTCTTTTAATAAAAAATGGTGGCAACTTAAAAGTTTTTCTATCATTTTGGTACTGTATTTTCATCCATAAAATATATTTTTATAAATATTTTTTTTTATAAAAATGCAGATAAAAAATAAGTTTGTTTTTAAAAACCAAACAGACCATGCAATATTCACTTTTTTAAGCCCTATGTTTATTTTTTCATGAATCAAAATATTGGTCAGAAGAATGAAAATTGAGGAATACGTACACCCTCTGCTAACAAGAAAAGCGTTATGAAAATTTTTAAGTAATTATCGGTCAATAATAATATATGAGATATATAGTTTTTGAACAATAATACCGAATGATGATAATATGAGATAGTTGTTGGCCGGAACAGCAGCAGCAGCTGATCCAAATCAAACCGGCAATCAGCGCAATTCACGTACGACTGAGATTACCCGATGTCGATGCACCAGTGAGCGAATTTTTTATTTTTAGTTTGCGCATGCGCAGGGGCGACCATCTCCTTCTTTATTATTTTCTTCTAGATATCTATTGACTCCATAATTAACCTGCGGTGAATTAATATAAGAATCTCTGCTCGAGATATAAGTATAACCCGTCCATTATTATTATTATTATTATTATTTATACATACATATTATATTTGGCAGATGATTCGATCATTAATTCAGGTGAAAGAAAATCCACTGAAACATAATTATTTTTTTTTTGATCCAACTACAGGCTACAGCAGCACGCAGCAACAATAGAGCAAACGAAATTAAGGGTACCGATTGGAACAATTGAAGAGGACGCAAAAGAAGAACAGAATGGGTGTGTGCAAGCAAGAAGCACTAGCTAGCAGAAATTACTTGCAGCGAAATCTCCAGGCAAAAGTCCACGTACGGAATGACAGCCATAACAAGTGAGGCAGTAAAGCAAAAAAAAGGAGGGTTGTTCGTTCGTTCGTTCGTTCGTTCGTTCACTGATCGCATGAAAAAAGAGGCAGCAGAGGGATCACACATGAGGGGAGGACAATCCAGTGATAATTGGGGTGAAGGAAGACGAAAACCATCGTGGCGAAACCTGAAGTCACGAAAAAAACGGCGACGTGCTCGAAACCTGTGGCCAGCTCTGGATGGTTGCGGCGATACGTGATGGACGACAGCGAGGAAGAGAAGAGGCCAAGCACGGAGAGGGAGAGCACGTCCATTGGGCTGGGAGCTGGATGCGTCGGCGCATCAGCATGGATCAAAAAAGCCTTACCGCTTTCCGTTGCGATGAAGGATGAGAGGAGAGTCAGCATCACGCCAATGGCGAACATAGGCATGCCTTGGATCAAAGTCCGCAGCAATGGCACGGGGCGGCGATCACCCTCTCCTCCTCCTCCTCCTCCTCCTCCATTATTAGAACCTCTGCAAGACTCTGCAGGGCTCTGGTAGCTTCCGGTTTGAGACATGATGAGACAAGCTTTAATTATGAATTAATTAGGAGTGGGAGGTTCTATATATATATATATGGAGGCAGGTGATCAACGAGCAAAGAACAAGGGAGGAACGGACGGAATGATTGATGCATGGGCACGACGGACATGAATGGTAGGATGGAGATGCAAACAAAGCAAAGAGTGGTGTCCTTTTTCACAGACGGGCAAATTCAGACAAGTTTGAAGACGATGAAGTCATCGATCCTTTGTTCTGAGAGTAGCAGACACGATTCACCATCCAATGCCTCCGGGATACATACGGATCGAGAGGAGGTTTGGACTGTTTTTGTGGCGCGGGGATTTTGTCCTACAAGAGCTGGAATATTGGACCGCAGCGGATATGTCGTATGGGACAGTGATTCTTGGAGTTGGAGTTTACCACCAACACCTAAGCTAACAAGACTCCAACACCAACTCCAAGAAACCGTTGGATAATGGGCTAAACTAGGCTTGAATACTCTAATGGACCTTGAAAGTCCATTACTTTCTTATATGTGTGAATGAAAAATTACAAAAATATATAGTTTCACATCAAAAAAATCAAGAAAGGAAGGTTCACTTATATGCAAAAGACTTCCTTGAAGCTTAGTTCCTTAGGCTCACAATAAGTGGAGAGCTTGCATCACCTTTGCGCATGCACATGAAGGGCGCAATAGGCGTTTGTAGGCACACTTTGCACGTGTACATCGTCGCGAGGAGCTTGAGAGGCTTTAAATTTTTTATAGATCATGAGGATCCAACGGTGGAGACTGATCGGATCAAGATAAAGAGCTGAGATTAATTGACTATTGATCATCGGATCAGGATCAGAACTGATCGTTGATCGATCAGATAAAGGATCGAGATGCAGTGATCAAATCATGATCGCAATCGCGATCCAACGCCTCACACCCGTCGGTTAACCAGTCAACAAGACGGTTGGTGATAAGGCACCCATCCGATCGTCGGCTGGTGATAAGGCACCCGTCCGATCATACGGTTGGAGATAAGTCAACGATCTGATCATGAAAAGGCATATCAAAGATGTGCAACCGCCTATCTGATAACATGATCATCAGATTACGATGATGAAAAGGCTTATCAGAATGAGGATAGGCTTATCTGATCGGTTGATCTTCAGATCACAGCCATGAAAAGGCTTATCCGATCGCCTGATCTGAAGATCACGATATTAATGGGCAGATCAAGGGTGATAAGCATTTAACCCTCACATCCTTTGATCAAATCCGATCAAAGAATTCAAATTAAATTCAATTTCGTAGGGTTGCTTCCAAGGGGCACCTAAAAACCTATAAATAGGACCCAAGACCATTCATTTCATTCATTCTAATTCCATTTCGAATTGAGTTCTCTCTTAGGCATTTGCATACTTTCCTAAGGGTAGTATAGCAATAATGTATTAAAAAGAGAGTAGCATTCTTGGTTCAATTTTTTGGTGAATTGTAGTGCTGCTTTCATCAAAAGGAGACTGTTGTATCCTGGGAGACAATCGTCATACTGACCGTAAGCACCATTGCGGGACAAAATTATCTTAAGGACATAGAGTGTAACTCTAGCCTCAGTTTGATAGATTAGGTAACCACCATCTGCCACACCACCCAACAATCTTAAGATAATTCCTGCTACCACGGAAGTGCTGCTGCATATGGCTACTATGACGACATCAGTTCAAGCCGAGAGATCGGAGAAATTCTCTAGCACGGACTTCAAGAGGTGGCAACAGAAGATGCTGTTCTACCTCACAACTCTGAACCTGGTCAGAGTGCTGAATGAAGATCCACCTGTCCTGAAGGAAGGGGAGACCGACAAGCAAGTCATTGCTGCAGTGGAGGCATGAAAGCACTCAGACTTCCTTTGCAAAAACTACATCCTGAATGGTCTGGACAATACTATTGCTACTGCCAAGGAGTTATGGGCATCCCTGGACAAAAAGTACTAGACAGAGGATGCTGGACACAAGAAGTTTGTGGTTGGAAGGTTCTTAGACTATAAAATGGTCGACCACAAAACAGTTATGGAGCAAGTACAAGAGCTCCAAATCATCTTGCATGAGATACATGCAGAGATAATATCTCTCAACGAGTCATTCCAGGTAGCTGCCATCATAGAGAAGCTACCACTACTATGGAAGGACTTCAAGAACTACCTGAAGCATAAGCGGAAGGAGATGGGACTTGAAGACCTAATTGTCCGCCTGATAATCGAGTAGGACAATAAGATCCAAGACAAGAAGACAAGAGGACAACCTGCTGAGCCAAAGGCCAACCTCATAGAAGGAAGAAAGAAACGCAAGTTTCCAGGCAAAGGCTTTAAACAGAAGAAGGGCAATCCTAAGAAATATAAATTCAAGGGAAAGTGCTTTGTTTGTGGAAAGCAATAATACAAATTCAAGGACTGCCATTTCAAGGACAAAGAAAAGAAAGAAGTCAACGTTACTGAAACCCTATCCAAAGAGGTATCCGAGATGATGCTGTCAGCTGTTATATTTGAAACAAACATGGTTGACAAAGCAAATGAGTGGTATATCGACACTTGAGCTACCAGACATGTTTGCTCTGATAAGAGTATATTCTCATCATATACTCCTATCAATGGCAAAAATTTAGTCATGGGTAACTCCGCTACATCCAAGATAGAAGGACTTGGCCGCATTGTTATGAAGATGACATTTGGCAAGAAGCTTCTACTGAATGATGTGCTACATTCCTAACATCCGGAAGAATCTTATATCAGGCTCCCTCCTAAGCAAACATGGCTTTAGGATGGTCTTTGAGTCTGATAAATTTGTACTCACTAAGGGAAGGATATTTATTGGAAGGGGTTACTTGAATAATGGATTATTCAAGGTGAATGTAATGACTGTACACAGAAACCTTGAAATAAATAAAGCTTCTTCTTCTGCTTATATGGTTGACTCTTCTTGTCTATGGCATGATAGATTAGGACATGTAAATTTTAATTCATTATGAAAATTAATGAAATTAGAATTATTACCTAATCGTGAAATCGATCTACATTACAAGTGTGACGTGCTAGTTGAAGCTAAATTAGCAAAAACACCATTTTCATCAGTTGAAAGAAATACCGAACCTCTTGACTTAATTCACAGTGATTATGTGACTTAAAGTTAGTTCAAACTAGAGGAGGTAAAAGTATTTTATAACATTTATTGAAGATTCAACAAGATACTGCTATGTGTATCTACTAAAGTCTAAAGATGAGGCTTTAGAAATGTTTAAATGTTATAAGAATGAAGTTGAAAATCAACTTGGAAAAAAGATTAAGGCCATAAGGAGTGATAAAGGTGGTGAATACGATGCACCTTTTGACGAATTATGTCAAGAGCATGGCATTATTCATCAAACTACTGCTCCTTATTCGCCTCAATCTAATAGAATTGCGGAACGTAAAAACCATACATTAAAAGAAATGATGAATGCTATGTTAATAAATTCTAGTACACCACAGAATTTATGGGGAGAAGCAATTCTCTCAGTAAATCATATTCTAAATAAGATACCTCTTAAGAAGAAGGAAGTTACTCCATATGAGTTGTGAAAAGGAAAGAAGCCTTCTTACAATTATTTAAGAGTGTTGGGGTGTCTAGCTAAAGTAGCTATTCCGAATCCCAAAAAGGTCAAAATAGGACCTAAAACTGTTGATTGTATATTTATTGGTTATGCACATAATAGTAGTGCATATCGCTTTCTTGTGTATAAATCAGATATATCTGATATATAGATAAATACAATCATGGAATCAAGAAATGCAACATTCTTTGAAGATATATTTCCAAGTAAAAGGAAATTAGAAATAAGTTCAAATAAAAGAACTTATGATAATAATACTGTTAGTAGTAGTCATCAGGAAGAATATCCTGAAGATGAACCCAGACGCAGTAAGAGACCAAGAGTTGCAAAGTCTTTTGGTCCTGATTATGTAAGTTATATGTTACAAGATGAACCTCGGACATTCAAGGAGGCAATGTCTAATCCAGAAGCACCCTTTTGGAAAGAAGCTGTCAATAATGAAATTGAGTGCATCATGCATAATCATACCTGAGAGTTGGTAGACTTACCATCTAGTATGAAACCTTTAGGATGCAAGTGAATTTTTAAGAAAAAGCTAAAGGCTGATGGATCAATTGACAAGTATAAAGCCAGATTAGTGGCTAAGGGCTTCAAATAAAAAGAAGGTATAGACTTCTTTGATACCTATTCACCAGTAAGTAGAATAACATCTATAAGAATGTTAATCGCTTTTGCATCCATTAACAATCTTAAAATTTATCAAATGGATGTTAAAACTACTTTTCTGAATGGTGAATTAGATGAAGAAATATACATGGAACAACCTAAGGGATTTATTGTTCCAGGACAAGAAAAGAAGGTGTGTAGACTTGTTAAATCCTTATATGGATTAAAGCAAGCACCTAAACAATGGCATATAAAATTTGATAATATAATGTTATCAAATGGATTCAAAATAAATGAATGTGACAAATGTATATATGCCAAAACCCTACCTGAAGGGTATGTGATAATCTGCTTATATGTAGATGACATGTTAATCATTGGTAGTAATATTAAAATGATTAAACAGATAAAGAAAATATTGATCAAACATTTTGACATGAAAAATATGGGTGTTGCAGATGTTATACTAAGGATTCAAATCACTAGAACATCTAAAGAAATAATATTATCTCAATCTCATTATATTGAGAAAATATTAAATAAGTATAAAAAGTATGATACTAGCCCGATGAAAACACCTATAGATGTTAATCTACATTTGGCTAAGTATACTGGAGAACCCATATCTCAATTGGAATACTCACGTATAATTGGCAGTTTAATGTATGTCATGAATTGCACTCGTCCTGACATAGTATATACTGTCAATAAGTTGAGTAGATTCACAAGTAATCCAGGTCCAAATCATTGGATAGCTCTAATAAGGGTATTAAGATATCTGCGATATACCTTAAGTTATGGAATTACATTATTCAAAATATCCAGTTGTACTAGAAGGATACAGTGATGCAAATTGGATATCGAACACAGAAAATACGAAATCCACAAGTGGATATGTATTCACCTTAGGAGGAGGTGTTATGTCATGAAAATCTTCTAAACAAACATGTATAGCTCGATCCACTATGGAATATGAGTTTATTGCTTTAGAAAAGGCAACTGAAGAAGCAGAATGGCTTCGAAACCTTTTAGAAGATATTCCATGTTGGCCAAAGCCTGTGTCTGCAATATGCATACATTGTGATAGTCAATCGGTAATATGCAGAGTACAGAATAAGGTATATAATGGCAAGTCTAGACATATACGTCGCAGACATAATACCATTAAGCAGTTACTTAAAATTGGTGTAATTTCTATTGACCATGTTCAATCAAAGAAAAACCTAGCGGATCCATTAACAAAGGGGTTACCAAGAGATCAAGTAAACTATTTATCGAGGGGAATATGTTTAAAACCTATAACTGAAAAATCTTCATAGTGGATACCCAACCTAGCTGACTGAAGATCCCAAGATCTAGGTTCAAAAGGGACAACTAAATTATGAACAGACTTAATAGCACTAAGGATGTACAATCCTACTCATTCCTATGATAATTGGTGCTACCTGCTAAAGGTACTAGGATAAGCATTGCTTTTAATGATTCTTATGACATCAACATTCATGTGGGGTATAGTAGGATACTCTTAATAAGAATTACCTATGTGAGTGTGAACTGGGCCAATTCTACGAGAATTTTAGGTTTAATTCTCTGAAGCACTCATGAGACCAGGAGTTGTTCGGGGCCAAAATGAACACAACCATGAGAACCAAAAGAATGCTAGGGAAGAAGTTGCATGATTGTTATTGTCTTAGTTTACACAAAACGCTGAAAGGTTCAAGACATCATGTTCACCTTTTAGCAAGTAAACTCGATAACAACTCACTAAGGAAGGTTCAAAGCCACAAGCTACCTATCCTGATACAACTTCATCCCATTATACTCTCTTTAGTGTGTCTGCATATTCATTTGCATTAAAATCCTTTTATGTGGGGGTTTGCCTTTGCTGATCTTTGATGATCTTTGATCTAAGTCCAATTTTCATTCATATGGGGGGTTGTTGGGTAATGGGCCAAAATAGGCCTTGAATACCCTAATGGGCCTTGAAAGCCCATTACCTCCTTATGTGTGTGAATGAGAAATTGCGGAGACATTTAGTCCCACATCGAAAAAATCAAGAAAGGAAGGTTCACTTATATGGAAACGACTTTCTTGAAGCTTAGTTCCTTAGGCTCACCACAAGTGGAGAGCTGCATCACCCTCGCGCACGCGCACGAAGGGTGCAATGGGCGTTTTGTAGGCGCACTTCGCACGTGCGCATCGTCGCGAGGAGCTTGAGGGGCTTTAAATTTTTTATAGATCATGAGGATCCGATGGTGGAGACTGATCGGATCAAGATAAAGGGCTGAGATCAATTAACCGTTGATCATCGGATCAGGATCAGAACTGATCGTTGATCAATCAGATGAAGGGTCAAGATGCGGTGATCAAATCATGATCACGATTGCGATCCAATGCCTCACACCCATCGGTTGACCAGTCAACAAGACGGTTGGTGATAAGGCACCCGTTGATCGTCGGCTGGTGATAAGGCACCCATCCGATCGTACGGTTGGAGATAAGTCAACGGTCTGATCATGAAAAGGCATATCAAAGACGTGCAACCGCCCATCTGATAACATGATCATTAGATCACGATGATGAAAAGGCTTATCAGAATGAGGATAGGCTTATCTGATCGGCTGATCTTCAGATCACAGGCATGAAAAGGCTTATTCGATCGCCTAATCTGAAGATCACGATGTTAATGGGCATATCAAGGGTGATAAGCCTTTAACCCTCACATCCTTTGATCAAATCCGATCAAAGAATTCAAATTAAATTCAATTTCGTAGGGTTGCTTCCAAGGGGCACCTAAAAACCTATAAATAGGACCCAAGACCCTTTCATTTCATTCATTCCAATTTCATTCCGAATTGAGTTCTCTCTTAGGTATTTGCATACTTTCCTAAGGGTAGTATAGCAATAGTGTATTAAAAAGAGAGTAGCATTCTTGGTTCGATTTTTTGATGAATTGTAGTGCTGTTTTCATCAAAAGGAGACTATTGGATCCTGGGAGACAATCGTCATACTGATTGTAAGCACCATTGCGGGACAAAATTATTTTAAGGACATAGAGTGTAACTCTAGCCTCGATCTGATAGATAAGGTAGCCACCATCTGCCACACCACCCAATAGAAACGATGCCTCTTAGAGTGAATAAATATTGGGGCTACCCTCTTGCATGGCATCTATGGCGTTGATACCTGTCTGTCATAGAAGGTGACTCCAGCACTGTACGTAATTTAATAGATTAAGTCTAGCTCTTACCGTCTCCACTCCTACCGTTATTTCAAGGCCACATCAATCATGAGATGTAAGGGAAACGGGCCGAATTGCTGATTTTATTGCTTCAAACCAGCAGTATCCCTTTCAGTGACCATGCAATATTGGACAGAATTAAGTTTTGCCTGATGATTCATGCTATATATATGTTCTACCTCTGGATGGCTTAGAGAAGTGTCCTTTCCTTTACTAGAAAAAACAAAAAAACAATAACACAGCGATAAAAATCTAATGAATTTTGACTACTGTCGTCAAAAACCGATCGAGTGAACTTAGATATACATATTTTTCTTTAATAATGATTCGATAAGGATAGTAATTAAACTAAACTAAACAGTAGATTTAGCAGAAACTTTAATTGTGGGGTTGGATATAAAAAGGTACTTACCGATCGAAGTGGGCATTAATTGTGGGTTGGACAAAAAGGCATGCATGTTCTTGGTTTTGAGCTGCCGAGGTAGAGGAAACTTGTTGACGCCCGTTGCAGGCATCGTCAGTTTATTCGTTAATGGAGCTTATCTTGACGATGACCGCCTTGAGTCCATGCATGTATTTCAAGAAGAAGAGAAGGGCTTTATAAGTGCAAAACTAGAATGAAGAAATAATTCAGAGATATGGGCTATCAAGGGCGAAGAGAAAAGATACTACTGTACTTCTATGGTTCTGGTAATTTTGGTGGGCTATCTTCGGAAGGAAACTGCGCGCCGAGGTTTCAATATTGGATTTTGTTACCATATATTGCCCGAAGATTCACGCCGCCTGGTCATCACAGTAGAAAGAGATGTGGGATGCAGGAGATGCACTGATCAGATACGCTTGGAATATTTGTGACTTTAAAGTTGATGGATTAATTGGTTCTGCATCAATTTGAGTTAGGATCCTGATCGCTCCAAGCTCCAGCAGCAATTCTTCCAGTGTACATGAAAATTTGGCAAATACTAGCGTTGATGGCAAAAATGTTGTGATCATGGTATAATGATAGGTGCGATCGATGCATGTGTGTGAGGCCCAATTGTTTCGTTACCACGTACATCAATGGACATGCCATGCATGTGTGACATGGGAACATGCAGACGTGCAGGCATGCTTCATCCATCCAGCAATTTCAAGTAGTTAACCATTTTCTCTCTTATTATATATGTTCATTAGAAATGAATCAAAGGGGAGCAAATCTGGCAAATTTAGAAGACCAAGGGCTCATTTCATCGTTAAATATTGTAAATAAGGTAGTAGTAATTACAAACGTTCTTGCAATATTAACAATTCTAGCACATGCAATGCATGTATGAAAACCATAGGCATATCCATGCATTTCTTCGATCCTTTCTTCAACTAATGCATCTGTCCTACGTCCTCTACGTTATGTTATGTTTTTTTTTTTTTTTTTTGGTACAAGCGGATAATCATACTAATCTAGTACGAATTATCCCAGATATATCAAAATATAAAATTTGCTGTAATACAGAGGGGCAGGGATCACCCAGCCGCCAAATCCAACCAGCAGCATGCTGAGCCACAAATGCTGCTATCCAATCGGCCGCCGAGTTGGCTTCACGGTAGATGTGATGAATCCGGACAGAACCAACTCTCTGTAAAATAGACCATATGTCCCTGAGAATAGGAATACTGGGGCCGTTGAAAATATTCTTCTTTCTCAGCCATCGGATAACCGTTATCGAATCACCCTCGATAACGAGACGATGAGTATGAAAGTGCTGAGAGGCATAAGAAATACCTGCCCAAGCTGCATAAAGTTCAATCATAGGGACAGAGGAATCAAGGGTACCAAAATCACCCGCAGCCAGCATATCACCCTGAGGACCACGAATAATAAACACAGACCCAGCAGCTCTACCACGGACACTCCCATCGAAGTTGATTTTGATAAACCCTGGTGGGGGGCTCCCAGGAAATGAAAACCGTATGCCGGTTCGCTGCCGAAGCAGCAGGGGAACCCCAGAGGCCAGAGGATTCAAGACCAACAACATGAAAAGCTTGGGCATAATCCGCAGACAAAGATCTGATCCTTCTAACAAGCCGATGTGGAGTGGTAACATCATCAGAGAAGATGATGTGGTTCCTCGATAACCAAATCTGATAAGCCGTGATCGCCCAGAGACCTTGTTTATGCTGGGAAGCCCTCCGGAGATCAAGAAAGAAGAGGGAACATAGGGATCCCGAACCACCCACATTATAGGAGTAACCCATCATCTGCCAAATCAGCCTGGCTCGTGGACATATGAAGATCGCATGATCCGCAGTCTCATCCTCCAATCCACATAGAGAGCAAGTCGGCTGGATAGGCATACCCCTACGGGAAAGCATGACACTCGTCGGAAGACAGTCCCAAAGAAGCTTCCAGATAATACCTGGACCCGGGGGAGAGTAGGAAGCGACTAGATCCAAGCAACATCCTTCGTGACCGGGGCTGGGGCCTGAAAACCTTCATAAGATCCCTAAGAGGGGCTTTGGAAAGACAGGATCTCTGCCAAACTCTAGCATCCGTCGAAGGTCCGGAGGTGAGAGGAATAGATAAAATCCGCCGAGAGAGCTCATCACCAAAGAACCTGATCACTCTATCGGTATCCCAAGAAGGGGGATCTAAAGAAATCAAATCCCTAACCTTCATCTTGGAGGGGACATCAATGT
This sequence comes from Calamus simplicifolius, assembly GCA_900491605.1. Taxonomy (NCBI): domain Eukaryota; kingdom Viridiplantae; phylum Streptophyta; class Magnoliopsida; order Arecales; family Arecaceae; genus Calamus; species Calamus simplicifolius. The sequence continues at coordinate 1,249,101 of UESW01003970.1, read as the reverse complement.
TGATAAAAGAAGGCCACTGAGAAAGAGGGAGCTCAGATATCCAGGAGTCCTGAATCACATCAACAGAATGACCATCTCCAATCATCCATGTAGTTCTCTTAAGAATAGACTCACCATAATGACATACCTCCTTCCAAAAGAAGGAGCACCCCCTGGGCGGCCCAATACACTCCCCAGGCTTCCATTCACCATACCTCGCCCGCATAAGAGAACTCCACATACATTGCGGCTCCAGAAGGAAACGAGAAGCATGTCTGGCCAAGAGGGCTTGCCGTCTGATCCTCAGAGATTGGATCCCGAGACCACCTTCCTGAATAGGCATACATATCATATCCCAGGATAATAGATGAGTGTCGTGCCCATCTTGCATGGAGGCCCAAAGGAAGTCTCTGAAGATTCTCTCAATCCTCCGAAGGCAAGTAATAGGGATGGCCGCATTCGAAAGCAAATAGAGAGGCAGAGAGGAAAGAACCGATCGAATAATGGTGACTCTGGCCATCATAGATAGGCCGGTAACCTGCCATCCCTCAATACGCTGACGAACCCTCCTCTCTAAATCAGCAAAGTCAGAGCAACGAGGACGTCTACCGGTCATGGGAATCCCCAGATACATAAACCGGTCAGTCTGAGTAGAGATACCCAGCAAAGAGATAATGGCTGCTTTAATAGATCTGGAAGTCTTCGGGCTAAAGCTGATGGAAGATTTAAGATAATTGACCTTCTGACCCGAGGCCTGGCAATACCGCTGCATAATAGAATCAACAGAAACCGCATTTTCAATAGAGGCCTAACCCAGGATAATGCAGTCGTCAGCAAACATGAGATGAGAGACAGAAGGACCGCCAACCCCATCCATAAAAGGGATAATCGCCCGATCACATTGAGCCTGATAAAAAGCTCGGGAAAGATCGTCCGCGGCCAAAATGAATAACAAGGGGGATAGAGGACAGCCCTGACGTAACCCTACCGAAGACTGAAAAACTCAGTCAAACCCCCGTTAATAACCAAAGCAAAGGAAGGCCTATGAATACAAGCCATAATCCACTCAATAAACACCCCGTCAAAACCAAACTCCTGAAGAGAGCTTTGAAGAAAAGCCCAACTCAGTCTATCGTAAGCTCTCTCCATGTCAAGTTTGACAGCCATAAGACACCGTCTAGCTGGGGCTCTCTGCAGATCATGCATAAACTCCTGAGTAATAAGGATATTATCCGAAATAGAACGCCCTCTGATGAAAGCCCCCTGTTCAACAGAAATAATACGGGGAATCACCTCGCAGAGACGGCTAGCAAGAAGGCGGGCACAGACCTTATATAAAGTAGTGCATAAGCTGATTGGCCTGAAGTGCTGAGGAATAGAAGCATTAGTGCACTTAGGCATTAAAGTGATAAGAGTCCTATTCCAATCCTTAGGAATGAGTTTAGATTGGAAAACAAACTGGACCGCCATAACAACCTCCTGCCCCACTATATCCCAATAGTGACGGAAAAAGAATGGAGGGAAACCATCAGGCCCCGGAGCCTTATCCGGACCAAGATCCCAGAGAGCTCGACGAATCTCCTCCACAGAAATAGGCTTGACCAGCATAGCATTCTCCTCAGAGGAAACTTTCCTGGAATTATCAACCTGAATAACCGGAGCACCCACAGCAGTGGTCTCAGTCCACCTAGAGCGGAAGAAATGGAGAAGCTGGGACCGAATAGATTGAATATCATCCAGGAAATGTCCCTCATCATCGACCAACCTCCGAATCTTGTTAGCAGCCCTCCGACGGAGTGTGACCCGGTGAAAAAATCTGGTATTGCGGTCCCCTTCACAGATCCACTGAATCCTCCAAAACACCTCCTGCTGCCGAAGAAGGAATGGTGCTGAGCAAGATTCTCTCGCAGAAGGGAGAGATCAGAGTCCAAAAGAAGACCGTCGTGGTCCTCCTTAGCCTGAAAAGCACTGATAGTGGCTTCGACCTGCTCCACTTGTCTAACCAGATCCCCAACCTCCTGTTTATTCCATCTAGACAATCTACGGCTGGTCAACAAAAGACGACGAGATAGCCTATAAACAGCATTGCCTCTTACAGGAAGGTGCCAAGTCTGAGAAATGATTGTGCGAGCTGCCGAATGGAATGTCCAAAATCGCTCGAATTTGAATTGCTTTCTCTGATGGAGCTCAGCCTCAGTAGATATCAAAATGGGGCAGTGATCAAAGGCGATCCTAGGGAGATGAGTAACAGAAGCTGCCGGATGTTATGTTATGTTTTAAGAGTGAATCAAAGGAGTGCATCTAACACAGACGGATAGCTTATTTTAGTGCTATGTGCGTAAATTTAGAAACAACCTCATTGATGAAAGAACTGACTAAAAGGTGCACCTCTATCCAGTGACGAATAATCTTTTTATATTTGAGATTGAAAGGCCTTAAAATTGTTTGAATAGACCAAAGATAATAAAAATTGGTTAAAGATAATAAAATTTAATTTAAAAATAAGAATTTGTCTAAACCGAAGCATATATATACTATCATAAGAAATAATTCCATCTCCTTATACAAGTTGCGTGAGTTGCCTGATCCATTTCGATCCGATCCTACTATCATGAGTAGGATCATATGAAGACATAATTCAAAAGCTTCTCTAAATGTTCACAAACTTATAAAAAAAAGATTTTAAATACTAAAAAATCTAAAAAAAATAGCAAAGAAAATTATTATATGATTAGCTACAGACTTAGAGCCTATTTATATAAGCTCTATCCGAAGGTCATATCACACTAAAAAGGCAATGAATTATATGATGCATGATTCTTTCTATGTGAAAGCTACGTGACAGCTTGAATCATGCTTCGCATTATTCTTCCATATGATTATGAAACTCTATGATTGCAGCCTCCTTAATAAATCAAAAGTTTTCTTTTTTAAAATAATTTTCACTCAGGGGTTACTAGATGACCATGTGAGTTAGACTAGGTTACTAATTCTAAAACTTTTCAACTTTTTTTATCCAACATTTTATACCCTCAAAAAAAATAATTTTTTAAAAAATAAGATTCATACCACATGCAATTCATGACTATTTAACCATAAAGGCAGCAACCAAATTTAGGCTTCAATATATAAATCTCAAATGATTGATGAATAATTTAAAATGTATAATAAGAAGATAATAAATAATACATTGACAAAAAAGGTGTAATAGTAATGTATCATCACCTTCTCATACATAGAGATGAGGAAAATGTTTTAGGGCATGCATCATGCACACAGAAAATATTTATTGGGTCTATGAACCTAAAACTCCATGATCAACTAACCCAACCAGTTTGGCAACAAATCGATGAGATAGCACCAATCCTCTTTTGCCACGTGACAAAAAAAAAAGTTGTTCTTACATGCATAATGGAGCCACATATCATTACTCGTTAAAAAAAAACTAAAAAAAGAAAAAGCTTCTGAAAACATATGCGATGTCAGATATTTGTATCCAAATGTTCACATGAATCTAACAATGTGAGAGAAAAGATTAAAAAAATGTAACAAAAACTAGAGACGGTAATGCATCTAGTAACTCGATTTAATAAATTTAATAACTTTAGGAAGGAAGCAAGGCTAAATTAGTTGTGGGTTAGCATGGCCTCTCCTTGCAGACTTTATTTCAAGGGATTGAGCACTAAATTTAACCAACTTATCTGGGAGCCATCTAGAATTTCTTCTTTTACTTCGATTTAATTGGGAATGACAACCAAATCCCAGCATTTATCCATTAATGAGTGAAAAGTAAGGAAAATTTATATTCTTTTAGTTAAAAGATGACCACAGTACTAACAGACTATAGTTCTACAGGATGAGTTGTGAGATAAGGAATTGTATATAATACTTCCTTGGCTGTTTTGCATAGAATAAAGTCGGCATTGCCAGCTGAATTCATATGAACCTCATGACTTGTGAATTAGTAGATAAGGATCAAGCAAAGACTTAGTTGTAATTCACCACTCTATCATAATAACCAAGTATCTTCTGTCGACTCAATAAAAAATTTGTAACATGAGGGCTAATGTCAAATTCATGACTCAATCAGGGCCTTGTTTGTAATACTTCCTTGACAAAGTCCCATGTCTACATGAAGATGGTAACTTTGATAACTTTCATCCACTGACTTCTAACTAATTTTTCTGACCAAGCTACAAAAGTCTGTTCAGGTCGCTCACACATCGGAATAGGTTCTTGCTTTGATCTGAATAGACACCTTCCTTGTTCAACAGAAGACATACCCTAAAACCTCTGATACATCTGATTTCTCAATCAATCCAATCCTTTCAAGGAGAGCAGCTGTGAAAAAGAAAAAGAGCCAAAAAAAAAAAAAAAAAACTCTCGAAAACAGAAACCCATCCATGTTTGATCCAATCGACTACCAGATTGCAAGAGATCCCACCCAAGGAAGCCTCCCATGCTAATCCAGTATATATTCTTCTTGTTTTTTTTTTCCTCTCAAATTAAAATGAGGAATAATCCATCCAATTTTATTAAGAAAATGGAATTCACAAAAGAGAATAGTAGAAAAGAAGGGTTACAACTTACAAAGATTGAAGAAGATGCAATTAGGTGCACAAGGGTAAACAGCATGCAAAAGGCTAGCAGCAATGGAAAGCATGGATGGAATGCCATGAGACAGAGTGGGTCACCTGGTTCTCAGAATTCCTCGAACCTTGCCTGCATCCAGGTATATATATATATATTCGAAAGATGATTGTTTTACAAAGGAAAGAAGCTAACAGAGTCATTATATTTAATTTAACAAAGAAACCGATAGGTCGTCACCCTTACTGCTTGGAAAAGGAAAATTTGATTTAATTGCAAAGAGAGAGATATCAACTTAGATTTTAAAGCGCCACCAGTTTTGCAATTTAATCATGAACACAAGAGCCTGCCAGAACTTCGAATCTTTGGGAAAGGATGAACCCTTAGGGAGTGAAAGGAAAAAATATTATAATCATGAACACAGAGCTGCCAGAATGAAGCTTCCTATGCTCAATAGTATACATCAAAGACAGTGAAGAGACTGCAAGAAGACGAGCTTCTTTCAGATCCTCCGATCCTTCTCTTCACAGCAAACTTAAAACCAAAGCAAAATCAAACGAAACCATCCAACCGATCAGGAGGTGATCAGAACTCAAAGTAGAGAAAATAAACATAATTTGGAACACATGGGTACTAAACCACAACTTGTGAACATCGATCAAGTGATAAAAACCGTACCTTTGATTTAAAACTTGTTTTGGTTTTTATACTAGTGTTTTCTTCATTTTTTTATGAACTTAAACTTTGTGTGTGTGTGTGTGTGTTCGCGTGTGTTGCTTGACATTTCCCCCATTTCTTTCGACTTGGATGCTTCAAAAGGGTTTCTTTTAACCCTCTGAATAATCTCAGACTCTGCAACGTAATAGCTTGTATCGCATAGCATTAGCAATCTAAGATTCCAAAAGAGTAACGTAGCATTCTACAAAATTATACACCTAAATTGTTACCAAAAAATAGCACCCCAAATGGAACTCTACAAATTCGAGTTGGAAAATAAATTATATATTAGTAAAGCATGATAAGAGGTCATGGATTGATTGAGATACTAGGTTTTCTGGCGCTCGGGCCCAAGGATCCCATTGACGACGGAGACGCCGACCAGAACTCCGACGGCCTCCGCCCCCGCCACCGCCCCGGCCTGGAGCAGATCGACACCGATTCCGGCCTCCGCGGCGATCCCCTCCTCCGCCACCTGAATCTCCTTCCCAGCCGCCACGAAGCCCTCCTTCACGGCCTTCTCCCCCTCCTTCACGATCTCCTCCGCCTCCTCTTCGATCTTCTTCAACTTCTTCCGCAGCCCGAAGAGTGGGACGTCCTCCGCCCTCGCGGAGGCCGCTCCGGCCAGAAGTGGGGCGGGGGAGGAAAGGAGGAGGACGAGGCACTGCCGCCGGCCGGCCAGGAGCCGCAGCGGAGAGGCAGGACCAGCGAGGCAGCGGATAGCGGCAGGGGCGGGGGCGGGGGCGCGGGGGAGAAGCTGGAGGAGCGAGGTCGGAGATGAGGCCATGTCGGGAGTGCGGGGTTTGTGGCCGAGGTGGGATTGCGGTTGGGAAAATAACTGGTCACGGTTCCAGTGAACCAACGTGCACGGCGCTTCCACGTCGCGGAGGAGAGAAACGGGATTTCTTCGCCGCCATGAGATGGACATCAACGTGTCGTTATTTTTTAAGCAATTCCAATCGTTACCGTAACGCATAATTAACAATTTTTTATTTAGTCACGATATATAATCTACTCTAATATCTCTATGATACGATGAAAGGTAAGCTTCGGAGAAAGGGTGAGAGGGTGCGAGGCTCCATGTTGCCGTTAGGGCTAGAAGTGGGTTGCACTGGCCCTTGTCAAGTTCAATCCGAATTTTGTTTTTTAAGGGGTTTTGGATCCGATCAAGATCTGAAATTTTTTTGCTAACTCAAGTCTGAATCCGATCCAAACCCAAGTTCGAGCATAATCCAAAGCCTATTGAGCTAGCTTAAATTAGTACATTTAAGCCAAAATACTGAATTAACTCGATTTTAATTCAATTTTGATAATTTATTTTGTAAAACTATTTATTCACTCAAACATACAAGTTATTTGCTTAAAGTAGATTAAAGCATATATAAAATAATTATTTGTTTTAACAATAAATGTATAGATTTAATTTTCTATAAACTCAAGCTATATGAATATTCAATCAATCCAACCTGATCAAGTCTAATTTGGGCTTCATAATTAGGTCTGATTTGGGGCTCAAGTTCAGACCGAGCTGGGTTTGGCAAATCTTAGCCAAAAGGAAAAGACTTTGTACACCGCCTCTGGTGCACTGTTCTTTTTTATTGGTCCATATACGCACGACACCATTAAAAAATCTTTACGACAGTCCGAGGAAAAACTTATGACACTTAGTTTTAAGCTTACGACACCGGAATTATAAAGTTAAAGACGAAAGCAAAAAAAGACTTATGACATCTAATTTTAAACTTACGACACCCTAATTTTAAACTTAAGACACCCATTCAAAGAATGTGACTTTACACATTCTAAAAAAAACTGAAAGGGTATTAATGCACGTCATGTCAAACACAAGCAAAAAAACCTTACGACATGTAACCCGCATTAATTGGGGACACATGGCAGACGCTTAGGTCCCCGGCAAGACGTCCGGGTTCTCAATAATTACCTGATCCGAAGAGTCACGTGGGAGTTTAAAAGGTGACGGAGGGTGACTCCCTCCTTCATCCCGATGAGGGTCTTCTCCAGGTAATCCCCCTGTCCATGCCTGATTGAGAGAGAGAGAGCTTGAGAGAGAAAGGAAGGGGAGAGAGAGAGCTTGAGAGAGGAAGGAAGGGGGAGAGGGAGAGGGAGGGAGAGGGAGGGAGAGCCTGAGAGAGGAAGGAAAGGGGAGAGGGAGAGAGAGAGGAGCGGACCGTGCAGCCGGTCCGATCCTTGGTTCGGGCCCGGCGGCGTGCCCGTCGCCTCGTCGGGCCTGAGCTCCAGTCAGTGGCTTCCACTGGCTCCAGGCGTGCGTCCGGTGGAGGTTCGGCCGGCCATGGTGGTCGGCCGTGCCGCCGACACTGTAACAGGCTACGGCGGATCAAAAGAGAGAAAAGGGAGATAAATGAGAGAAATTAGAGAGAGAGAGAAAGGGGATGGCCGGCTCTGGTCCGGTCAACATGCCTGATTGAGAGAGAGAGCTTGAGAGAGAAAGGAAGGGGGAGAGAGAGAGAGAGCCTGAGAGAGGAAGGAAGGGGGAGAGGGAGAGGGAGGGAGAGAGAGAGAGAGCCTGAGAGAGGAAGGAAAGGGGAGAGGGAGAGAGAGGAGCAGACCGTGCAGTCGGTCCGATCCTTGGTTCGGGCCCGGTGGCGTGCTCGTCGCCTCGTCGGGCCTGAGCTCCTATCAGTGGCTTCCACCGGCGCCGGGCATGCGTCCGATGGATGTCCGGCCGGCCATGGTGGTCGGTCGTGCCGCCGACACTGTAACAAGCCGCGGCGGATCAAAAGAGAGAAAAGGGAGATAAATGAGAGAAATTAGAGAGAGAGAAAGGGGACGGCCGGCTCTGGTCTGGCCAACGGCGACCGAGCCGCCTCCAATTTGACCGGTCGTGCCGCCGGCACAGTAAGTGCCGCGGGTGATGACGGAGAGAAAAGAGAGAGAGAGAAATTGAAGGATGAGAGAGAGAGGGAGGGGCTGGCCATAGCGGCAGCTGGCTCCGGTCCGGCCAACGGCGGCCGGGCCACCTCGAATTTGGTCGGCGGTGGCCCTGGCCGCCGGCACGGCTCTCCTCTGTTTCGGGTGAAACAGAGGAGCTGGGATTTTGTTCAGTGGGCCGACTGGGCCGTCCAAGTTTTGAGCCCTGTTGGGCCGGTTCAAGTGGCATTTTTGAATAGGATTTTGGGCCTTATATTGGGCCGGGATGGCAAAATAATTATATGGCCCAAATCATGATTGAATCTAGTTTCATGGGGTAATTTTTCTTCCCCATTTGAGTGTATATAGTGAGAGATATTCGAGCCCGAAGTTGGGCCCGTGGATTAGTCTGGGTAAAGTTTAAGGAGTCCTTTTATTATTCAGATTTTAGAAACTTAATTGTGTATAATACTATTGTAGGTACCCAGATGTCTATTTAGCTGGTTTATCATTTGGAATTTGCTTACTGAGGTAAGTAAGACTATTATGATAATTTTATAATTATTTAATGTATAAACTGTGGATTTATAGTGTACATGCATCTTATGAAATAAGGAAAAATGGAGTTTTATTTAGATTGTTTATGGTGAATAGTACCATGAATTTACAAATGAGCATTTTTTTATGATTATAGTAGCTGATAATATTTTGCAAGAAATAGTTTATTGGTGTATATGCAAAATATAATTTCTTTGACTTGCAAAATATGTTAGTATTATTGAGATGACTATATGCATTTGTTTATAATGTGCAAACCACTGTATATGTAATGTGAGAAACAGATACATGATGTGTGACATGCAATTGTAATGATGACATTGAAATAGTCTTGTATGTGTCACCGCGATTCTCATACACTATGTCCCCACACATTTGTAGAATGTGTTCTGAATGATTATTACATGGCCACACACATTTGTTGAATGTGTTCTGATTGATTATGTATGGCCACACATATTTGTAGAATGTGTTCTGATTGACTATATATGACCACACACATCTGTAGGGTGTGTTCTGATTGATTATGATATGGCCACACACATATATTGAATATGTTCTGATTAATTTGTAGGGTCGTGGGACACATAAGAAAACAAGGATTACATAAATAGTGGGTTTGTTTACATTACATGTTCTGGTATTTATTGCAACTGATGATATGTATATTCTGATAGCATGATAAATGTAACTGAAATTGAAAGTTCTTCTTTATGAAACTATGATATGATTAACACATGATGCTTAATTTTATAATATGCTTACTTATTGAGTGTGAGCTCATATAAATCTCACAATGTTTTCCAGAGCCTCAGGACTGAAGGTGGAGATATGAGCTAGACGAAGCTTCTATTAAATAATTAGATCCATTAAGTTTCATGTGTGTAGGGTTTGTAACCCCAGTATTGCTTGTGTGTAGGGTTTGTAGCCCAGAACTTATATCTATGGTTTGTGTTAAGATATAAATTTGGATTGAATAATCATAATTACTGCTTTATCTTCAGTTATGTGTCAAATTTTGGGACGCTTTGCATGCCCGGCATGCGGCGGGTTGTCACCCTTGCTCAAATTTTTGGGTTTGGGGCGTGACAGCTTTAGTGGTATCAGAGCCTAGGTTATGACCTTAGGAACACATACATGATGACACTTTAGACAAACTGATAGGATGACATTGAGACAATTATAACTTTATAGGAATTTCAGGTATTATGCTTTGAAGCCTGAAATGCAAAATTTATTATGATATTAATGACAAACTAATTTATCATGAGATAGGAATGGCTCGTCGCACTAGGAGCCAGCAAAATGATGAAGACTCTCAGGTTAGTAATGCTGGTCAGCAGGGAGGTCAGGAAGCTACCGGTGGTACTGGCCCTGTCACTCAAGTCGGGGCTGATCAGCAGCGACTCCAGACCGAGTTGCTTCAGGTTCTCTCAGGTATGGCACAGTCGATGCGGAACATGCAACATCAGATTCTGCAGGCCTTGTCCACTCAGTCTGCTTCCACTACTCCGCGGACTCAGCCTACTCTCACTGCCCTGCAGACTCAGCCTGCCCCTACCATTTCGCAACCCCAGCCTACCCCTCCTGCTCCACAAACTCAGCCAGCCTTATCCACTCGGCCTACACCATTGACCCAGCCTACTCAACCTCAACCCTGGGTAGGGGTTGGCCGCAGTTTTACAGATTTCAAAAAGTGTCCCTGCCCCTTTTTCTGGATCCACCAACCCTGTTGATGATGAGCGGTGGATGCGAGATATGGAGAAGGCTTTTATGGCCCATGGTAGTCAGGAGTTGGAGCGGATCAGATTTGCCACATATCTTCTCTAGGGGGAGGCTTATGACTGGTGGTTAGTTGAGGAGCTTATGATATTAATGACAAACTAATTTATCATGAGATAGGAATGGCTCGTCGCACTAGGAGCCAGCAAAATGATGAAGACTCTCAGGTTAGTAATGCTGGTCAGCAGGGAGGTCAGGAAGCTACCGGTGGTACTGGCCCTGTCACTCAAGTCGGGGCTGATCAGCAGCGACTCCAGACCGAGTTGCTTCAGGTTCTCTCAGGTATGGCACAGTCGATGCGGAACATGCAACATCAGATTCTGCAGGCCTTGTCCACTCAGTCTGCTTCCACTACTCCGCGGACTCAACCTACTCTCACTGCCCTGCAGACTCAGCCTGCCCCTACCATTTCGCAACCCCAGCCTACCCCTCCTGCTCCACAAACTCAGCCAGCCTTATCCACTCGGCCTACACCATTGACCCAGCCTACTCAACCTCAACCCTGGGTAGGGGTTGGCCGCAGTTTTACAGATTTCAAAAAGTGTCCCTGCCCCTTTTTCTGGATCCACCAACCCTGTTGATGATGAGCGATGGATGCGAGATATGGAGAAGGCTTTTATGGCCCATGGTAGTCAGGAGTTGGAGCGGATCAGATTTGCCACATATCTTCTCTAGGGGAGGCTTATGACTGGTGGTTAGTTGAGGAGCTTATGATATTAATGACAAACTAATTTATCATGAGATAGGAATGGCTCGTCGCACTAGGAGCCAGCAAAATGATGAAGACTCTCAGGTTAGTAATGCTGGTCAGCAGGGAGGTCAGGAAGCTACCGGTGGTACTGGCCCTGTCACTCAAGTCGGGGCTGATCAGCAGCGACTCCAGACCGAGTTGCTTCAGGTTCTCTCAGGTATGGCATAGTCGATGCGGAACATGCAACATCAGATTCTGCAGGCCTTGTCCACTCAGTCTGCTTCCACTACTCCGCGGACTCAGCCTACTCTCACTGCCCTGCAGACTCAGCCTGCCCCTACCATTTCGCAACCCTAGCCTACCCCTCCTGCTCCACAAACTCAGCCAGCCTTATCCACTCGGCCTACACCATTGACCCAGCCTACTCACCTCAACCCTGGGTAGGGGTTGGCCGCAGTTTTACAGATTTCAAAAAGTGTCCCTGCCCCTTTTTCTGGATCCACCAACCCTGTTGATGATGAGCGGTGGATGCGAGATATGGAGAAGGCTTTTATGGCCCATGGTAGTCAGGAGTTGGAGCGGATCAGATTTGCCACATATCTTCTCCAGGGGGAGGCTTATGACTGGTGGTTAGTTGAGGAGCAGCGACGTGGTGGACAGGTTATCTCTTGGGGAGAGTTTCGGGAGGCCTTTTTCGACAAATACTTTCCCAAGAGTGTGCAGAGACAGATGGAATCAGAGTTTATCAAATTAAAGCAAAGGAATCTTTCTGTGGCCCAGTATGAAGCTGAATTCACCAGGTTGGCCCGATTTGCTCCAAATATTGTGACCAATGAGATGGCCAAGATCAACAGATTCACTAAGGGACTGCGACCCAGACTGAGGCAAGCAGTCAATGCATTGAGCTTATCACTTACAGTGCTATGGTGAATAAGGCCTTAGTGATTGAGAGAAATATGAATGCAGCTCAGAGAGATTGGGAGCAACAGAAGAAGAGGAAAGGGCCTATTTCTAGTCAACCCTTAACTCAGGCCAGGAAGAGGAGTGCACATCAGGCCCCAGCAGGACCGAGGAATAGGGAAACTCGTTGCCTTCGCTGTGGGAACTTCCACCCAGGAAGGCCTTGTCACAGATTATCTGGTGCCTGCTTCCTCTGTGGGAAGACTGATCACAAGATGGCCACTTGTCCCCTTCGGAAGGATCAACAGCCTTCTTCCAGTCAAGGGATGAGTCAGCAGCATCAGCAGCAGGCACCAAGACCCAGGGAGGGTCTTCAACCTCACTCAGCAGGATGCTGCCGCCTCTAATTCTGTGGTGACAGGTATACCATTTAATTTCATATCTAGTATTAGTGCAATACATTGATAGATAATTAGAAAAGTAGGTTAAATTTAATGCTTTAATGTTAAAATAAATTACACTTATGTCCAGGAATGATTAAAGTAGGCCACTGCTTATGCTCAAACTTTAATTGACCGGGTGCCACGCATTCTTTCATATCTGACATCTATCTTGACAAGAATGCATCATTGACACTCGTTCCTCTAGAGCAAGAGTTGCATATTGCTTTTCCAAATGGAGATACTATGAAAGTTGACACAGTATGCAAATCCTGCCCAATTGTCTTGAGGATAGGAGGTTGAATGCTGATCTAATTGTCCTTCCACTGAAGTTCTTTGATGTTATCCTTGGAATGGATTGGTTGGCCTCCTATCATGCTTCAGTAGACTGCTTCAGGAAGATTGTCAACTTCAAAATTCCAAGCAGCCTGAATTCAGTTTTACTGGCGGTCAGAAACACCTAGCTCCAGTGTTCATATCAGCGCTGCAGGCTGGAAAGTATCTGATGAGTGGTGGTCAAGGATTTCTTGCTGTAGTCAAGGACCTTCAGCAGGAAGAGACCAAGTTGGAGGATATTCCTATAGCTCGAGAATTCCCTGATGTCTTTCCTGAATGAATTGACTGATTTGCCCCCTGATCGGGAAGTCGAGTTCTCCATTGATTTAGTTCCTGGAACTGGACCTATATCCAAGGCCCCTTACCGCATGGCCCCGGCTGAGCTAAAGGAATTGAAGGATCAATTGCAGGAGCTCCTAGATCGGGGATTTATCAGACCCAGTGTTTCTCCTTGGGGTGCTCCAGTTCTATTTGTTAAGAAGAAGGATGGCAGTCTTCGGCTCTGCATTGATTACCGGGAAATCAATAAGGTAACAGTGCGGAATAAGTATCCTTTACCGAGGATTGATGACTTGTTTGATCAACTCCAAGGAGCCCGGATATTCTCAAAGATTGATCTCAGGTCAGGTTACCATCAACTCAAAGTCAAGGAGGGGGATGTACCTAAGACAGCATTTAGAACCAGATATGGCCATTATGAGTTCTTGGTGATGCCGTTTGGATTAACTAATGCCCCAGCAGCATTCATGGACTTGATGAATAGAATCTTAAGCCATACTTGGATCAGTTTGTGGTGGTTTTCATTGATGATATTTTGATCTATTCCAAGAGCCATAAGGAGCATGAGGACCACCTGAGGATTGTGCTACAGATTCTTCGGGAGAAGAAGCTTTATGCCAAGCTGCAGAAGTGTGATTTTTGGTTGGATCAAGTATCTTTCTTGGGTCATATAATCTCTAAAGATGGCATATCTGTGGACCCGAAAAAGATTGAAGCTATCATAAGCTGGAGCCGACCTTCCAATGTGGCAGAAGTCAGAAGCTTCTTGGGGTTAGCCGGGTATTACCGTAAATTTGTGGAGGACTTCTCTCGCATTGCTCTACCCCTAACTCGCTTAACCCAAAAGCGAGTAAAGTTTGACTGGACAGAGGAGTATGAGAAAAGTTTCCAGGAGTTAAAGCAGCGCCTGGTGTCAGCTCCCATTCTTGTTCTTCCGACAGGATCTGAAGGGTTTACTTTATATACTGATGCCTCTCGGAAAGGATTGGGATGTGTTCTGATGCAGAATGGGAAAGTGATAGCTTATGCCTCCAGACAACTGAAACCTTATGAGCAAATTACTCTACTCATGATCTGGAATTGGCTGCTGTGGTTTTTGCCTGAAGATTTGGCGGCATTATCTATATGGGTGTCGTGTGATGTGTATACAGATCATAAGAGTCTAAATACATTTTCACACAGAAGGAGCCGAATTTGAGGCAGAGGAGGTGGTTGGAGCTACTGAAGGACTATGACCTGAATCTGCACTATCATCCTGGGAAGGCCAATGTAGTAGCTGATGCTTTGAGCATAAAATCCTCTTCTGAGTTAGCTGCTATGATTACTTCCCAGCCTCACATATTGAGGGACCTTGAGAGGTGGGAGGTTGGATTGAGAGTACAACGGTCTGATGGGCTTGTTGCAGCACTTGTACTTCAGCCGACCCTAGTTGACAGAATCAAGTCCTCCCAGATGGAAGATCCAGATTTACAAAAGATTAAAGAAGTTGTGCAGTCAGGAGTTCAGAATGGATTTTATGTAATGGAGGATGGATCCTGAGATTTGAAGGTAGACTTTGTACGCCTAACATGAGGAGCTAAAAGTGAAATTTTGAAGGAGGCTCACTACTCTCCCTATACTGTGCATCCAGGTGGCACTAAGATGTATAGAGACTTAAAGAAAATTTTTGGTGGAAAGGTATGAAGAGGGAGATTGCTCAGTATGTGGCCAAGTGCTTGGTGTGTCAGCGAGTGAAGGCCGAACATCAAAGGCCTGCGGGACCTCTTCAGTCTCTGATGATTCCTCAGTGGAAATGGGAAAAGATTACAATGGACTTTGTGACTGGTCTGCCCAAAACTCCTAGGAGTAATGATGCAGTTTGGGTTATTGTGGACAGACTAACAAAATCAGCTCATTTTCTACCTTTCAGAGTTGGGGTCTCTAGTGAAAGATTGGCTAGTTTGTATATTGAGCAGATCGTGAGACTCCATGGTGTTCCTGTATCTATTGTATCTGATAGGGATACAGGTTTGTGTCTCAATTCTGGAAGAGTCTTCATAAGGCTATGGGAACCAAATTAAACTTCAGTACAGCCTATCATCCCCAGTCAGATGGACAATCAGAGAGGACCATACAGATTCTGGAAGACATGTTGCGAGCCTGTGTGATGGACTTGGGTGGAGCATGGGATAACCACTTACCTTTGGTGGAGTTTGCCTATAATAATAGTTACCAGGCCAATATCCAGATGGCTCCATTTGAAGCTCTGTATGGTAGGAGGTGCAGATCTCCTTTATGTTGGGATGATGGGGAGAGAAAATTGCTAGGCCCTGAGCTGGTTCAGCAGACAGTTGATAAGGTGCAATTGATCAGGGAGCGTCTTCGTACAGCTCAAGGCAGGCAGAAGAGTTATGCTGATGTCAGAAGGAGAGAATTGGAATTTCAGGTTGGGACCATGTTTTCTTAAGGGTATCACCAACCAAGGATGTGATGAGATTTGGGATCAGAGGGAAGCTGAGTCCACGTTATATTGGACCTTTTGAGATCTTGAGCAGAGTTGGGGAGGTAGCTTACAGCCTGGCACTGCCTCCAATTCTATCTGGTGTACACAATGTGTTTCATATCTCTATGTTGAGGAAGTATATTTCTGACCCCAGCCATGTAATAGTATGAGCCTATTCAGTTGAAGAAAGATTTATCTTATGAGGAGCATCCTGTGCGTGTCGTGAACCGCAAGGATCAGGTTCTGAGACGGCGTACCATTCCCTATGTCAAGGTACAGTAGAGTAATCATTCTGAGAGGGAGGCTACTTGGGAACTTAAAGAAGAAATGAAAAAGAAGTATCCATAATTATTTGCAGGTAAATTATCTATCCTAGGTTGTTAACTTTTGTATAGAACCTATTTTGAATTCTATAGTATAATGGAAGTATTTCAATTTCGAGGACAAAATTTTTTAAGGGAGGGAGAATGTAACCCCCTAGCATTAATTGAGGACACCTAGCACCTAGATGTTTCTGCTGACGCTTAGGTCCCCGGCAGGACGTCTGGGTTCCCGATAATTACCTAATCCGAAGAGTCATATGGGAGTTTAAAAGGTGACTAAGGGTGACTCCCTCCTTCATCCCGGCGGGCGTCTTCTCCAGGTAATCCCCCTGTCCATGCCTAATTGAGAGAGAGAGCTTGAGAGAGGAAGGAAGGGAGAGAGAGAGAGAGCCTGAGAGAGGAGGAAGGGGGAGAGGGAGAGAGAGAGGGAGCAGACCGTGCAGCCGGTCCGATCCTTGGTTCGGGCCCGGCGGTGTGCCCGTCGCCTCATCGGGCCTGAGCTCCGATCAGTGGCTTCCATCGGCACTGAGCGTGCGTCCGGTGAAGGTCCGGCCGGCCATGGTGGACGACCGTGCCATCAGCACTGTAACAGGCCGCGACGGATCAAAGAGGAAAGGGAGATAAATGAGAAAAATTAGAGGGAGTGTGTGAAAGGGGAGGATGAGAGAGAGAGGGAGGGGCTGGCCGTGGCGGCGGTCGGCTCCGGTCCGGCCAATGGCGGCTGGGCTGCCTCCAATTTGGCCGGTCGTGCTGCCAGCACAGTAAGTGCCGCACAGGTGATGAAGGAGAGAAAAAGTGAGAGAGAGAAAGTAGAGGATGAGAGAGAGAGGGAGGGTCGCGGCTGGCTCCGGTCCAGCCAACGGCGGCCGAGCCACCTCGAATTTGGCCGGCGGCGGCCCTGACCGCCGGCACGGCTCTCCTCTGTTTTGGATGAAATAGAGGAGTTGGGATTTGGTTCAGTGGGCCGACTGGGCCGTCCAAGTTTTGGGCCCTGTTGGACCGATTCAAGTGGCCTTTTTAAGCATGATTTTGGGCCGGGATGGCAAAATAATTATATGGCCCGAATCAGGGTTGAATCTAGTTTCATAGGGTAATTTTTCTTTTCCATTTGGGTGTATATAGTGAGAGATATTCGAGCCCGAAGTTGGGCCCGTAAATTAGTCTGGGTAGAGTTTAAGGAGTCCTTTTATTATTCAGATTTTAAAAACTTAATTGTGTATAATACTGTTATGGGTACTCAGATGTCTATTTAGCTGGTTTATCATTTGGAATTTGCGTACTGAGGTAAGTAAGACTATTATGATAATTTTATAATTATTTAATGTATAAACTGTGGATTTATAGTTTGCATGCATCCTATGAAATAAGGAAAAATGGAGTTTTATTTAGATTGTTTATGGTGAATAGTACCATGAATTTACAAATGAGCATTTTTTTATGACTATAGTAGATGGTAATATTTTGCAAGAAATAATTTATTGGTGTATATGCAAAAATATAATTTCTTTGACTTGCAAAATATGTTGGTATTATTGAGATGACTATATGCATTTGTTTATAATATACAAACCACTGTATGTAATGTGAGAAACAGATGCATGATGTGTGACATGCAATTGTAATGATGATATTGAAATAGTCTTGTATGTGTCGCCGCGGTTCTCATACATTATGTCCCCACACATTTGTAGAATGTGTTCTGAATGATTATTACATGGCCACACACATTTGTAGAATGTGTTCTGATTGATTATGTATGGCCACATATATTTGTAGAATGTGTTCTGATTGACTATATATGACCACACACATCTGTAGGATGTGTTCTGATTGATTATGATATAGCCACACACATCTGTAGAATGTGTTTGATTAATTTGTAGGACCGTAGGACACATAAGAAAACAAGGATTACATAAACAGTGGGTTGTTTACATTGCATGTTCTGGTATTTATTGCAACTAATGACATGCATATTCTGATAGCATGATAAATGTAACTGAAATTGAAAGTTCTTCTTTATGAAACTATGATATGATTAAGACATGATGATTTAATTTTATAATAGGCTTACTTGTTGAGTGTGAGCTCATATAAATCTCACAATGTTTTTCCAGAGCCTAAGGACTGAAGGTGGAGATATGAGCTAGATGAAGCTTCTATTAAATAATTAGATCAATTATGTTTCATGTGTGTAGGGTTTGTAACCCCAATATTGCTTGTGTGTAGGGTTTGTAGCCCAGAACTTATATCTATGGTTTGTGTTAAGATATGAATTTAGATTGAATAATCATAATTACTGCTTTATCTTGAGTTATGTGTCAAATTTGGGATGCCTTGCATGCCCGGCATGCGACGGGTTGTCACCCTAGCTCAAATTTTTGGGTTTGGGGCGTGACACAACATCCTAGTTTTAAGCTTACGATACCGTAGTTATAAAACTAAGACACCCTAGTTTTAATCTTACGACACCGTAGTTTTAAACTTACGACACCCACTCATCTTTACAAATTCCAAAAAAGCTGGTATTATGCACGTCACATCAAAATTAAGACACCCATTAAGAAAGAAAAAAAAACCTTACGACATCCTAGTTTTAAACTTACGAGTAGTTATAAAACTAAGACACCTGTTTAGAAAGCAAAAATACTTACGACACCTTAGTTTTAATCTTACGATACCGTAGTTTTAAACTTACGACACCCACTCGTCTGTACACAATTCATAAAAAAAAGCTGGTATTAATGTACGTCACGTCAAAATTAAGAAACCCATTAAGAAAAAAAAACCTTACGATACCCTAGTTTTAAACTTACGACATCGTAGTTATAAAACTAAGACACCCGTAAAGAAAGAAAAAAATACTTACGATACCCTAGTTTTAATCTTACGACACCGTAATTTAAAATGAAGACACCCGTTTAGAAAAGGTGTTTGTACATAAATTCTAAAAAAAAGCTGAACGGGTATTAATGCACGTCAAACAGTTTTTTTTTTAATCTTACGACACCATAATTTTAAACTTAAGACACCCGTTTAGAAAAGATGTTTGTACATAAATTCCAAAAAAAAAAGCTGAACGGGTATTAATGCAAGTTAAACAATTTTTTTTTTGAATTTGTGTAGATACCTTTTCTGAATGGGTGTCTTAAGTTTAAAATTAAGGTGTCGTACGTTTAAAAATAGGATGTCGTAAGCATTTTTTGCTTTCTGAACGGGTGTCTTTACTTTATAACTATGGTGTCGTAAGCTTAAAATTAAAGTGTAAGTTTTTCCTCGAGATGTTGTAAAGATTTTTTAATAGGTGTCATGCGTATGTGGATCAATAAAAAGGAACGATGCAACTCACATAGGACTTGATGCACTGAAGGTGATGTACAAAGTCTTTTCCTAGCCAAAAATTAATATGGGTCTTTGAGATCAAGCCTCGGCTCGAAGTGCCGGAAAAAAAAAAAAAACATTGGCTCAAGTATAGCTCAACCTGATGGCTTTCAGGCCCATTTGAGTCCACTTTCAACCCTAATGGCCACATGCATCCTATAAGAGTAGGAAAAGACTTTGTACATTGTTTCCGGTGCAGCAAGTCCTATGTGGGCTGCACCGCTCCTTCCTATTGGTCCACATGGATCTTATGTGGCCTGACATGATGAGACAGAATAGCAGGAAGATAATGTTACTTTTTAATCGTACATCCATTAAAAGTCGTTCAGCCTTTCACTATTGGTGTAAAGACAAAAATGCCCTTTCCCTCCAGCCTACTTCAACCCGCCATCTTATTTGGATTTTGCTGATAAAAATCATAAGGTTCTGGCCTAGAAGAAGAGTATCCGAAGGAGTGGCAAAGCTCTGCCAGACGACATCCTTGCGCGCATTCAAGAGAACAAGATTCTCATCGTCGTGGAGACTGGCTGAAGCGACAGAGGAGTTGTGAGTGTTGCTGCTCCAGACCTCAGCTCCCTTCGAAGAGTCGAAGAGAATGAGACCTCCGGCCTCATTGAGTTGAAGAAACGAATTATATCCGACAAAAACATGAGCGCCGGCAACCCATACAGGTGCCTGCTCGGAGGACGGGATCGATCTCGAGTTGAAGCGAATGCCGACTTCATACTGGTTAGGTTCGTCAGGGCGGCTAAGGAACTCCAATGCAAAGTTTCCATCGGTTCAAAACCTTAAGACAAAGCATCAGTTCAAACCAACGACACCCTAGTTGGAAACCCATGACACCTTAGTTCATAACCCACGACATCCTAGTTCAAACCTTAAGACAAAGCATCAGTTTAAACCCATGACACCCTAGTTCATAACCCATGACACCCTAGTTCAAAACCTTAAGACAAAGCATCAGTTCAAACCCACGACATCCTAGTTGGAAACCCACGACACCCTAGTTCATAACCCACGACACCCTAGTTCAAAACCTTAAGACAAAGCATCAGTTCAAACCCACGACACCCTAGTTGGAAACCCACGACACCCTAACTCAAAACCTTAAGACAAAGCATCAGTTCAAACCCACGACATCCTAGTTGAAACCCACGACACCCTAGTTCATAACCCATGACACCCTAGTTCAAAACCTTAAGACAAAGCATTAGTTCAAACCCACGATATCCTAGTTCAAAACCCACGACACCCTATTTCATAACCTTCAACATCCCAGCATCCAGAGCCATAGCAACAGTACTTTCTCCAGCCTGGTCCCATCTATCTTCCACCATCAACATCCCAATGCCAGAACTCTCGCCACTGCATTGCTCCAATCCCGAATTTTTAGCTTTCTGCATTGCCCCTACCAAGCAACAAATGAGAATAGAAATTATACATCAAACCTGCAACTATTTCCCTCCAATCCGACCCCTTACAAGCCATGAGAGAGATATATATTAAATCACAAACTGAAGTCCCTTACCTCACGATGTATCATATAAGTAGATCTCGAGCCTCCATCACCAATGGCAATCAGAACCTCTTCAGAATCTCCCTGATCTTCCTGAAATCATACGTCACTCTCCCCAACAGAGGGCACAGGTGGCAAATCGACATCTGGGACCGCCACTGAAGGATCCGATGGATGAGCAGTCCTCACCTCGACATCGATAGCTGAAGTAAGCCCGGGCTCAGGCTCAGAACCCTTAACAGGCCCGTCGGCATTCATGGCTGAAGTAGACCCCGGCTTGGGCACCTTCGTTGGCTTATCATCATCTACGGCCAAAGAGGAATCAGACTCCGGAACCTTCGCCGGATCATCAGCATTGATGGCTGAAGTAGACTCCGGCTCTGGCACCTTCGTTGGCTCATCAGCATCGTCGGCCGGAGTGGAATCAGTCTTGGGCACCTTCTCCGGCTCATCAGCATCGATGGCTGAAGTAGGATGTCGTGGGTTTTGAACTAGGGTGTCGTGGGTTATGAACTAGGGTGTCGTGGGTTTTGATGCTTTGTCTTAAGGTTTTTAACTAGGGTGTCGTGGGTTATGAACTAGGGTATCGTGGGTTTCCAACTAGGATGTCGTGGGTTTGAACTGATGCTTTATCTTAAGGTTTTGACTAGGGTGTCGTGGGTTTCCAACTAGGGTGTCGTGGTTTGAACTGATGCTTTGTCTTAAGGTTTTGAACTAGGGTGTCGTGGGTTATGAACTAGGGTATCGTGGGTTTCCAACTAGGGTGTCGTGGGTTTGAACTGATGCTTTGTCTTAAGGTTTTGAACTAGGGTGTTGTGGGTTATTAACTAGGGTGTCGTGGGTTTAAACTGATGCTTTGTCTTAAGGTTTTGGACTAGGGTGTCATGGGTTATGAACTAGGGTGTCGTGGGTTTCCAACTAGGGTGTCGTGGGTTTGAACTGATGCTTTGTCTTAAGGTTTTGAATTAGGGTGTCGTGGGTTATGAACTAGGGTGTCGTGGGTTTGAACTGATGCTTTGTCTTAAGGTTTTGAACTAGGGTGTCGTGGGTTATGAACTAGGGTGTCGTGGGTTTGAACTGATGCTTTGTCTTAAGGTTTTGAACTAGGGTGTCGTGGGTTATGAACTAGGGTGTCGTGGGTTTCCAACTAGGGTGTCGTGGGTTTGAACTGATGCTTTGTCTTAAGGTTTTGAACTAGGGTGTCGTGGGTTATGAACTAGGGTGTCATGGGTTTCCAACTAGGGTGTCGTGGGTTTGAACTGATGCTTTGTCTTAAGGTTTTGAACTAGGGTGTCGTGGGTTATGAACTAGGGTGTCGTAGGTTTCCAACTAGGGTGTCGTGGGTTTGAACTGATGCTTTGTCTTAAGGTTTTGAACTAGGGTGTCATGGGTTATGAACTAGGTGTCGTGGGTTTCCAACTAGGGTGTCGTGGGTTTGAACTGATGCTTTGTCTTAAGGTTTTGAACTAGGGTGTCGTGGGTTATGAACTAGGGTGTCGTGGGTTTCCAACGAGGGTGTCGTGGGTTTAAACTGATGCTTTGTCTTAAGGTTTTGAACTAAGATGTCGTGAGTTATGAACTAGGGTGTCGTGGGTTTAAACTGATGCTTTGTCTTAAGGTTTTGAACTAGGGTATCGTGGGTTATGAACTAGGGTGTCGTGGGTTTGAACTGATGCTTTGTCTTAAGGTTTTGAACTAGGGTGTCGTGGGTTATGAACTAGGGTGTCGTGGGTTTCCAACTAGGGTGTCGTGGGTTTGAACTGATGCTTTGTCTTAAGGTTTTGAACTAGGGTGTCGTGGGTTATGAACTAGGGTGTCGTGGGTTTCCAACTAGGGTGTCGTGGGTTTGAACTGATGCTTTGTCTTAAGGTTTTGAACTAGGGTGTCATGGGTTATGAACTAGGGTGTCGTGGGTTTAAACTGATACTTTGTCTTAAGGTTTTGAACTAGGGTGTCGTGGGTTTCCAACTAAGGTGTCGTGGGTTTGAACTGATGCTTTGTCTTAAGGTTTTGAACCGATGGGAACTTTGCATTGGAATTCCTTAGCCGCCCTGACGAACCTAACCAGTATGAAGTCGGCATTCGCTTCAACTCGAGATCGATCCCATCCTCCGAGCATGCACCTGTATGGGTTGTCGGCGCTCATGTTTTTGTCGGATATAATTTGTTTCTTCAACTCAATGAGGCGAAGGTCTCGTTCTCTTCGACTCTTCGAAGGAGCTGAGGTCTGGAGCAGCAACACTCACAACTCCTCCGTCGCTTCAGCAAGTCTCCGCGACGATGGAAATCTTGTTCTCTTGAATGCGCGCAAGGATGTCGTCTGACAGAGCTTTGCCACTCCTTCGGATATACCTACTTCTAAATAAGATGACCAGGCCTAGTAATGAACGAATGTACGATTAAAAAATAACATTATCTCCCTGCTATTCTGTCCCATCATGTCAGACCATGGATCCATGTGGACCAATAGGAAGGAGCGGTGCAGCCCACGTAGGACTTGCTGCACCGGGAGCGTGTACAAAGTCTTTTCCATAAGAGTAACACATCTGGCCCAATAAATACAGCAACTTTTTTTGGTACGGGTTGTTTAAACTTGGCACATTAATTATCAAAAATATAAAAGATCCTTCGTTCAGCTTATGCTGTAGAAAAATTAAATAATAAGTACTTTGATGAATATTCTATACGATGATGTATAAATTTATTAGTTAGTACAAAGCCCATGCATTGCATGATATAAAATTTAGAAAATTTTTTAATATTATTTTTTATTTTTAAAATTAAAATTAAAATTAAAATTACCTTGATATATATATATATATATATATCCACTAAATATGTAGATAAATATGCTTCTTTCTTTCCCTAAACTCTTTCATTCGCTGCGCAACCTCCAATGCCTACCATGAGGCATGTAGATGGCTTCATTAATTAACTTTTCATTTAAATCAAATATTCGTGTGTGTGTGTGTGTTATAATACATAAAAATAAATAAATATTTAATTAAATATTAGTTATTTACCAGATAAAGTTACCCTATCACAAAAAATAATTTCATTTAGATATTATTTTATTTTATTAAAAAACTCTATTTTTAAGAAAAGATCTCATATATTTTAACCTATAGTTTCAAATCTTTTTTATTTAAAAATATTTTAATCTAATACATATTTTATCTTTGATTTATAATTTTTCTTATTAGGGTCACCGCACTGGGATATACCTAATTAGACTAGTACTTTGTACATAATCGTACCTATTCCTTTAAACCCTTAAATAGAACAAAAAAAAAATAAAAATAAAAGATTTCTTTCCTACATTACACCCATAATTTTATTAATATCACATATGAAAATCTTTTCTTTCGCACTATTTTACTGATATCACATATGAAATCTTTTCTTTAGCACTATTTTACTGATATTACACATGAAATCTTCTCTTTAGCATTATTTTACTGATATCGCCTATGAAATATTTTCTTTAGCAACACAGAGTGACAGTTTTTTTTTTTTTTTGGAATCACTCTAATCCAAGAGCCATCTTGCAAATATGAATAATTTTATTTGAATCAATCTGGAAATAGAGTTAAAGAAAACTTTGATGCACAATGTCAGACAAAACACACACACACACACACACACACACACACACACATATATATATATATATATATAACTCAATAGAAATTGATCATTTAAAATCAAAAATCAGATATAATATTTTTACTAGAAATAAAATGCCTCAGATTGATTGATCCAAGCGACGTACCTCAATTACTCCTTTCATGGCTACGGATTGTCACTTGCCGAGGTCTTACAAAATCAATCTGATATGCGACAGATTATTTTAATTTAGTTCAAAGATATAGCCGTGAGGGTTCGCATGGACTTAACACTTCACACCCTGCCTCTCAAGTCTCAACCCATTAAACAAACAACTCCTTTGAAAAATCAAACGCCTATTGAATTGACGA
Organism: Calamus simplicifolius; assembly: GCA_900491605.1. NCBI lineage: Eukaryota > Viridiplantae > Streptophyta > Magnoliopsida > Arecales > Arecaceae > Calamus > Calamus simplicifolius. The sequence continues at coordinate 1,224,261 of UESW01003970.1, read as the reverse complement.
CTTCCAACTTCTCACTCTTTATTGTAGGCAATCATCACGGATGAATCTAGCATGGTTTCTGCCTGATAAACTTATCTTATTGCTATACTTCGCAAGCAAAACATTTCGATTTCAAGAAAGGCTCTGATGCAAACACCACGAGGTCTTCAGTCCTGCCCTTCTCTCTTCGCAAAACAACCAGAATAAATATCATAAATCCGCTTAAAATCTACTGCACTCACAGTCCACACATGTCCCGGCGATGCCAGTGGAAGTCCCGTTTCAACCTCCTCGCATCTCTCCTCCACCAAGGCCGCCTCCCGAAGCTTCCCTTCCTTCCACAAGCTCTTGACAAGCAGAGCTTTGGTAGGACCATCCGGCAACATATCCGAGCTCCTCATTTCCTCAAACACCCTCAGCGCAAGCGCTGCCCTCTCCTGCTGGCAGTACGCCCGAATCAACACGCGATACATGTAAGCATCTGGCTCGAGTCTGCACTGCCTCACCATCCCAAACAGCCTATGGACGCTCTTCAGATCCCCATTGGCCGCAAAATACTGCATCAAACCCGTAAACGTCTGTACATCAGGAAGCACTCCCTCTAACATCATCTCTTCCAACAGCTCTAGAGCCTCGTTTCCCCTCCTGCACTTAGCCATCGTCCGCAGCAAAGAAGAGCATAACAACAAACGGTTGGACGCCGACAACGGGCCGCATATCGAATTGGCATCGCGAAAGACCTTGGTAGCGGCATCGGCTTTCTTCGAGAGACCGTAGAAGTCGACGACCAATCGAACAGTGTCAAACGGGAGGAGAATTCCTTCGGACTTAACCTTGGAGAGAAGGCGTTCGACCAATTCGACATGCCCGTTTCGGGCGAGGATGGCGATCATCCTCGCGACCGTGTCGCGGTCATGGGCGAACCCTCCGGGTTGGTACGCCACCCAGCAGAAGAACTCCCATGCTGTCTCGGCCTTCTTGAAGGCCCTCAGGAGCTTGCACACCAGGCGGGACGTCCACACAAGCTTCGCCGCCTCCAATTCAGATACCTCTGTCGGATCCCAGTCCTCCAAAGCTCGAGCTAGAGCGATCGGGTCCAACCATGGCTTCAATTTAATCTGGTCACTGGCATCAGTCTTGTGATTATTGTCATCCTGCTCCTCCTCGTGTTCTTCCTCCTCACTCTCACTCTCGTCTTCTTCCTCGACAGCGAACCCAATTCGATCGTCAGGGGATAATTTCTTCACAAACTCCTCGGTCCCTGCGGTGTGCCCAGCCTCTCTCATTCTTGATATCGCCTCCCTCATCGATCTACCGGGGAGAATGCCATCAGAATTCATTGCTTTGATTAGCTTCTCCAGGTCATCGAGCCGCCCGGACGACGAGAAGGCCTCGGCAAGCACATTGTACTGCTTTGATGTCCGGCGAATCCTCATGGAAGGGAGGAGTTGGAAGACTTCGATGGCCTTATCGAGACTCCCGGATCGAATGAGGTGGTCAATGATGATGGTGTAGGTCCGAGAGTTGGGGTTCGCGCCCTCCTGGATCATCTGGTTGAAGGTGGCGACGGCGGCGGAATGGTCGCCAGCGGACGAGTGGAGGTTCATGACGAGGTTGTAGGCCTCGGTGGAGGGGCGGCGGCGGCCGGAAGAGGCGGCGGAGGAGCGGAGGGAGGACCAAGCGCTGAGAGCGGAGGGAAGGTCGCCGGCGGCGGCGAGCCAGCGGAGGCGGTCCATGGGAGAAGGGGGGAGCGCGGAGGGGAAGGCACCACCATCGAGGTCGACGAGGAGTTGGTGAAGCTCGGAGAGGCGGCGGGCGAGGGCAAGGCGCTTGGCGAGGGCATGGAGAGCGGGTGCGGGGCAGCGGTCGACGGCGGAGTGGGAGCGGAGGGAGCGGAAGAGGGCGAGGGCGTGGTCGGGGGAGGGGGCGGCGCGGAGAGCGTTTGCGGCGACGAAGGGGTCGAGGGCCGGGGAAGAGGGGAGGGGGAAGGGGGCGGAGGGGTCGTGGGAGCGGAGACGGAGGCGCAGTATGTCGATGAGGCGGGCGCGGCGGAAGTAGAGCGAGACGCGGGTTTCAACGCCGCTGGCGGCGGCGGCGGCGGGTCTGGGAGAGGAGGAGAAGGAGCGGAGGAAGGCGGCGGGGATTGTTAGGGCTCGCGTCTGGCGCTTGGCGACGAAGGAAGAGAGGAAGGGATGGAAGAAAGACATCCCGGCTTTCTCATTGCCGGCAACGGTCTGGTATTTGGTTGAGTGCATAAACCAAGGGAAGGGAGGGCTCTTGAACGATGCGTGAACCCTGACTCCAGAGATGAGCTCCGCCAGTATCGATCGGTCCAATATTTGGAGATTTTGTGATATAAAAGCTTTAGCCTTGAATTTTTTTAAAAAAAATCGTAGTAAAATATTTTTTTAGAAAATCCCTAAATGAGGAAAAAAAAACTAAGATGAGTGTGACATCAGATTTTATTTAGAAAGGGTAAAATTTAATATGAGTCAGGGATAATTTGACCATGCTTCTTGCTAGGATTTGGAAAGCTAATGCTTTTTTTTTTTTTTTTTTTTTTGGTATAAACGGGTGATCACACTATCATACCAGTCTAGTGCGAGTCAACCCAGAAATATCAGAATACAAAATTTGCTTCAGAAAGGGAGGATAAGGGTCACCCTGGTTCATCTCCAAATACCCGCATAATGGGCCACGGCGGTCGTCACCCAGTCCGCCGCAGTATTAGCTTTGCGGTAGATATGCCCGATGTGGATAATGTGAATCTCCCGAAGAAGAGACCAACTGTCGAGAAGAAGGGGATTAGAGGGAGCTTGATTGCCTCTCCCCATCCGAAGCCACCTGATAATCGTTAGAGAATCCCCCTCTATCATCAGACTGTGAGCATGAAGAACCCGTACAGCATAGGATATCCCAGCCCAGGCTGCATGCAACTCAGCCATAGGGACAGAGGAGTCAAGGATGCCAAAGCCACCAGCCGCCAGCAAAGCTCCATCAAAATTGCGAATGATGAAGGCTGAACCTGCAGACCTTCTCCGAACACTTCCATCGAAATTGATTTTAACAAACCCTGGAGGGGGAGCTCCCAAGATATGAAAATCGTACGACGGTTCGCTACCGAAATAGTAGGGGATCCCCAGTGGCCAGAGATGTCAAAATCAACAACATTACGATTGAGAGAAAATTCTCCTGAAAGGAGTCTAGCCTTCCACATGATCCTGTGAGAAGAGATAGCATCATCAGTGAAGATAAGCTGGTTCCTAGATAACCATATCTGATAGGCTGTAACAGTCAAAATAACAAGCTAATGCTCCTTTAACAATTCCATGTCCATAAAATTAGAGATTATAAACATTTAAGTGAAGCTCATTTTATCTTATTTCTTATACCAATACGATAAATATTATATAATAGGAAACTATATGAAAGATGACATGCAATTATGTTAATTATTGAATTTCATATACATGGTACTACGCAATCAATTAGGATCAAAAATATTATTACCTAAAATCCAATAATTCATATTGTTTATTGATCCAAATGGTTGAAAATTTTTATTATTTAAATATTTTGAGTTTAAATTCTCTTTTACTTGCATATAGAACGGAGAAGGCTGACTATTCAATTATAATCATTAAAAGTACAATCGGGTAACTTTGAAAAGATTTGATATAAATATTTTTAAAACTTAAATTAGTGGATAGAAAGTATTTGATGAAATTTAGCACTTTTGATATTATTATATATACCAAGAGAATATATCATTTAAATTTTGCTAGTAAAATACATTGATTAAAATATTCTTACTTCATTTCACGTAAACATATAATTCATATATATTTTATTTATTTCTTTATTTCTATTTCTCACCTATACAATTTATCTCTGGGTTTAAACTTTTTAAAGTAAACAAATGGCACTATTTCTCTAATTTAGCTTTTTTATTTTTAACTAGAATTGTTTGTTTATTATATGCATTATTGCTTTTATATATATATGAAGAGGGTTGCTTAGTTAATGATCATTCTTTCGTCTATACGAAGATAAAAGGAAGAAACCCATAGGCTACACTTAAAGTTTTGTGTTCTTTTATTGCTTGACTTTTAACTAGCTAACTCAAAAGAAATAGATAGGTAGGATAAATTTCTATAGATATCATTTGCTCACAAAAAAAGAGAAAAAAATTGTTATAAAGATAGATAAGTTAGTTTTTTATTGATCAAGCAATATGTTTTTTTATTTTTAAAACATTCTTATCCTTTTTCATGATTCTCATTTGCGGATGCCAACGCCTAGCATTAATTTTTAAAAAAATACTATTATTTTTTATCTTTTCTACTCCTAACTTTATTTTTTTAACTCTGATTGCATAAAATAAATAACAATGCTAGGAAACTAGTCTCTAACCCCTACATAGTCCAGCATTACTCTCCACTTGATCTTAGCCCTCATAATTTTAAGATCATTTAATTTTTTTCCTTATCTCAACTTATGTGGTAACATTTTTTTGACCTCATATTGATTTTGATATAACATAAAATAATTAAGTATTGTACTAATATCATTTCTATCAAGTTTAATTTATTTCAGGATTACTCAACATGAAATCATACACTTCCTCTAGCTCAAGATATATTATGATTCAAAATGAAAGGTATTACAGGTATTGTATAAATATGCTTGTAGTAAACTTAAGTTTTATGGTTATTGGACGATTTTCATATGCTTTATATTTTAACGATTCATTCGATAAATGATTTTCACGTTTAATAATATTTGCATTATCTTGAACTAGACTCAATTATCTTACAAGCTCTTATTTTTAACTCTATGAATCAATACCGGAGTTTGTCCTTGAACTACCTATCTTCAGTTTGCCTTCGGATGGATGCATGTTGCTTGAATCTTGGGTTGTCAATCTTTGATTTGGAACACTAGATTCTATTGCCTTCGGTTGGATGTATGTTGCTTGAATCTTGGGTTGTCAATCTTTGATTTGGAACACCAGATTCTGTTGCCTTCAGATTGGATGCCTGCTGACTTGCTGATTTTCCAAATTGACTTGTCAATCTTTGTTACATTCTGTCAGCTCCCTAAGCTTGATATTTTGGCATGCTAGGCTTTGGTGTTGGCATGCTAACTTTCAAAGGTGTTATGCCAGCTTCCTGTGCATCATATTTTGGCGAACTAGGCTTTGGGGTTGGCATGCTAATTTTCAAAGGTGTTCTGCCAGCTCCCTGTGTATCACATTTTGGCATGCTAGGCTTTGGTGTTGGTATGCTAATTTTCAAAGGTGTTCTGCCGACTCCCTCTCCATCATATTTTGGCATGCTAGGCTTTGGAGTTGGCATGCTAGTTTTCAAAGGTGTTCTGTCGGCTCCTTGTGCATTAGATTTTGGTAGGCTAGTTTTTGGAGTTAGCATGCTAATTCTCAATGTTGTTTTGTCAGCTCCCTGTGCTTCTGATTTTGGCATTCCGGTTTATTTTGTCATTCGGCTAGTGGCTCTTGAAATCAAAAGTTGGAATGCCAACTTTTTCCATGGCTTGCCGATTTAAGGATTTTGGGATGCTATCTTGTTGAAATTCGGACATCTTTTTTCATGGCTGTTATCGTTTCCAAATTTCATTCCACCATTTTTCTACCTATTGGAGCAGCTGAGTGTGCTCTCTCTCTCTCTCTTTTCCACCTCACAATGATTGCTATCTCACAACGGTAATGCAACAGCTATATTTTTCCTTCTTGTTATAAATTGTAGTATTGAATAATGTTTCAAAATAAGAGGAAAAAAGTAATTTTTGGGAAAAGAAAAAAAGGAAAAATATAAGTAAAAATCATGAAAAAAAACCATTTGAAAAAGAGAGATTTATTAGAGTTGGTTAGAGTATTGCTTTGATTGTTTTCAAGCCACCGGAGTTCATTGATTACTGATTATTAAAGTGGTGATTAAAGCTTCATCTACCCTCTTTGAAGAGTATTCAAAGCTTTCTTGAAGGCTTCTCTTATGCTATTGTGTCATTAAAGCAAGAAGCTACTTCGAGATTAGCTCTTCAAGTTGATAAGTATTCTTATTGTTTAATCTGCTCATTTATTAGGAGTATCTTGTATTAAATACTCTATTACTTGTGCTTTGATTTGTATTACATTTATAAAACATGATTGGATAGAGGTCTATTCGGATTTGTATTTGTAAGGCTTACTTGTGCCCGAAAATAAGTGTGCTAGCCAGATTGGCTAGTGGTGATTAGTGGAAATACCCGAGATATTCTGGGAAGTGGATATAGGTGCAAAGTTGGCATCGAACCATTATAAATATTATGTGTTTAATTGTGATATTTTTCTATGATTGTTTGCATATTAGTTTTACTTTACTACACGATATTTATTTGTAAAATAAATATAACTGTACATACTTATTAGTCGTTTAATTTTTTTAAGAAATCCAATTTATTCCTCCTCTTGGGTTGCTAGATCTGGGCAACAAGTGGTATCAGAGCAAGTGCTCTTGTTGTTAAGCCCTAAAAAGCTTAGAGCTAAAGATTATGACAACCTTGTTGAGTAAGGAACAATCCACTAATAGGCCATCATTATTTAATGGCACAAATTATGGATATTAAAAAGCTAGAATAAAAATTTTCATTCAAACACTTGACTATGACTTATGAAGTATCATAGTAAATGGTCCCCACACACCCATAACTAGATTAGATAATATGATTCCTAAATTGGAAATGAAATGGGATGAACATAATAAAAAGTTGGCTCAGCTCAATGCTAAGGCCATGAATGTGTTATATTATTTATTAGATGCAAATAAATTTAATTGCATATCTACTTGTTTATCTGCTAAAGAGATTTAGGATTGATTAGAGGTTACCGATGAGGGTACCAATCAAATAAAAGAGTCTAAGATAAATATGTTTGTTCATAGATATGAATTATTTAAGATGGATACTAGGAATCAATTTCTAAAATGTTTGCTAGATTTACTGATATCATTAATGGGCTTAAGAGCCTTGGTAAATCATATAGTAATGTTGATCTTGTGAGAAAGGTATTACGGTCTTTGCCTAGGTCTTGGAAGGCCAAAGTCACTGTTGTTCAAGAGGCAAAAGATCTAAATGCTTTACCCTTGAAAGAATTGTTGGAATCCCTAATGACTCATAAGCTTCAAATTAAACAATACACTGATGAGAACGAGTCAAAGAGAAGAAGAACAATGGATCTTAAAATTTCTGAACAAAAGGAAGAATCAGAAGATGAAAGTGATGATAAGGATATGGCCCTCATTACTAGAAAGTTTAAAAGATTCATGAAAAGAAAAAAGTTTAGGGAAAAAAAACCATTTGTAAGAGAAGATAGAAAAGGAAATTATCTATTATGAATGCAAGAAGCTGGGACACTTTAAATCGAAATATCCATAACTTAAGAAATGTCCCAAGAAATTTAAGAAGAAAGCAATGATGGCTACATGGAGTGATTCTGAAAATTCAAGCTCCGAGAAAGATAAAAAGAATGAAGTAGCTAATCTTTGCTTTATGGCGGACAACGAGGAGGTAAGTCCAAGTTTTCTTGATGATTTTTTATTTGAAGAATTGTATGGTGCTTTTTACGAGTTAGTTGATGATTTTGCTAACCTTAGTTTCAAAAATAAAGATTTAAAAAATCAAATACAAAACCTACTTTTAAAAAATAATAAATATGTTGAAGAAAATGAATCTTTGAAGAAAAAAAACAAGGAAAATAAAGTTAACAGACTTAAACATATAGTAGATAAATTTACTTTAAGTTCTTTAAAACTAAATATGATTTTAAATAGCCAAAAGGCTATTTTTGATAGAGCAGATTAGGCTATAATCCTATTAGAAAATAAAAGTCTTTGAAAAATATTTTCATATATACTAGTAAATCTTATAATATTACATGTTTTAAATGTTGTTTAAAGGGACATAAGTCCTATGCATGTGATAGTATTAGAAAGGTTTGGATTCCAAAAGAATCATATTATCGAACCCCAAAGGATCCAAGAAAGCATAGGTACCTAAGAGCAAGACGTGATATTATGTTTGCAAGTATGTCTTGCAAGCCGTGGATCTAAACGAAAGTAGTATCTTGATAGTGGGTTTTTGATATACATGACGGGTGATGAATCATAGTTCATCACTTTGGAAGCTAAAGATGGAGGTATGGCCACCTTTGGAGATAATGGCCAAGGTAAAATCATTGGCATTGATAAAATTGGTGTCATACCTCATGCATATATTGATAATATCTTGTTAGTTAGTGGTTTAAAGCATAACTTATTAAATATTAGTCAATTATGTGACAAAGGTTTTAAAGTGATTTTTGAATCATTTGTTTGCATCATTTCAAATCCTACTGACAATTGCATAAAATTTATTGATCATAGGCATGGGAATATTTATACTATTGATTTGAATGATTTGAATGATTTAAATGATCATGACTTTGATTGTCTAATTGCTATGAATGCTAAAATTGACGAATCTAGTTGGTTATGGCATTGTAGACTTGCGCATGTTAGCATGGATCTTCTTTCAAAATTATTTAAAAAGGATTTAGTTAAAGGTTTACCAAAATTAAATTTTAAAAAAGATAAAATTTGTGATGCATGTCAACTTGAAAAATAAACTAGAATTTCATTTTATTATCGCCAAATCACCCTCCTCGAGCATCCGCGAGCGTTCGGTCGTCTTCTCCGGTGAGCCAAGGATCTTTCGGCGAGCTTCTCGCACTTGGGAGCCTGCAAAAAGTTTTGGAGACCAAAGATTCTGGCGGGAACCCTCCAATGCTCAAGTCAGTGCTCTGGGCAATAGTTATGAGCTTGAGAAAGCTCAAGAGAGAGAGAGACTTAGAGAGGTGCTTTTTGTGAGCGTATGAGCGTTTAGGAGTTGTGTGTTAAGTTATATGGTTGGGAGTCCCTCTTACCCATTTTATTGATGCTTGGGGCTTGCTAGTCTTAGGGCATGATCACTTGTTAGAGTATTTATGAAAGGGGTAGTATAATGGGATTTGCCTCCTTGTGGCATGTCAGAGCTGTAGGTCATGTTCCGTCAGGTATGGATGGCTGTAGCTGGTTGGTGGGTGCTGTTTGACTTGGATAGCTGTTGCAGGCTACTGCAAGGCGTGGGCGGTCGTTACGGCCTTTGCTAGATATGTCCCTCATGCCATACTTCTATTGTCCTGTGCATATAGTGGTGAGTGGTGAAGCTAGGCACGTGGGCACCATAATGAGTCCTACCCCGATGGTCATTGGGGGTCCTACACTGATGGCTGAGGCTGACTGACCAGATCTGACTGGTTGAGGTTGAGGCTGACTGGCTAAGGTCGAGGCTGACTGGCTGAGGCCGAGGCTAACTTGCCAAGGCGAGGTTGATTGGTTGAGGCCGAGTCTGACTTGCCGAGGCTGACTGGCTGAGACCGAGTCTAACTTGCCGAGACCGAGGCTGATTGGCTGAGGCCGAGTCTGACTTGCCGAGGCTGACTAGCTGAGGCCGAGTCTGACTTGCCAAAGCCGAGGTTGACTGGCTAAGGCCGAGTCTGACTTACCGAGGCCGAGGCTAACTTGCTGAGGCCGAGTATAACTTGTCGAGGCTGAGGTTGACTGGCTAAGGCCGAGTCTGACTTGCTGAGGCCGAGTCTGACTTACCAAGGCCAAGGTTAACTGGCTAAGGCCAAGTCTGACTTGTCGAGGTTGACTGGCTGAGGCCAAGTCTGACTTACCGAGGCCAAGGTTGACTGGCTGAGGCCGAGTCTGACTTGCCGAGGCTGACTGGCTGAGGCATAGTCTGACTTGCCGAGGCCGAGTCTGACTTGCCAAGGCCGAGGTTGACTGGCTGAGGTTGAGTCTAACTTGCTGAATTTGACTGGCTGAGGCTGAGTCTAACTTGTCGAGGCGACTGGCTGAGGCCGAGTCTGACTTGCCGAGGTTGAGGCTAACCGGCTGAGGCCGAGTCTAACTTGCCGAGGCTAACTGGCTGAGGCCAAGTCTGACTTACCAAGGCTAAGGTTGGTTGCCAATCTTTGATTTGGAACACTAGATTCCATTGCCTTTGGATTGCCTTCGGTTGGATGCATATTGCTTGAATCTTGGGTTGCCAATCTTTGATTTGGAACATTATATTTTATTGCCTTCGGATTGCCTTTGGATTGGATGCCTGTTGACTTGCTGATTTTTTAAATTGACTTATCAATCTTTGTTACATTCTGTTGGCTCCCTGAGCTTGATATTTTGCCATGCTAGGCTTGGTGTTGGTATGCTAATTTTCAAAGGTGTTATGTCGGCTCCCTATGCACCATATTTTGGCATGCTAGGTGTAACCCCCGGTAATTAATCCTCGGCATGACGACTAAGTTCTCGATCTTAGCGTGACGATTGGGTTCCCGATCTCGGCATGATGATTGTGTTCCTGATCCCTTTGACCAAGGACATCGCGAACCTTCTTCGTTGGCATTTAAGGAGGATGATGGCAGACTCTGCCTTCACCCTCGCCATGCCCTTAGCCGGTAAGCCTTCTACCCATGCTAGAGAGAGAGAGCCACAGATGAAGCAAGGGCCATGGCGGTCCTCTTGTTACGATTTGGGTTCAAGCCCGATGATGTACTTGTCGCCTAGCCGAGCTTGAGCTATGGCCGACAGCCCTATCGACACCGGGAATAGCGTCCGGTGGGGGACCGGGCATGGGAGAGAGGGAGGAGAGGGCCATGGTAGCCCTTCTCTTGGGCAGGAGCCGAATCAGCTCTCACATTAGTCTAGGCCCAGCGGCGTGATTGCCGCCTCGCTGGGTCTAGGAGGCGGCCGATGACCCCCATCGGCGTTAGACGAGCATCCAGTGAGGGTCCAATCGGTCGATGGTGTCCGGCCATGCCATCGGCACAGTAAAGGTGCCGCATGAGAAAGGGAAAGAAAGAGAGAAAGAGGGAGAAAGAGAGAGAGGGCAAGGCCGTGACGGCGGCCGACTTTGGGCCGGTTGCCGGCGGCCGAGCAGCCCTAAGGAGAGGCCGGCGGCGGCCAGGTCGCTGCCGGCACAGGCACCCCTGGTTCGAGTGAACCAAGGGAACGAGAGAAAAGAAACAGGGGAGGCCCAAAACTGGGCTATGTTGGACCAACCTGTGAGCCCATTTGGGCCAAGCTTTGGGCCTTATCATGGGCCGAGAACAGAGGAATGAGTATACGTCCTGGATCAATTTTGATCCTTGTTTCTGGGGGAAGTTTTATTTCCCCATTTAGGCTGCTATTCTTAGAGATATTTAAGCCCAACATTTGGCCCAGGATTAGAATGGGTAGAATTTAGGGGATAATTTAATATTCAAATTTTAGAGATTTAATTATGTAAAATAATGTTGTAGGTACCTAGAGCTGGTTTATATTTTGGGATTAACGTGCTGAGGTAAGGAAGCCAATTATTATGATTTTATAAATTATTTAATATGTAAGTTTTAGAATTATAGTTGTATTAAATTATAAAATGAGAAAAAAATGGAATTATGGTATTTGATTTTACTATTTTAAAATTGTTAAATAGTACAATGAGTATGCAACTCATTATTTAGTCTGCTTATTTGCAATTGCTGATATTTTTAAAGTGATGACTTTTATATATGTGACTAATGAGGGATATGGTTACTTGACTTTGCAAAACCATTTGGTACTATTTAATATAATTATATGCAATTGCTAATGTTCAAACCACTGTATATATGAGAAGCTTATGCTTGTGATGATGCATGAAATGTTGCATGCAAGATATAAATATAATACTTGAGAATATGCTACTTTGTGTCACCACGGTTCTCTATAACATGATATGATGTGATATGTCAAGAGATACGGAATCCACCTCCACAGAAAAAATATATGAAGGATACACATATGTAGGGTGTGTTATGACAGATTATGATATATGGCATGACGCTGGTGCCAAGACCCTTCCTCTTAGGGAACATTTAAGAGTGATATACCAATGAAGTGTTTACGGATATAATGTAGGGCCGTGGGACATATAAGAATTGATAATTATATCGATACTGTGGGTTTGATTACATTGCATATTTTGAAATTATTGCATGATTATGCTTCCAAAATCATTTTATAAATGTGCTTAGAGTTAGCGCGTGTTTAAATATATATTTGGAGATTTGGAAGCTTGACAAGTGTTTCATATGTGAAAAATTGATTTGTTATAAATGTGAAATTGGCTATAATATACTATTGTAGGCTTATTTACTGAGTGTGATCTTATTTAAATCTCATAATATTTTTTAGAGCCACAGAACTGATATGGACGAGGAAAGGAGATAGAATGTGACTCCTATCAAAATCCAAATGTTGATGTTACTTCATATTTTGATCTTGCATGTTTTTCTAGGATTTTAAGTCCTATTTGATTGGGCTTGTATTAAAGATATCTTGACTTTAAATGGTATTGTAAAACTATATCCTTATGTTGTGATTATATTTGAATGCATTGCATGTTTGACATGCGATGGGTTGCCACCCCTAGATCCACTTATGGGTCTGGGGTGTGACAGCTTTAGTGGTATCGGAGCTAGGGTTATGACATTAGGGACATAATACTAGGTTATGACATTAGATTATTACATTGGGTTTCAAGTAATATGCTTTTCAAGCCTACAAATGTAGAGTTCAACAGGATATTAATTAAAACTAATTTATTAGGAGATAGGAATGGCTTGCACCAGAAGCCAACAACATGATGAAGGCTCCTAGGCTGGTAATTCTAGTCAACAGGGAGGCCAAGAAGCTATCGGAGGTGCTGGCTCTATCGATCTGGCCAAGACTGATCAGCAGTGACTCCAGATCGAGATACTTTAGGTTCTCTCAGGTTTAGCTCAGTCGATGTGGGACATGCAGCAATAGATCTGGCAGGCTTTGTCCACTTAGCCTACTCCTCCTATTTCGCAGACTCAGCCTGCTCCTCCTATTTTTCAGACTCAGTCTGCCCCTCCTGTTCCACAAACTCAGCCAACCCTATCTACTCAATCCGAACCATTGACCGAGCCTGCTCCACCTCAACCTTGGGTAGGGGGTGGCTGCAGCTTTGTTGATTTCAAAAGTTTTGCCCCTGCCCCTTTTACTAGATCCATCAATCCTATTGATGCTGAATGGTGGATGCGAGATATGGAGAAGGCTTTCATAGCTCATGGTAGCCAAGAGAAGGAGCGGATCAGATTCACCACCTACCTCCTCCATGGGGAGGCCTATGATTGTTGGTTAGTTGAGGAGCAGCAACGGGATGGACAAGCTATCACTTGGGAAGAGTTTAAGGAGGCCTTTTTTGACAAATACTTTTTCAGTAGTGTGCAGAGACAGATGGAATTAAAATTTATCAAATTAAAGCAAAGGAATCTCTCCATGGCCCAGTATGAAGCCAAGTTCATCAGGTTGGCCCAGTTTGCTTCAAATATTGTGACCAATGAGATAGCAATGATCACCATATTCACTGAAGGACTACGACCCAGGCTAAGACAAGCAGTCAATGCATTTGAGCTTCCCACTTACAGTGCAGTTGTGAATAAGGCCTTGGTGATTGAGAGGGATATGAATGCAGTCCAGAGAGATTGAGAGTAGCAAAGAAAGAGGAAAGGGCCTTTTTCTGGCTAATCCCCAGCCCATGCCAAGAAGAAAGGTGCATATTAGGCCTTGGCAGGATAAAGAAGTAAGGAGACTTGCTGCCCTCATTGTGGGACCTTCCACCCAAGAAGGCCTTGCTGCAGATTACCTGGTGCCTACTTCATTTGTGGGAAAACGGATCACAAGATGGCCATCTATCTCCTTCGAAGGGATTAGCAACCCTCTTCAAATCAAGGAAAGAGTCAGCAGCATCAGTAGTAACCGCCTAAGACCCAGGAAAGGGTCTTCACCCTCACTCAGCATGATGTTGCTGCCTCTAATTTGTGGTGATAGGTATACCATATAGTTATATATATAGTATTACATTCATATCTAGTGCAATACATTGATAATTGATTAGAAAATTAGGTTAAACTTTGATATTTAAACGAATTAAACTTATGTCCAGGAATGATTAAAGTGGGCACTACTTATGCTCAAACTTTAATTGACCCGGATGCCACACATTCTTTCATATATGACACCTATCTTGACAAGAATGCATCATTGACACCCATTCCTCTAGAGCAAGAGTTGCATATTACATTTTCAAATGAAGATATTATGAAGGTTGACACAGTATGCAAATCCTGCTCGATTGACATGTAGGATAGGAGATTAAGAGCAGATCTAATCATCCTTCCACTGAAGTTCTTTGATGTTATCCTTGGGATAGACTGGTTGGCCTCCTATCATGCTTCAGTAGACTGTTTCAGGAAAATAGTAAACTTCAAAATTCTAAGTCAATCTGAATTCAGTTTTACTGGAAGTCAGAAATACCTAGCCTTGGTATTCGTATCAGCACTACATGCTGAAAAGTATCTGATACAAGGTGGCCAAGGATTTCTTACTGTAGTCAAGGACCTTCAGCAGGAAGAGATCAAGTTGAAGGATATTCCAGTAGCTCGAGAGTTCCTGATGTCTTCACATATGAATTGACTGATTTTCCTCTAGACTGAGAAGTTGAATTCTCCATTGATTTGGTTCCTAGAATTGGACCTATATTCAAGGCCCCTTACCGTATGGCTCCTACTGAGCTAAAGGAACTGAAGGGTCAGTTGCAGGAGCTTCTAGATCTAGGATTTATTAGACCAAGTGTTTCTCCTTGGGGTGCTCCAGTCCTATTTGTTAAGAAGAAAGATGACAGTCTTCGGCTCTGCATTGATTACCAGAAAATCAATAAAGTAACAATGCAGAATAAGTATCCTCTGCCGAGGATTGATGACTTATTCGATCAACTCCAAGGAGCTCAGATATTCTCAAAGATTGATCTCAGGTCAAGATACCATCAACTCAAAATTAAAGCGATGATATGCCTAAGACAACATTCAGAACCAGATATGGCCACTATGAGTTCTTGGTGATGTTGTTTGGGTTAACTAATGCCTCAACAGCATTCATGGATTTGATGAACATAATTTTTAAGCCATACTTGGATCAATTTGTGGTGGTTTTCATTTATGATATTTTGATATATTTCAAGAGTCAAAAGGAGCATGAGGACCACCTAAGAATTGTTCTACAGATTCTTCGAAAGAAGAAACTTTATGCCAAGCTGCAGAAGTATGATTTTTGGTTGGATCAAGTATCTTTCTTAGGTCATATAATATCCAAAGATGGCATATCTATGGACCCGAAAATGATTGAAGCTATCGTAAGCTGGAGCTGGCCTTCCAATGTGGCAGAAGTCAAAAGCTTCTTGGAGTTAGCTAGGTACTATCATAAATTTATGAAGGACTTCTCTTGCATTGCTCTACCCCTAACTTGCTTAACCCAAAAGCAAGTAAAGTTTGACTGGATAAAGGAGTGTGAGAAAAGTTTTCAGGAGTTAAAACAGCGCCATGTTCTTTCAATAGGATCTGAAGGATTTACTCTATTTACTGATGCCTCTCGAAAGGATTGGGATGTGTTCTGATGCAGAACGGGAAGGTGATAGCCTATGCCTCTAGACAACTGAAGTTTTATGAGTAGAATTACCTTACCCATGACCTTAAATTGGCTGCTGTAGTTTTTGCCCTAAAGATTTGGCGATATTACCTATATGGGGTATCATATGATGTGTATACATACATAAGAGTCTAAAATATATCTTCACATAGAAGGAGCTAAATTGAGGCAGAGGAGGTGGTTGAAGCTACTGAAGGATTATGACTGAACCTACACTATCATCCGAGGAAGGCCAATGTAGTAGCTGATGCTTTGAGCAGAAAATTCTCTTCGGAGTTAGCTGTCATGATTACTTTCCAGCCTCACATTCTGAGGGACCTTGAGAGGTGGGAGGTTGGATTGAGAGTACAGTAGTCTAATGGGCTTGTAGCAGCACTTGTACTCTAGCCAACCCTGGTTGATAGGATCAAGTCCTCCCAGAAAGAAGATCCGGATCTATAAAGGATTAAAGAAGCTATGTAGTCAGGAGTTCAGAATGAATTTTGTATAATGACGGATGGATCCTTGAGATTTGAAGGTAGACTATGTGTGCCAAACGTGGAGGAGCTAAAGGCCGAAATTTTTGAAGGAGGCACTACTCTCCCTATACTATGCATCCAGGAGGCACTAAGATGTATAGAGACTTAAAGAAAAATTTTTGGTGGAAGGAGATGAAAAGAGAGATTGCTCAGTATGTGGCCAAGTGCTTAGTGTGTCAGCAAGTGAAAGCTAAGCATCAAAGGCCTGCGGAACCTCTTCAGTCTCTGATGATTCCACAGTGAAAATGGAAAAAGCTTACGATGGACTTTGTGACTGGTCTGCCCAAAACTCCCAGGAACAATAATGCAGTTTGGATCATTGTGGATAGACTAACAAAGTCAGCCCATTTTCTACCTTTCAGAGTTGGGGTCTCTAGTGAAAATTGGCCAGTATGTACATCGAGCAAATTGTGAGACTCTATGGTGTTTCCGTATCTATTGTATTAGCTCGGATACTAGGTTCGTGTCCTAGTTTTGAAAAAGTCTTCATAGCGCCTTGGGAACCAAATTAAACTTTAGCACAGCCTATCACCCTCAGACAGATGGACAATCAGAAAGGACCATACAGACTCTGTAAGACATGTTGCGAACTTGTGTGATGGACTTAGGTGGTGCATGAGATAACCACTTACCTTTTGTAGAGTTTGCATATAATAATAGCTACCGGCCAGTATCCAGATCGCTCCATTTGAGGCTCTATATGGTAAGAGGTGCAGATCTCTTTTATGTTGGGATGATGTGAAAGAGTAGTTCCCTAAAAGCCAATCATGTAAGGGCATTTTTGCAATTTTTTTCAACTCATGTATGCTATTTTATCAATTAAAAGGCATATTTTTCGATTCATCATATGTTGTGTCTTATATTTATTAAGATTATGATGAACCCCATAAGGTTAGGGCAATGGAATTAGGGTTATGATGAAGTTCATAATGATGAGACCTAAGTTCCTAAAAACTCTAATCTAAAATGTTCCCAGTCGAAGGATCATCGAGTCGGGGATCGATGATACCGGTAAGACTAGCACATTCTATGTATGCTCAATAAAGAGGGTGGTTGGTCTCATAGCCACTTGTGTAGAGACACTAATATAAGGATGTAGGTGCTCATTAGGGTACGAGTTCACTGAATTGATCCACATTGAGAACATCTTATGGAGATCTTACTTACTTGTCAAAAATAGTTCTCTTAGTGGGAGTTGTGCAAGTGATCCTTAGACCTGAGATTATCATAGAATCTTATGCACATGAATCTATGTTTTAGTTCATACTCATTCATGGCTAAGTCATGTACGGGGTGTTCATGTATATAAAGGATTATGTATGAAGGTTATGAGTAGGTTAACAAGGAATCGATCATTCCTAGTAAGAGAAAAAGTAATCCCATGTAATCTCATCATATGATGACTCAAGAAGTCTTTGATCAAAGCAAAATGAAATTAGAATAGGTTTCTAATTTTTTATTTGTCGAGTCTTTATTATTGATTTGAGATTCAAATGAATAAAATGTTAGGGTTTGACATTTTTCCATACCCATCACTTATTCGGGATAAAGAAAGATCGAAGGATTGAATTGCACAGTAACTTGCCACTGAAGGGTATTTTGGTAATTTTATCAAATTCATCATCTTCTTGGTAGACATGATACATTGCTAGATGTCAATCTTGTCTTGTAGGTTTTCATGAATTAAATTTATTTAATTCATGAGTCAATTTGAAAGATGGTTCAAATTGGCAACTAGGGTTAGCACGATTTGATCTAATTGGTTAGTTAGTTTCTAATTGAACTAAATCGACTTAAACCTAAACCTACTGCTGGCTAGATGAGGAACCCAATGGGTCACACATAAAGGAATTGGTCAAAGAATCATTTTAATAAGATTAATTAATTCAATTTGTTAGCCAATCAGCATGCTAGCATATATGGCTAACTATCGCTCCAATTTGGATCGAAATTGATTTGAACTGGCTTAATTAATTGATCCAAATTAATTTTAGAATTAATTTGGGATAACCTCTGACCTGATCAACCATTTATTGGATTGGATAAGTTGAATTAATAGAGTCCAAGAAATATAGGACTCTCGGAAGGGAAACTATGCACGTGCAGAATTTTCAAGAGGCGCCTAAGAGTCCTTCTGATTTAAGGTACTAGGAGGCACATCTTTTTTTTTGGGATTTATAGGTCCATTGAACGTGGAGAACCTTATCTAGATGTTATTTATTGGATAAGGTTGAATTAATAGAATCCAAGAGATAGGACTCTCGAAAGAAAAACTGTGCGCGTGCAGAATTTTTAAGAGGCGTCTAAAAGTCCTTCTGATTTAAGACACTAGAAGGCCCATCTTTTGGGGATTTAAGAGTCCATATAAACATGGACAACCTTATCTTGACACATGGCAAAATCAGAGGCTATCTGATTTAGATGGGATGCCAAAAGTATCCCATCAGGTATGGCGCACGTAGGGAGAAAGGTGCAGAAAATTATAACGATGTGTCCCTTGATTCAAATTGAAATAATTTAAAAATTTTATATCCTTTCAGAAGGACGTAAAATAGGTTGTATCCCTTCATTTGACGGCTCCCCATTCACTATTTAAAGGGGGTGGCACATATGGATTGCATCGGATAATTTTTAGTAATCCTTGTTAAGACAAGAGTCTTCTCTCACCCTCTCCCCTTCCAACAAGCCTTAGTCAATTTAGGACAACTCTTTTCTTAGCCTATACAAGTTTTATTAGGCTTAAGAAAAGGGTAAAAGGGTCCTAAGAGCCAAGCCAAGAAGTCAAGAAGCCAAAAAGAGGTTTAAGTCAAGTTCATGAGCATATCTTTGATCCAATTCTCGTGTGGATCACCATTGAAGGGCGAACACTTGGGCGCCTAGTGGAAAAGAATGGATAACCGGCTTCCTTCTTTCTTCACCAAGTACTAAGGTATGTTCCTCTACATATATTTATATTTTATGACTAATTAATTATTATAATCAAGGCGTCTTGGGTCTAAGGTTTCAGTTGATTAGGGTTTCAAGGTTAATTTTTTTTTTGAAATCCAGCCTTCGCTGCATGACCGGAACCCAACATGATGTGGGAGAGAGGAAATTGCTAGGCCCTAGCTGATTCAACAAATAGTAGAGAAGGTGCAATTGATTAGGAAGGATCTTCGTACAGCTCAGAGCAGGCAGAAGAGCTATGCTGATGTCAGGAGGAGGGAGTTGAAATTTCAGGTTGGGGACCATGTCTTCTTAAGGGTATCACCAACCAAAGATGTGAGGAGATTTGGGATTAGAGGAAAGCTGAGTCCACGATATATTGAACCATTTGAGATCTTGAGCATAGTAGGAGAGGTAGCTTATAGCCTGGCACTGCCTTCGATACTCTCTGGGGTGCACAATGTGTTTCATGTTTCTATATTAAGAAAGTATATTTCTGACCCCAACCATGTAATAGAGTTCGAGCATATACAGTTGAAGAAAGATTTGACATATGATGAGCATTCTGTGCGTATCGTAGATCGCAAGGATCAAATTCTGAGACAGCATAGCATTCCCTATGTCAAGGTTCAGTGGAGTAATCATTCTGAGAGGGAGGCTACTGGGAGCTTGAGGAGGAAATGAAAAAGAAATATCCATAATTATTTGTATCCTAATATAGATAAATAATGTATCAATGACTGTTGACCTTTCAATAAAATTTAGTTGATTCTGTGATAGAAAACTTGAATTCCAAATTTCTTTATGAAAGTTTATCAATTTCGAGGCCGAAATTTTTATAAGGAGGGCAGAATGTAACCCTCGGTAATTAATCCTTGGCGCGATGACTGGGTTTCTGATCTCAGCATGATGATTGGGTTCCCGATCTCGGCGTGATGATTGGGTTCCCGATCCTTTGACCAAGGACGTTACAAACCTTCTTCGTTGGCTTTTAAGGAGGACGATGGTGGACTCTGCCTTCACCCTCGCCGTGCCCTAAGCCGGTAAGCCTTCTACCCATGCTAGAGAGAGAGAGACATGGATGAAGCAGGGGCCATGGCGGTCCTCCTATGACGATTTGGGTTCAGGCCTAGTGGCGTACCCATCGCTTCGCCGAGCCTGAGTTATGCGGCGGCCCCATCGGCATTGGGAACAACATCCAATGGGGGACCAGGCATGGGAGAGAGGGAGGAGAGGGCCATGGCGGCCCTTCTCATGGGTGGGAGCCGAACCGGCTCATGCGTTGGTCCAGGCCCGGCGGTATGCCTGCCGCCTTGCCAGGCCTAGGAGGTGGCCGGTGACCCCCATCGGCGCTGGGCAAGTTTCGTGAGGGTTCGACTGGCCGGTGGTGACCGGTTGTGCCACCGGCACAGTGAAGATGCCATGCGAGAAAGGGAGAGAAAGAGAGAGAAGAGGAAGAAAGAGAGAGAGAGAGGGCAAGGCCACGATGGCGGTCGGCTCTGGGCTGGTCGCCGACGGCTGAGCAGCCCCAAGAGGCCGGCGGCGATCCTGGCCGCTAGCACAAGCACTCCTGGTTTGGGTGAACCAGGGGAACAAGAGAAAAGAAACAGGGGAGGCCCAAAACTGGGCTGTGTTGGGCCAACTTGTGAGCCCATTTGGGCCAAGCTTTTGGGCCCTATCATGGGTCGGGAACAGAGGAATAAGCATATGACCTAGATCAGTTTTGATCCTAGTTTCTGGGGAAAGTTTTATTTCTCCATTTAGACTATTTTTTGAAGATATTTAAGCCCAAAGTTAGGCCTAGGATTATAATGGGTAGAATTTAGGGGACAATTTGTTATTCTAATTTTAGAGATTTAATTATATAAAATAATGTTGTAGGTACCCAGAGGTCCAAATAACTGGTTTACATTTTGGGATTAGTGTGCTGAGGTAAGTAAGCCAATTATTATGATTTCATAAATTATTTAATTTGTAAGTTTTGAAATTATAGTTGTATTAAATTATGAAATGAGAAAAAATGGAATTATGGTATTTGATTTTACTATTTTGAAATTATTAAATAGTACCATGAGTATGCAACTCATTATTTGGTCTGCTTATTTGCAACTATTGATATTTTTAAAGTGATGACTTTTATATATGTGACTAATGAGGGATATGGTTACTTTGACTTTGCAAAACATTTGGTACTATTTAATATAATTATATGAAATTGCTAATGTTCAAACCACTGTATATGTGAGAAGCTTATGCTTGTAATGATGTATGATATGTTGCATGCAAGATGTAAATATGATACTTGAGAATATGCTACTATGTGTCGCCGTGGTTCTCTATAACATGATATGATGTGATATGCCAAGAGACACGAGACTCATCTTCACAGGAGAAATATGTGGAGAACACACATCTGTAGGGTGTGTTGTGATAGATTATGATATATGGCATGATGCTGGTACCAGAACCCTTCTCTGAAAGGACATTTAAGAGTGATACACTAGTGGGGTGTTTACGGATATAATAGGGCCGTGGGACACATAAGAATTGATAATTATATCGATGCAGTGGGTTTGATTGCATTGCATATTTTAAAATTATTGCATGATTATGCTTCCAAAATATTTTATAAATGTGCTTAGAGTTAGCACGTGTTTAAATATGTATTTGGAGATTTGGAAGCTTGACAAGTGTTTCATATATAAAAACTTGATTTTCTATAAATGTGAAATTGGCTATAATATACTATTGTAGGCTTACTTACTGAGTGTGATTTCATTTAAATCTCACAATATTTTTTAGAGCCGCAAACTGATATGACGAGGAAAGGAGATAGAATGGGACTCCTATCAAAGCCCAAATTTTGATGTTACTTATATTTCGATCTTGTGTGTTTTTCCTAGGATTTTAAATCCTATTTGATTGGGCTTGTATTAAAGATATCTTGACTTTGAATGGTATTGCAATTACTATATTTATATTGTGATTATATTTGAATGCCTTGCATGTTTGACGTTGCCACCCCTAGATCCACCAATGGGTTTGGGGCGTGACACTAGGCTTTGGTGTTGGCATACTAATTTTTAAAGGTGTTATGCTGGCTCCCTGTGCATCATAATTTGGAATGCTAGGATTTGGTGTTGGCATGCTAATTTTTAAAGGTGTTATGTCGGCTCCTGTGCATCATATTTTGGCATGCTAGGCTTTGGAGTTGGCATGCTAGTTTTCAAAGGTGTTCTGCTGGCTCCCTATGCATTAGATTTTGGCATGCTGGTTTTTGGATTTGGCATGCTAATTCTCAATGTTGTTCTGCGACTCCATGTGCTTTCAATTTTGGCATTCGGATTTATTTTGTCATTTGACTGGTGGCTCTTGGAATCAAAAGTTGGAATGCCAACTTTTTCCCTGGCTTGTCGATTTGAGAACTTTGGGATGCTATATTGTTGGAATTCGGACATCTTTTTTCATGGCTATTACCATTTTCAAATTTCATTCCATCGTTTTTCTACATGTTGGAGCAGATTATGCTGAGTGTGCTCTCTCTTTCTTCTCCATCTCACAATGGTAATGCAACGACTATATTTTTTCTTCTTGTTATAAATTGTAGTGTTGAACAGTATTTCAAAATAAGAGAAAAAATGATTTTTTTAGAAAAAGAAAAAGAAGAAAAATATAAGTAAAAATAGTAAGAAAAATCATTTGAAAAAGAGAGATTTATTAGAGTTGGTTGGAGTATTGCTTTGATTGTTTTCAAGCCACCAGAATTCATTGATTGTTGATTATTGAAATGGTGATTAAGCTCTATCTACCCTCTTTGAAGAGCATTCAAAGCTTCCTTGAAGGCTTCTCTTGTGCTATTGCGTTATTAAAGAAAGAAGCTACTTGGATTACCTCTTCAAGTTGATAAGTATTCTTATTATTCAATCTTCTTATTTATTAGGAGCATCTTATATTAAACACTCTATTACTTTGCTTTAATTTGTTTCACATTTGTGAAATGTGATTGGATAGAGGTCTACCCGGATTTGTATTTGTAAGGCTTACTTGTGTCCGAAAATAAGTGTGCTAGCTAGGTTGGCTAGTGGTGATTAGTAAATATACCCGAGATGTTCTTGGGGAGTGGATATAGGTGCAGGTGGCAGTGAACCACTTTAAATATTATGTGTTTGATTGTGATATTTTTCTGTGATTGTTTGCATATTAGTTTTACTTCACTACACGATATTTATTTGTAAAAGAAATATAAGTACACATACTTGTTAGTCATTTAAATTTTTTAAGAAATCCAATTCACCCTTCCTCTTGGGTTACTAGATCTGGGCAACACATTTAATATAAGAATATAGATGAGAAGATGATCTGTATTCTCACAGACCTTTCTTTGGGTCATAAATATAATTGATATTTCATAAAGAGTATAATATTATTATTTAAGTATTAAATAATAACTAATATTACTATTTAAGTGTATTTAAGTTATAAGTGTTGAATCATAACTATCAAAATTTATTTTTATTTAAAATACTAAATTTTCTATATGCTCAATGTATACATAAAAAACATGATAAAAATATAGTTGACACAAGAAAATGATGCCCTATTATAAAGGATGATATATAATTAGCATGCTTGAAAGCATATAAAGTATCATGAGAAAGATGGATAGATCTTAATAATTTATTAAAAAATTATAATATAAAAAAATATAGGTAATAAATACTAAGGCTAAGCCATTTTATAATGCATGAAAAATATAGATAAATTATTTTTTAAAATAATACATAAATAATATTTTAAAAATATAAAATTTTAAGTAATCTTGATGACTCTGAGCATTACGTGCTGGGCCCATGATTTTATCAGGATATAGGTCCATTCATTAAGACACTGTTTGATATGGTGGATAAGAGGGATATCATAAGGGGGATATCTAGATATCCCCTTTATTTCTAAATGCTATAGCTACAGAGGATAGTACTAAAAAAGTTTAACCAGAAGGGATAACTCATGGTTAAATATGAATTATTTTCTAAACTTATTTTAAAAAAATTAAGAATAACTAAAGTTATTTCTTGATGGCATAATCATAATTTTAAAAGATGCTTATTCTATATTTATTTAGAAATAATCTAATAGCTATCAAATACTGCCCAGAAGGTAGACTATTCCTTTGTTTCAAACCTGAGACTTACGTACAGCAACCGTAAGCTGTGCCATATGAGTCATCCCAAGCCAAACCTGCCACATGTCTTTGTAGGCGTCTTTGGTCAAGCCACGTTTTCCTTCCTTTTTTTTTTTTTGTGTCTTCTACATATATCTTCCAGTTTTCAAATAAGGAAAATCCGCTCATATTCTAGGATGAAATTTTCCCTTACATTTGATGGTTTTTTTTTTTCAAGGGATTTACTCGAGAATGATATTAATTTTTAATTTTTTTTTTTTTAAATAGACGGACGATCACACAAGTCGAGCATGAGTCAGCCCAGTTAACTAGAATATAAATTTAAATCAATTTCTTTTCTTAAACTTATAAGCAGTTATCTGATATAAAATTTGGTGACTATTTTATTAAACGACTGCGTCCCCAACAAGAGTTGATTTTATGATCATCTGGGAATAAATAGGAGCACAATTAACTTAAGGGACGCAATCCTAAAATTATTAGAAATAGAGCCCTGTATCTCATTTTTGGCAAGATAGAGAATCCTCTCAACAGGTCAACGCGCAGCCCACTCTCTCCATAGCGCTGGGTCCACTACGGTGGGGAGGAAAAGAAAAGAAAAGAAAAAAAAAGTCACAGCACGGCGCTGCCGGGTGGTACTTGAGAATTTTATACCGCGAAGGCGTCATCACCATGTCGTTGCTTCGCGTCCGCGGGACGGGCGCAGTGCACGGAATCTGCATTGCGGCCGCAGAGTTCAGGGATGATGTCCGCGATCCAGACCATATCTCGTCAATCAACCCTCTAAGCGTACCTCGAGTTTGACCCCTATGTAAATTATTATAATATATTATTACTTCTTTAAAAATAAAAAATAAAAAAGAAAGAAAGAGCGGAGACTGTAACGCTAACGGCCCGACCCACCACATCAGCAAGTCCACCGGTGCCACCGTGCCCACAGAAAATTCTCAACCGTACACACGCACTATTTACTGAGACGGACGGTCCAGATCCCTCACCCTTTTGTTATCCGCGTATCTTAGCGTCCTGACAAAAACTGCGCTGTCCCGAGCTCCTCATATCTCAAGCCGCGACAGCCTTCCCGAGTGGGTGACGCGTCGCGAATCGCGCGGGTCGCATTCATCAGACGGCGGAGATCTCTCTCTAAAACCCGCCGAGCTCTGGCCTGGTAGTGAGAAAAAAAACAGATGGAGGGGATAAAGGGGAAAGGGTGCGTTTTAAAGCAAGGGAGGAGAGCAGAAAGGAAAGGATTCGGGGAGAAATCCTTTGGACGGATCCGAGGTGTGGTCTCGCCTCGGATCTCTGCTCTCTATCCCTCTCTCGCCGCCTCGGAAATCCAAGATCGAATCCCTCTCGAGCGGCGAAGCCCTGGACGGATCTTGGTCCTGATCGCGAGGTTTCACCCCTGTCCTTCCATTTCCCGTCGTTCCTCGGTCTTCGCGGATCTGGGGTTTCGTCTAGGGTTAGGGTTTCGGAATCCCACACGCTGTGTGCTCGTTGAGAGCAGCAATGGCAGCCGCGTTTCCGGGTCAAGTCAGTGCGGTACAGGTAATGTAATAGAGGATGGATTTCGTTCTGATTAGCTATGTTTCTCTTCATTTGTATCTTGATTTTTGTTTTACTTTTCTTTTCTTGATTGCAGTTGCAGGTTTGTTTCTTTTTCTGTGGTTCGGCAGAGCTCACTATGTTTTTCATCGTTTTATCTTAGTTTTTTTTTTTGGGTTTGATTTTTGGTTTCTTGATGACAGGTTGGGTCCTTTTTCGTGGGCCAGTACTATCATATTCTACTGCGGCAGCCGAATCTTGTCTATCAGTTCTATAATGAGGGGAGCACTGTGATGCGGGTTCATGGCGACCGGATGGAGACTGCCGCGACGATGATGGTAGTTTCGATTAACGTCTAAATTAGTAGAATGTTCTTGGTAGTTGTTCCTAAAGCTTTCCTTGTTCTCAAATTGTGACTGGGAATTGAGAATTGTAGGAAACAAATGCTTGTTTTTTGTCCCTCTCTAACAGCTATGTCTAGCTGAATGTTTGAGTGATCATAATCCCTATTTCGTTTTGAGGTGTGTCTTTTATTAGCTTTCTTGCAGTTGTTAAGAAAAATGGCGGACGGAACTGGTTGGGTGGGCATTATCACTCCTGATGCTAATATTTTTGTATATTCAGTTCTTTGTTTCTTTGCTTTTGGCTTGTAACCGTGTTTATTGTGCCATGTGGAATTAAGGATCTCTTTGTCCGAAGGAAAGATGGTGATTCACCTTGTTTCTGTTCGTGACATGTGAAGGAAACGGGAAGCCTAAATTTTAGCATGTCTTTGATTTTTATGTAGTGATTACTGTTTTAGGCCGCAAAATTCTTAGTAAACTTTCTTGTTCTGCTTTGGTCTGGGAGGTGATTAGACAGCATATGTTTGATTTTTTAGTGTGTGTTTTGTGGGGGAGGGGAGGGGAGGCGGCGGGGAAGAGAAAGGAAGGGAGAGGGGGGACGGGGGTTGTTCCGGATTACAGTCAGTTAAGTGTTTGTTCCTGGTTGAGTGCCTTTGGTTAACATGCAGCACATGGAATAAGACAACTTATGTTTTGTTGTTCCTAAAAGAATCAGCTGAGATTTATGGAATTTTATTGAAGTAATTTCATGTGTTTGGTTGAATTATTAGAGTTAGTCATAAGATTTCCTTATCAAGTTAAAGTAGTTCTAAGCTTTAAGTTGGTGATCTATTATCTGCTGTGTAACCCATTATGTTTAAGTTGTTGCATTGTGTAAACTGCTAATTGCTCCATGACTTCATTTTAATAACCATATTTCTGCTCTGATTATGCATGCATGCGTTGCACTACTATAAAATCCTTCTTAGTTTACATGAAAGGAGAGGATTCTTTTTGTTTCCTTTTATTTATTTTGTTGTCTTGCCATAACCGATTTGTTTATGCTGGAATCATCTTATGCCACATTTAGATCCCATTTGGTTTGTAGGAATGGTCCTCTAGAATCAGAATAAGATTCGCTAATTCTGATTCTAAGTGTTTGTTTGGATGGAATCAAAATTTAATTTCGATTTTACTTGGAATTAGAATTATGTATTGGGGAAGATTTGAAATCTAGATTGCAAATCCATTCCAACCATTTATCAAAATATCCCTCAACTATAATCCAACACCCACAATCTTCTCAATCAACACCCCACTCACCCTCTTTTGATCCAATCTCTCTCTCTCTCTCTCTTAAACAAAAACTCTTTAGTGACACCATCAGCAAAGGTGAGCTGATTCTTTTATTGATAATTTTAGTTACTTTTATTGGATTTCGATGAGTTGTAGCTAGATCTACATGATATTTCCATCAAAACTGTTTTTTCCCCTTTCTCTTGTCGTTTCTTTGATTTTGTAGGTATCTTTTGCAATTTTTAGCACATTTCAGACATACCCATTAAAATCCAGCCTACCCAAGTTTTTAATTCCGATTTTGATTTTGATTCTTGTGTGAACCAAATAGGTAGGGAAATGGATGATTTTGATTCCAATTCTAGTAGAACTCAATCTTGATTCCGATTTTGATTCTCGCACCAAACTAAACAGACCCTTTTATGGTCTCAAACATGTGCTTTTGATTAAGAGGAAAGGTAGGAATCCGTGCAGCTTTCCATGTGGGTTAGCATGCATCAAAATCCATCCATTTCAGTTCCTTGAATGTAGTGAATTGATATTTCAAAATTATTTGCTCACAATCATCATCCCTCTCTTCTTAGAGCTTTCCATGTGTCACATTCATATGCTCTCAAACTATGACTTCATCAATAGGAAAGCTAGGAATCAATTCCCAGCTCTCCATACGGGTTACCATGCATGAAAAATCAGCTATTTCAGTTCCTTAAATATGGTGAATCTATATTTATTTGCTTCCATTATTTGCTCGTCTCCTCCAACTACGTATTCTTCTTGATGGCTAGACTCCTTTGCTTACCCTCTCCCATGTATTCCTTTTTTTCTCCATAGGGGCAAATGGGCCACCTTAAATCTCTTCTCCTTCCCTCTCTCACTATTTTGTACCCTAACCTCATTTCACTCTTGTTATTATGCTCTCTTTATTTTTCTCTAATTCTTTCCCTTTCTCTCCTAACTCTTTTAGACTTGTAACAAGCAGTTCCAACCATGTAGTCAAACATTTTTTAACCAAGAGACTAAATGTTAGCATTTTCTAAGACAATGATGGTATGTGGCAAGTAGATGTAAAGAATGGAAAGGATGGCTTTGGGGCAAGGGAAGCAATGCGAAAATAGAATGGGTGTGAGGTTTGGGTCTAGATTCCCATGGTTAAATGGAGAGAAACAAAGAAGAGGAGGGGATAAGGAAATAACAAGACAATAAGATTTTGAAAAGTTAATTAAAAATGGATGTGTTAAAAGGACTATGGACTTGAGAGACATGGAAGAACAAAGAAGGAATTGGGAGAGAATAACAGCTCAGTGTATCAATCTAGTGGTTTAAAAGAGAGAGACATGGGTGAGAAGAGAGGAGTGAAGGACATTGATTGGGAAGTGGGCTCTGGATATATTTTGAATAATATTTTTTGTTGTGTCAGTGTCAAAATAGCTGGGTTTATATCAATCTAATCCAACTTTCACATGGATATTCATTTATCATATGGCGCGGGGAGTAGGAGTGGCAAAACTAGATGTCACTTTTGGTAGTTGGAACAAAGAAGGAATTGGGAGAGAATAACAGCTCAGTGTATCAATCTAGTGGTTTAAAGAGAGAGACATGGGTGAGAAGAGAGGAGTGAAGGACATTGATTGGGAAGTGGGCTCTGGATATATTTTGAATATATTTTTTATTGTGTCAGTGTCAAAATAGCTGGGTTTATATCAATCTAATCCAACTTTCACATGGATATTCATTTATCATATGGCGCGGGGAGTAGGAGTGGCAAAACTAGATGTCACTTTTTGGTAGTTGGAATTATGGGCGAGCATACTGTTGGTTTGGTCGATTTGGTTCAAAATTATGCAAAACCAATTAGACTGAATTTTTTAAAATGAAACCGAGCCAAACCATGTTTTTTTAAAAAAGACCAAACCCAGGTGGGCCAATTTCGTTTGGCTCGATTTTTTGGTTTAATTTAAATTACATTCACCCCTTCCGTCATCTATCATTTTCTTTAGAGGAAGTGATGAAGGGAGCTGACGGATCCTCCTCTAGCTCGACGACGGTGTCGAAGGGGCCACTAGCATTGGTGCTAGCATTGAAGGCGAAGGATGTAGTGGAGGACTACACGGGTTATCGGAGGAGAGTTCCTCATGTTATCTTGCGGCAAGAGAGGTGATGGTGGAGCCAAGGAGGATGAGGAGGTGGAAAAGGAGCTGAAGTTGGGGTTGAGCATGGGGGCCAAGAAGTCCGCCAATGGTAGTGGAAACCATAGAGGGGTGCCACGGTTGGAACCGCCAAGGACTTTCTATCACTGGTGTCATCTGCTTTGGTGCTTATTTCCTCCTTTGTCTCCTCTTTGGGGACTCTAGTCGATTGCAGTACCACCGATTATGTTAGATCTACGAAGGTTGCGGCCAGTTCGTTGGATGCCACAGGTCCGCTAATCCATAGTTGTTAGACCCAGACCGGACATCGATCCGGCCAAGGGCTCGGGTCATCGGGTCACTGGTTCAACTGGTCGGGTCACCGGTTGAACCATTGGTTCAATTATTTTAATATAAAAAATTAAAAATAGATTTATAAATTTTTAATAATAAAAATTAATTTTTAATAAAAAATTAAGATCAACATTATAATAAACTTTAACATCTAATGCCATAAAAAACTTCAAATTATAACCATCGACGCCCGAACGCATCGGCGGCCACACCCGCCACATCACAAACTGCGTCCCCTTCTTCCCCTTAGGCACCGGGAAATACGGTTGTAGACATCGAAATAAGTCTTTGAATCTTGGCAATCAAAAGTCAAAACAAATTGCAACCTAAAGTACTGGCAGCAATGGATGGTATTTGACATTATATGCTTATTTATCGGAGCGAGGAGGCCAGGAAGGAGAGGGACCGGACTCTTTCGCCATTCGTCGAGGCCAGCTAGACTCTTTCGCCAGAGTTCGAGCTTCGAGTTCGAGCTTGGAGTTCGAGTTCGAGCTTGGAGTTCGAGTTTGAGCTTGGAGGTGAAGAGACTCCGGCGTCGGTGAAGAGACGGAGGCAGGGCTTTGAGTTGGAGCTTGGAGTCTTTGGATGAAGGTCGACGTTCGCTGGTTCTCTGGACAAAGGACAAAGGTTGAGCTTGGGCCTTGGAGTCTCTGGACGAAGGACGAAGGTCGACTCTGGCTTCGGTGAAGAGACGTTTCGTTGGTTCGCACTTCGCAAACGAGCAGAGTAGAGAAGTCAAAGGGACGTCTCGAGTCTCTGCCAGAGACTTTGAAACAGCGGGCATTGAATTGAATATTAACTATTGATAAACACATAACCCATCTGGTTCAGCCGGGTTACCGGTTCAGTTCACGAGTGAACCAGATGGGTTAACCGAGTTAATCCGGGTGACTTGCACATCCGAATTTTTGCTAGAATCGGATTGGTTTAATCTCCGGGTCCCAGTTTAATCGGTTGAACCGGCCGGTCCGGTCCGGTTTTGATAACTATGCGCTAATCCACGGATCCACCAAGGACTTTCTATCACTGGTGTCATGTGCTAATCCACCAACCACCCAAGTGAGCATTAGGGGTTTTTCTTCTTTTCTATTTTTTTTTCCATTTAATTTCTTTCCTTTTATGATCTTTTGAACTGCAATTAGCGACTAAGGTTCAATGGACAGTTCAAAGGATCACTGGATAAACCTAGTTATAAAAAAAAGAAAAAAAACCATTGGTTAATGATAGGAGGAAGCTAGGAAGGACCAGTTCATCACCATTCGAAAGCTATAATTCCTACCTTACCTCTCTTTTTAATTAAAAAATACACTATATTCAACTAAAGCCGGTATATAAAAAAAGTTCAGTTTTTCAGTTTTAATCCTAAAAACACCGAAGTGAAACCAAACAATTAGGGATTTTTTTATAAAAAACTAAATCGAACCGCCAAACCAAATTGACCGAATTGCATCAAGTTCAATTAGGTTTTTTGGTTTAACTGAAATTATGCTCACCTTTGGTTGGAATAGTTGGTTCATCTGAATCACTTCCAACATCACATATATATCCACCTATCACAATGCAAGGAAAGAAAACTATTTTAATATGCACATTTCTGGCACAAGCTCTAACAGCCTTGCAAAGAAGGAAAAGTTTTATTGGCTTTAAATGTTTAAGGTAATAGATGTTTATTTATAATTGTATGGATGTACTATCTGCCTATGGCAAAGATTGAGAATAGGCCAGGGTGGAGAATAAAGTAGGAGATTAGTTTCTTTAACATGCAAATTATTATAGAGGATGATCTTGAAACTGCTCGGTAAAACTCAAAAAAAATTCTAGAGGTGGTTATATTGGCATCCAAGATCCTTGTTAATCGAGCAAGAAACCTAATCGAGGGCCATTGTTTTGGCAACTTGATCACCCATCCTCCATTTAAAATGGTGGGCGAAGTAAAATTGCATCTGCATCATCGCTCCACTAGGGGTAGTTTTAGTTGGGCGAATGTGGTGGAAGTTGAAGCGACTGACATTGGGTGATGTTGGCCCCTCCCTCTAAAGTCATTGTTTTTTTGGTTTACAATTACAAATTATTGAATCGGTGAGAATTATCAGAAAGGCCGCTTTGCACTTCAATAGTCATTTCAGGCAACCAAACATCATAAAGTTCCCACTTCGGTGGAATCTACTTCAGGGTGCCAGCTTCTAGGTGACCAAATATGTCCTAATTTTTAAGAAATAAACAGAGGTATGTCGGAATAGAAATATGTGTTCTAAAGAGTTTTACATTGTATAACCTATCATAAGAAATATGCTATTCACTTATGGAAGTAGTTATTAGGTTATTAGTAAGTTTAGTATAAATTGATTGATCAAGTGTTTTGAGCAACTTGGATTACAATGGGGCGAAGTGATCTGTTCAAGTCAAGGTAGATGTTTTAGAAGGTTGCAAGCAACAACAGAATGAATAAGGGACCACTCAGTGTTTAGGTTTTTGCTTAGAGGTCAAGGTGGCCCCAAGATTACATTTCTTAAAAATTAATGAATAAAAGGAAAAATTAAATAGATTTATATTCCAACAAATGGAATATAACGTTAAGTAAGTTATCAAAAATATCAATCAAGAACTTTCAGTGCTAATTTATATAGGTCATTTTTATCCTTGATGCTTAAACATGATACAAACTGTTAAGGCGAGTGCTCGGATGACTTGTCTAGACAACCAGGGTAAGCTCACCAAGGAGTAGGGGTGGAAGAGCTCATAAGTTGGGCCACTTGGGCCTTGCCCAGTGTATAAAATGGTTGATTAAGACCGGTTAAGATGAGCTTCACACAGGTTGGTTGAGCTCATAAAGTTAACATGAGCATTTACTGAGCCAAGCCAAGCTTTTCATTTTTGCAAGCTACTCATTTTAGACTCAAACTAGTTTGTATCGAGCCAATCCTTATTTGAAATCCTACTTGGGGTTAAAGAATGAGTACTCACTAGTTTTTCATGTTGGGGTTAAATTGGTAAATAGCTACAAATTCAATTTGTGGATATTTACAAGTGTACTATTTTGTTAGCATTACCCTTTCTTAGAAGAACATAAATTAAAGGTTATGATATGGTGCAAAAGGTAGGTGGTTGTATTAGGACTATCTGAGAGAATCGTTAATTAAAAATTTTCTCCTTAAGTCTCTTTTATCCTTACTCTATCCATCTTCATCTCTCATCAAGTAGGGCCTCATTCCTACAAATTCTTTCTTCTGCAATTTGGATTATGGAGTGAGTGTTTTGAAAAAAGTACATTGGTTTTCCAATTCTATCTTTTAAGAAACTCTTACTAACGGGGAAGCCTCTTTCCTAGTAAATACATATGGGCTAATGAGTCATGCTATTTGTGAATTTCTTGAGATTATCTTGGTAATGGGCTTGTTTAGATGCCTTTTAGCTAAGAAATTAGTTGGGCTCAGACAAATTTTAGAGGTAGGCTCATGAGCAAGATTTTGAATCTACGAAACGGGATGTGTCACCATCTGATCCCGTCTTGATGCTTGGGGTAAGAGATGCTCTAAAATATGACAATTGGAGTGTTGGGATAACGGCAAGACATCCTTGTCCCTTCACTAGGGTTGATAACGCATCTCGATCCTATGGAATGTTTTGTTGGGATTTGAGACTGCTAGAGATAAACACGCCTTCATTGTGGTATCTTCTAGAACATGTGTCCAACGCTCCATCACATTTGAAGGTTGGTGCTTCCTTGATCTCATTAGAAATCATATCTCATGTCCCATGTTCTACAATTGTCTTTGATAGCTCCATGATCATTGAGCTTCCATGAACCTTAGGCCGATGAGTTGTGTTAGGCCGGCCTTGGCATGATAATTGGCCTCTGTGTTCATCGGTCATTCTATAATCCAGCAATTATCTTACATCTCCATCACCCCTCCTCCCGATTTAGGTGTGAAGTGGCCTCTATTTAGAGGATACGCTTGGCATCTTTACTCTATGAGCGAAACTTGAAAATTAGAGAGGCTTGCAAAATAATAAAGAGAAACTTGGCTTATATGAGGCAAGCTTGAATAGCAGATTTTAAGCTTGGCCTAAGCTTGAGGCTTAGTAACTCTTTTATATAGTGAGCCAAGCCCAAGAAACCGAGTAGTTGGTCAGCTCAACTTAGCTCATTTGCATGCCTACAACAGTCTCAAATTGTGTATTTTTGGAATACTTGTTAGATTAGAAACTTAGTTAATGCTTCATAATTTGGTAAATTTATGAATGTTATTATGTAGCACCAGAGTTTATGTCAAATGTTGGCACAAGCTAAATTGTTACGATGTCTTGGGTTTCAACTCTGGCTATTGTTTCTTTACCTTTGTGTATATTAGATTTGAAATCAAATAGGGCTTTCATTATAGGGTTTGATTTTCTTGTCCTGGAATCTCATCAAATGCAAACCAAAGCTTAGTAAACTTTGGAATTGGTGCAAGAAAGATGCATCTTCATAAATTATATGCTCGAATAAAATTTAAATAAAAAACCACAAACTTAGATGACATTTGGCATGGTTTCCAATTTCTAGTTTTCAGTTTTTTTTTAAAGAAAACTGAAGTTGGTTTCTCTTTCTTCTAAATTCAAAAACTTAGATCTTGTTTGGTGATGAATATGGTGATGGTGGTCGGTGACATCGGTGGGTGGCACTATGGTTGGCGGCGATGGTTAATGACGATTGCTGGTAGTGGCTGCGGGTGGTGATGGGCAGTGGCAGGTGATGGACAGTAAGTGGCGGCAAAGGTGATGGCCAATGGCGAGCAGAGGTGGTGGTGGGTTGTGGGGTTGATGGTAGATGGTTGCCAGATTTCAAGGAAGTCAAAAACCAAATCTTTTTGGTTTCCGCAATTTTCATGACTTGTTGCTAGTTTTGAAAAACTAAGAATGGAAAATGGGTTACTAGACACATGTTTTGCCTTGTTTTCTATGTTTTCGAAAAGACACTGAAAATTGGAAACTAGCAACCATGCCAACAAAGGCCTAAGTTCATGACAAATTTATAACTGGATGAGGAAAAATGATCAAACCTACTCTCACTGAGCTTGCCTCTCTTGGGATGATTTTGGGAGTTGAGTTTTAACATCAATTATCTAATGGAACATAAACAAATTTTAAGTTGTTGATGTAGGGGAGGTGACTAGCAATATATCTATGTAATACTACTATCTCATTAAAGAAATAAAGGTGCATGCTTTCTATTAGAGTTTCTGAAATCCTTATATTACCATTTAAAATCGGAAAACGTAGAAACTTAGGCCATGCTTAGCTGGCTTTTACAGTTAAAAGCACTCCTATGTAAATATGGAACCTTCATTATTTGTTAATAATTTCTGATCTCCTATGAAACAGTGTGTGGACGTATAAATGGTTGTCATATTCAAAACAGTGAGGACCATGTCATATAAGTTAATATTTAGAGTTTCAACTGTATGGATTGGAGTTTTATGCAATAAAAAAATGTGCAAACACATAGTATAAATGTGGCTGGTATAAGAAACTTGAGGTTGATTATATTCGAATTATAGGTGTTGCACAAATTTGGTAATCATCTAAATCACCACAATCTGATATGCTAATTTTTTGACATTATACAGTGTCATGGTGCCACATATGCTTACTGAATCTGGTCAAGGTATCTTCCTTAATATGGTTTCATTTGTGACTCAAAACTTTATCTCCAGCTTGAAGAAAAGAGAAAAGCGTTGAGAGCAAAATTGCTGAGATGTGAAGAGATGCCATTGACAAAACCAAGAAGTTGGATCGAGTTATAGGGCAGACTCTATGAGCTTGTGGAGATATTGAGATATATCAAGAATTCATCTTCTTTATAGGTCCTGAAAAGTAAAGGAATTTTATGTTGCCACTGGATATGAGCAGTTAAATTGAAAAGTAAAGGAGACTGAATGGTTGACTAGTTCAGCACTATAGAAGATGATGACTATGAACTTCTAGTTTTCTGAATCCTGGTCAACAGATCACTGATTTGAAATTTCCACTTGATGTGCTAACTTGTTAATGTACATTTGGTTTGATGGTTTTGGCATTAAAATGTCCTAAACTGATATTTGTTCTAGGGATAACTGTTGCTGGTTCAGATACTTTAGAATAACAGCAAAAAAATTTGTTGGTGGAAACAGCAACATCTTTCTGATGGTCCTTATTCTGAGGACCAAGATGACTATAACTTAGTTTTGTTGGCCAAAACTTTCTGACATGACAACCATTATTGACTATTGCGGAAAGTGTGAAGCTAGAAATATCAGACTCCGAGCATGTGTTACTTGGATTGTTGCTACTGTATTATTGTTTTGTTGCCTATTAACATAGAATTTGAAGTGGGCTGCTCAGTTTCAGAAATATTATGGGCTTTATGCAAAATAAATGTTCGCATTTGGTGGAATATGTAAAAATTAGATAACTTATGCTAAATCAATACACTCACATATACCACTCATAAATTGCAATAAAGGATTACATTGATGCACTGCTTTGTTCTTAAATAATTTATGAGAGCAAAAGATTCTTAGCATAAATATCTAATATGATTAGGTAATCTCTGCACGTATTTTAAGCTTATGGGATGCCTAGGTGCTGAAAGTCCGATAATTTTGAGATAGATTCTTTGAGAAGGAAATTAAATTGGGTGTTCATTAGAGCAGAGTGTGTTGTTTGAACAAATTTTTTTTTTTGTTCTTAGCTAAAGATCTGGAGAGGCAGGTTTACAAAAAAGAAAAAATGGTCATATGTTCAGAGCTGCATATGCCTGCAAATGCTGCTAGGAGGTGTCTTGCTTGGTTCCATGTTAATTTTGAAGTTCCATGTTTTTGGAGAGACTTCTTATGTGCATATTTTCTCACCTGCTCTGGTTGATGCTGTTCTTTATGTTTCGGGCCATGGCATTAGCTCGGTGATGTTGATTTTTATGTTCTTGATTGCACTGATAGTCAACTGATAGTGTTACTGTCACGTTTTTCTTTTTTCTTTTTGAATATAATGGCTGCCTATGTGACTAACTGTGTTAGAACATTTTTTAGCATTTGTTATGTTAGAAGTATTTGTAACATCAACGTTATGTAGGCTTGTGTGCGACTGTCCATCAGCAAAATCTGATTTCCCCCAATAGATATGGGCCATGTCATGCAAATTTAACCTTAAAAGCCAGGGTATTGGGAGTTTGCTTTGATTATTGTTGTATTCACATAGGCACATGCATGTACATACATATATGCATAGAAATATGTATAAATGTGTGCAATTATATGTATATAGGTGTGCATGTTGAAACTTCAGCTAGCAGTATTTGTATTTGCACTACTGATATATAATCTGTCGTTATCTTTTGCAGCATATCCATTCCCTGATCATGTCATTGAATTTTACTGGGATTGAGATCAAGACAGCTTATTCTCTGAATTCTTGGAATGGAGGTGTCCTTGTGATGGTTTCTGGTTTTGTGCAAAGTGGGGACTATAATGCTAGAAGGAAATTTGTTCAGACTTTTTTCCTAGCTCCACAGGAGAAAGGATTTTATGTTCTGAATGACATCCTTCACTTCCTTGATGAGGAACAACTGCATCAGCACCCAGCAGCCATATTAGCTCATAAGAATTATGAGAATAAATTGAATCTGTCCAGTTCAGTTCTGAGGCAGGTATGGTTCTGTAATAGAACATATTCTCATGATTTAATCTTGGATCTATCTTCCTTTAGTTTGCTATATGACAATGGAAGCATTATTAATGTAAATTGTGTTAAACTGAAAATTGAACTGTCAACTCGCAACTCAATTTTGGTCCTATATAAGTAAATGATTGTTCGCTTCAAGGTGTTAGTTTGTTCTCTCCCATTTCTTCAGACTACATATGCAAGTTTTCCTCTTTAACAGGTTGAAACTTGAGGGTCATACTTATTGAGCCTTCTTCGGTTTGAATTGTAACACTTTTTCATACATTTTAGATATTTGCTCCTCCATTATTTTCATACATTTTAGATATTTGCTTTATCATTTATTTGATACATTAATATGTTATTTATTCACTTTAATGATTCATATGTTTTGGCTTGGAATGTCCTCAAACAGGAACGAGTTTTTAATTTGTGCCCTTTCATTAGTACTTCAGCTTAGCACTGCTTGTCTCTTTTTAGTCAACATCATCGTTTTGCAGATTAGTACTGTAAATATATTTTGTATCAATTGTAGAAGATTTCACCGAAATAGCAGCCAGGCAGATTAAGGGTTCGTAATGAGTGCAAAGGCCTGAAAATGAAAACTCTTAGCATACCATAAACAAGGATTGAATTCACGTGGTGACGGTGTTGGACCTTGCATTGTCATGGTACATCCCATGCCATGCCTCTGCTTTGCATGCACTGCCATGGGAACATGCCATGGAGCATGGTCTGGTATGCATCATGCAAGCCATGCCATGCAACTGTCACTTGAATCCATGGTAGTCAACATTCATACCGCTAGAAAATTGGATCTTTAATTTCAATATTGGTGAGGCATTGGGAATCTTCTTCTACTTCAATTCATGAGATTGCTTTCTGCTCTTTCATGTTATTACACATTGCTTACTTTTTTGGCCTTAGCATTTCGCTTGCATTCAATCTCTGACACTATAAAATGTTGGCTCTGGCAGTTCCTGACTACATGCTGGGAGGAGAAATTCAAAGCAAGGAATATGTGGCTCCAGTTCAGGGAGGAGAAACTGATATAGTTGATAGCTACAGCATTGAGACACAGCCTCAACTCTGCGAGCCTGATGACCAAGTAGATGATACAGCTGCAGAAGGGCCTGTTATTTCATTTCCAAATGCAATCAACATTGTGCAGGACCCATCTCCTGCCCCTGTGGAGGAACATGTGGGAGAACCACGAAAACAAACCTATGCTTCTATTGTACTTACTGCTTCTTATGTCAAACTAGTGCTATTTCTATAATATTTGTCAGGGTTGGTTTTGCTTCCATCTCTTTATTGTTTAGCACTTAAAATGCTGTGATGTTGGCAGCTGAGAATTTCAAAAGGCCAACCTGGCAATTCTGCATCTCACCGGCCTTCTTTAAACAAGCCTGCTGTGTTGGCTTCCGAGCGGCGCCAAGCACCACAGTCAACTCCCCAACAGTCCTATTCTTCATTGTCAGCAGTACCTGAGAAGTCCAGTCCAGAGAGAGTGGATGAAGTTATTCCAACAGCAGATGAAGGTATAACTTCCCCTAAACCCTTGTATCTACATATGGTACACAACACATGTAAGTGGTATTAAATTTTGATATGTTACGGTATGTCCTTGTTCATCACAGGTGAAGAGAAGTCTGTTTATGTTGGAAACCTGCCCTCTTCTGTATCTGCAGCAGATCTTGAGAGTGAATTCAAGCACTTTGGTAGACTCAGGCCTGATGGTGTTACTGTCAGGAGCCGCAAGGTCCATGATGATTGCTGTATTAATTTACTTCTGTCTTCCCCAGAAAAGAATCTAACATCGGGTTGACTTTACGTGAGATTACAGGATTCTGGTGGTTATTATGCATTCATTGAATATGAGGATGCTGCAGCTGTTCAGAATGCGCTTAAGGTTGGTTGCATGTATTTGTAATAGGATTGGAATTGCATACTTTTCACCAAGTTCAAAATATTCCTGGGATTTATTCCCCATGGAAAGTGTTGCGGATATTTGCTCTATTCTGAGCATGATCTAAAAATACTTATTTTTAAAGCAGTCATGTCAATTGAAGGGTTACCGGAATATTGCTGTGGTTAATACTTAAAACTGTTGCCTTTGTGAAGATACCTGTAATGTGTATTAGGCCTCTGATATGTATACTTGGATGTACCGCTGAATTGATGTTCTTGATGTCTTCTTTTAAAGTTAAAACTTTCTGTTGTTTGTTTCAAATAATAGACATCCATGTATGATTTTTCTTTAAATACGAAGCTAAGATATTGGTGTTTCTTTTTTTTTCCTGTTTTTGTCTATTCATGTCAAGAGAATATAAACCTCCAATATCTATCTTTATCTATTTTAGATTTGTCTTCAGCCTAAAGGCCCATGTTCATTTTCTTTTGACTTCGCTCTCTCTTCATCCAGGCATCTCCAATTCAGTTAAATGGGCGGCCAATATATGTTGAGGAGCGGAGACCCAACAGTGGCATATACCGGGGAAGTAAGTAACTTTTTATCTGATCTATTTTACTCTCACCACTTAAAAAATCTACCAGGGCTATCATTGTTAGTACCATCTCTGAGGGTTTCGTAACGAAATTATTTAAGTTCTCTGGGACATCAAGTTTGATATATGTTATTCACCAAAATGCAATTTTACATGATGGAACATCTGCCCTTTGTATCGAGTTTGACATGATGGCAAATAGTAGGAACAGTTTTTTAAGGTTTTCACCAAAATTTGTTCTGTCATCATAAAGTATATTTTGTGGAGCTACATACATCATGATGGTGAAATACAGCTAGTTAGTGCAAGTGTCAAAAGCATGGTAGAACCACGTGCAAAAACTAGGGATTCTATTTTATCTCCTCCTTGTTACTGATGAATGATTGAATGTTCTATATTTTCTATATCATGCAAGAAGTATGTTGTGCTACAATTACCAAAGTGCATCTTATATTCATAAATGGTAGATGCTTTTAAATATCCGTATATCAATTTTGATCAACTCGGGTTGATGGTTCCTTTGTTTTCATTTTTTTTTTGGACAGGAAGGGGTAGAGGTAGGGGTGGATACCAGTCAGATGCCCCAAGGGACGCTTTGGTGGTAGAAGCTTTGGGAGGAACAGTGGAGCAGACATCAACGACAGGGACTACAGTGGTAGGCCGAGGGGAAATGGGTTCCATCAGAGAGTTGCACGCCAAGAAAGGGGCATATTAGGTAGTCAAGCTATGAGAATTGGGCAGCACCAGTCATCAGAAGCTGCAGCTTAGATATCAATAGTTCTTGGGTACTTTCAATTAAGGTGTCGAAGCATGGCCTCTGCACCCAGCATGCTCGTTCCTGGTCCTTAGCTAACAAAATGTTATCCTCATTTTCCGTATAACATTTACCTAGCTGCAAGTTGGATCCTGTTACTTGTTTCTGTTTTTCCTATTTTATTTTTGGATGGATAGAAAGTCAGCAGTAAAGTTGGGAAAAAAATATGTTTAAATTTTGACTTTGAAATGTTCTTTAAATTTGTTTCAAGTTTTTGAAAGCTATAGAATGAATACATTTGGTTACTTTTGGTTTTATTGCTGTCTTTTTTTTTATAACATTTATAATGTCCTGTTTGATTGGGCGGAAACAATGTGAGAGATTGATCTGTATTTTTTCTTGAGGACTAGTATTATTTGCTGATTAGTGGTCGACAAGCTCATTATCTTTCGCATCTCATGTCTATCCATGATCACGTTTTTTTAGTAGTTTCTTCTGGATCGTTAAGTATAGCGAATTTGGAGACATTCATAGTGTGGGGGTATGGGCATCTGCTTTGTCAATGTAAGTTTTGGCTCTGGGATAAAAATGATAACGATTCAGCCCATGCTTGTAATTTCTATGGCTTAACCTAATTCATTATATTCTTAAGAGTCTTGGTATTCGGTTCTCAACTTAACCTAATTCATTTTAAGTCCTTTTTTTTTTTTTTTTCAACTATACGAGGTCAGCTATGTGAATTTACTTACCCATTCTACTCTATTAAGGATTAAATCTATACTTAAATTATAAATAGTTATATTTTTTAATTATTTATGTTTATGTTAGTTTAGGTAAATTTTTTTCTTTATCATTATCATGAATTGTTAAAAAGATCATTTTTTTCTAAATAAAGCATTTAAAGATCTTCATATATATATATATATATATATATATATATATATATATATATATATATATATATATATATTCAAATTACTATCTTAATCGATTTTTTTCATTTTATTTTTAATCGGAGTACTTTTGTCATTTCTTGTATATGTTTATTTCTAATTCTATCTTTTAAAGTTTTATCATATATTCATCTTAATATGCGCATTTCTGTTACACTTAATTTATTTACATATTTCAGTATTACCAACACTCTATTTCATATAGTATAGCGATTTAATAACGATTTTATAGAATTTTTTTTAATTTTAATGGAATGCATCGATCATACAATACTCTCAAAGTACCCTTCCACTTAATCCATCGTGCTTTAACTCTCAAAGTCTCTTTTTAAATCTTTAACTTAACATTTAATTCAGATTTAATTTCATCAATCAACACTATATCGTATGTAAATAACATACAACATGAGATATCATTTTAAATATGTTTGATTAATTCATTCATAACTAAAAAAAAAATACGGACTTAAGATAAATTTATTAAATTTTTTTATTATTTTAATAATAATTATTGCTTTATCATATATATATATATATATATATATATATATATATATTGTTGTTGTCGGAATCCGCTCTCCGACTCGGGTGCGTTCGGTCTCCTGATCGAGCTCCCTCCTAGGCGGACCTGCAAGGAAGCCTACACGCGGGAGGCACTGGGTGTGGCCCTCCGCGGAAGACCCTTCGATGCTCAAGTCAATAAGGGACCGACGGGCAACAAGATGAGAGGAGAAGGCTCTCGCCGGAGAGTTCCTCCAGAGAGCTCTAGGCAGAGCAACAATGGCGGAATAGAGGGCTAAGAGCGGTAGAGTGAGCAAGTGCGCAGAGAGAAAAGAAGGGGAATAGCGTCCGAGAATGCGCGCGTACCTCAGGGGGTCTGGAACTGCAGTATTTATAGAGGATCACCTGATCGTTAGGGAGGAACGTCGTGGGCCCGAAGGCAGTTGGGATTTGAATCCAGTTTGTTACGGGTCTGGTAGGATCCGTATCCGGTTAGTTAGTGGATCGATGGCTGGGAGAGCTTGTTGCTGCCTAGGGATCTGATGGGGGCGTAGGTCCCAAGGTGTTAGGCTCCCTTAGGCCACTTTCTGATATGATTTCTGCTTAGGATCTCGGGAGTTTGGGCTTTCTCGCGTCGAATTCTGCGGAGGGGTAGTGTCGCTCGGACTGAGCTGAGCTAAAACGGCAGCCTGGCAATCAGGGCCAAGGAGGGAGATAGGTCGGTTAGAAGAATCGACAGACGAAGGTCGATAGCTCGGCTGGGGTCGAGAGCCGGGATAGGTCGGCTGAAGGAGTCGACAGACGAAGGTCGATAACTCGGCTGGGGTCGAGAGATGGGATAGGTTGGCTGGAGGAGCCGACAGACGAAGACCAATAGCCCGGCTGGGGCCGAGAGACGAGGTAGGTCGGCTAGAGGAGCCGACGGATGAAGGTCAATAGCTCGGCTGGGGCCGAAAGACGGGATAGGTCGGCTGGAGGAACCGACAGACGAAGGTCGATAGCTCGGCTGGGGCCGAGAGACGGGATAGGTCGGCTGGAGGAGCCGACAGACGAAGACCGATAGCCCGGCTGGGGCCGAGAGACGAGGTAGGTCGGCTGGAGGAGCCAACAGACGAAGGTCGATAGCTCGGCTGGGGCCGAGAGACGGGATAGGTCGGCTGGAGGAGCCGACAGATGAAGGTCGATAGCTCGGCTGGGGCCGAGAGATGGGATAGGTTGGCTGAAGGAGCCGACAGACGAAGACCGATAGCCCGGCTGGGGCCGAGAGACGGGATAGGTCGGCACCTCGAGGACCCCTGGTTCGGTGAGGGGCTGAAGCATCTCAATTCCCCGACCTATCCTTGGCGGGCGTCGCTCAATCGAACGGGAATCAGGACTGACCTTAGCCGCGTGCACGATTAATGACGCATGACAATTTTACCCCCCAACACATGCCCTCCACTCTCTAGTTCGAAGCGTAGGTTCGGGCATAGGGAGTATAAGTCCAGGTGGCACGCTTCGGATGGGATGATCTGGTTTGGACAGCCCGCGCAATGATGCCCTAATTAATGCAGTGCGGTGCGAGGTAGGTCGGCTGGAGGAGCCGACAGACGAAGGTCGATAGCTCAGCTGGGGCCGAGAGACGGGATAGGTCGGCTGGAGGAGCCGACAGACGAAGGTCGATAGCTCGGCTGGGGCCGAGAGATGGGATAGGTTGGCTGGAGGAGCCGACAGACGAAGACCGATAGCCCGGCTGGGGCCGAGAGACGAGGTAGGTCGGCTGGAGGAGCTGACAGACGAAGGTCGATAGCTCGGCTGGGGCCGAGAGACGGGATAGGTCGGCTGGAGGAGCCGACAG
Organism: Calamus simplicifolius; assembly: GCA_900491605.1. Taxonomy (NCBI): domain Eukaryota; kingdom Viridiplantae; phylum Streptophyta; class Magnoliopsida; order Arecales; family Arecaceae; genus Calamus; species Calamus simplicifolius. The sequence goes on along the minus strand of UESW01003970.1, from coordinate 1,180,176 downwards.
ACGAAGGTCGATAGCTCGGCTGGGGCTAAGAGACGAGATAGGTCGGCTGGAGGAGCCGACAGACGAAGACCGATAGCCCGGCTGGGGCCGAGAGAAGAGGTATGTCGGCTGGAGGAGCCGACAGATGAAGGTCGATAGCTCGGCTGGGGCCGAGAGACGGGATAGGTCGGCTGGAGGAGCCGACAGACGAAGGTCGATAGCTCGGCTGGGGCCGAGAGACGGGATAGGTCGGCTGGAGGAGCCGACAGATGAAGACCGATAGCCTGGCTGGGGCCGAGAGACGGGATAGGTCGGCACCTCGAGGACCCCTGGTTCGGTGAGGGGCTGGAGCATCTCAATTCACCGACCTATTCTTGGCGGGCGTCGCTCAATCGAACGGAAATCAGGGCTGACCTTAGCCGCGTGCACGATTAATGACACATGACGATTTTACCCCCCAACACATGTCCTCCACTCCCTAGTTCGAAGCGCAGGTTCGAGCATAGGGAGTATAAGTCCAGGTGGCATGCTTCGGATGGGATGATCTGGTTTGGACAGCCCGCGCAATGATGCCCTAATTAATGCAGCGCGGTAATCATGCCTTCGTGGGTAAGGCTCCTCCAGGGGCGACGGTTGGGGAAATGCCACATAGCAAATCCCGATTCACGCGGCATTTGTCGAGGTGGTTTTGGATGCCTCAGGCGAAGCGCCTCATCTTCTCAAGATGGCTTCCTTCGGGGGGAAGCAAAGCGAGAGTAGCGCTGCATCTGTTCGCAATATCCTCTCATTCTGTTTCCTGGAGAGTTCTATCCTCCGCCCCGTTTGCCGTTTCGCCTGGTGCTTTTTCCGGCTAGGAGGATGATGAGCCCCGACGACGTAGCTTCGGATATCGTCGCTGAGGATGTGGGAAAGATTCGCCAGAGGTATGGTATACCCCCGGACGTTGTTCTGCGATTGCTGGGACCCGAGAACAGGGTCTCGCGGGATCTGGAGCATGGAGTCTTCATTTACGAGGACAATTTGAAAGCAGGCCTCCGGTTTCCTCTTCATCCCTTCGTGAAGGAGATCATGACATATTACAACATTTGTCCGGCGATGGTGGCCCCCAATAGCTAGCGGAGTATTATCGGATTTATTTCAATGTATCATCAGATTCAGGTTATTGCCACTCTCCCTCTTTTCTGCGCTTGCTATCATCTGATACCCGGGAGAAAATCGGAGTGGCCTTACATCGGACTCCGGAGGTCCTTCAAAACGATTGTGGATAAGCCGTCCTCCATAAAGGGATGGAAGAGTCGATTCATCATCGCCGAGGGGAACATTGGCTCCGACTTCCCTCGGAGATGGGAAAATTTTGTTTGGGATGCGGAAACGCATCCGGTTTTCTCCGAGCTGGAGGAGAAAGATTTGGATGTTCTCTGCAACGGCCAGGTGTTCTCGGCCAACGATTTGTTATCGGAGGGTGCTCTTTTCGCCGCTGGGCTTAGCCCTTTGGACCCGCACGGTAGGTCCCCCTTTTCTCTTTTCTGCTGTTTTTTATCCAGGCGGACGTGTTTGGGTTTAACTGCATGCTCTTCGCTCTCGCAGCCAAGAGGTCTGAGTTGTCAGGCCTTGTCAAGAAGAAGAAGGGCAAGCGCCCAGGGGAGAGCAGCGGCGCGGAGAGAAGCAGGCCCGAGAAGAGGGCTCATACTTCTGGAAGATGCTCGCCGGATGCCGGAGTGATCACGACGGGAGCGTCAGAAGCGAGGGAGGATTTGAGGACGGTTGAGATCCCTTGTCCCCCTGTGGTGGGACTATCAGATACCTCGGATGAGATTCCATTGGCTCATTTGGCTGCATCCCCTTTGAAAGATGAGCCGATGGCAGATTCGGCTGGGGGGCTCTCCCCGACCGCGGGTTTACTCCCGACCTCGGTAGGAGAGCAAGAGGGAGCGGCCGCAGTCGGTGAGGTTCAGGGTGAGCTCCCTGTTGTGGAGCCTCCTGTGGGAGAGTCCGGGGATGGTGACGTTAGGCCGCCTGTAGCGGTTCAAGAAGAAAGTCAGACAGAGGTTTCGGCAGAGCCTGCAGAGGAGACGCAGATGACCGTGACCAAGGGAGATGGATCGGGAGAGGGGGCGAAGCAAGATGAGAGTCCCGCAATGGAGACTCCTTCCAAAAAGGTTTTGGGAAGGCTGGCGCTTGGGTTGGCCGAATTGTCTGAGGAAGCCCAGGCCAGAATTCTGGTAGAGGAGGCTGGGAGGTTGAAGGCTTCCCAGTCTGAGGTTGCCCGGGTTGACTCCTTGGGTGGAGACGGCCAGCCTAGCAGCTCGAACATGGATGTTGAGGAGGCATTCTCCGCTTTGATGAGGTCGGCCCTGTACCCGAGCGGATCCCTCGGCGGACAAGTTTGCGGATTTGGACTTGGTTGATGCCGCATTCGGGCAGCAGGGTGTGGCCGAAAGCATCCATCTTCTTCCCGACATCGACAATCCGACCCTCATGAAGATGACAAGGGCCTACGCCTCTTGGGTGAGTCACCACTCTTGGGTAGTGGATGCTTTCGGCTGACTTGATTGCATGTTCTTACACGTTCTTTATCCTGTAGAGTGTTTTGCTTTCTCGGGCGATGTGCTGGCATTTGAGTTTGGCAACGGGGGCCGGCGTCCAGGCCAAGAGAGCCAGCGCCAAACTCCGATCGCGAGCGGAGGCATCCGAGAGGTTCAAGAAACTCCTGGCCGCTAGCAACGAAAGCTTGGCGGGGATAAGGGCGTCGTATCAGGCCGCTCTAGCCGAAGCGTCTAAGCAAAAGCTTAAAGTGGAGGAGTTGCAGGGGCTCCTGGCGAAGAGCGACGATGCGTGCTTGGAGTTGGCTCGAATTAGGTCCAAGCATTCTAAGGAAGTGGGGGCGATGCAGAAAGAACATAACAAGAGTCTGGACCGGCAGAGGAAGGAGGCCGCCGACGAGAGAAGCCGCCTGGCCAGAATGCTTGACGAAGTAGAGAAGAAGCTGCAGCGGCGCGATCGCGATGTTGCCGACTTGAAAGTCAACGCTAAATGGCACGAGGGGACGATAGCCCGGCTAAGTGACGAGCTGTCCCAAGCCCGGGGAGAAGTTGAGGATAAGCAGTCAAGGATTAACGCTCTCCAAGAAAGGGTCGAGCTGGTCGAGCCGACAAAGCGAGGGCCAGGGGCGAGGTCGAGGAGCTGACCAAGAGGTTGGCTCGGCAAAAGGAGGAGGTACGATCCTATTCCCTTTTTTAGTTTCCTTTGTTGGTTCCTCACGGCGCCGACTGGTTCTGGCTTCGCAGATGGCAAAATTGGAGCTAGACAATCGGGCCTTGCAAGGTGAGCTAGCATCTAGCCGAGATAGGAGTTTGGAACTCGAGGCGCAGGCCGACGAGCCCGAGGAGCAAATTGTTCTTCTGCGGGCTCAGGTCGTGGAAACTGAGAGGCAAGTTGCCCTATTGCGGAGCCAAATGGCTGAGGCTGAGATGCGACTCGCCATGCTCAAGGGCGAACAGGACGTAATTTGTTCTGACGCCTTCCAACTCGGAGTGGAAGAATGCAGAAATAAGATATCCAATGAGCATCCAGAATGGGATCTCTCTTTCTTGGATACTGAAGCTCTTAATGTCACTGACTCCGGGGGTGAAGAAGAGGATGAGTACATCGATGCTTCGGACACCGATCTTGGTACCACCCCGGGTCCCAGCGAGGCCGCAGCTTCTGGAGGACATTCGCAGACTGTCGCCAAGGAGGCGAAGACACTCGAAAAGGGCAAATCAAGTCGTGCTTCTGCAGGCACAATTGAGGGTTTTCCCGGAACTGATACAGCTCCCGGCTCTTGAAAGTTACTTCTACGTTTTGCTTCCCGAGATGTAACTCTGTCTGAAGTTCTTTAATGAATGAACTTTCCGCTTCCATTTGAATGCCTTTCTTGGGCGGTCCTTTGTTTCAAATTTGCCTCAATCGCAAGCGACTTACGGTTTGTTGGCGCCGTTTGGTCGTTTTCTTTTCTCAGGATCGAGGGAACGTATTGGTTGGGGCCAAGGCGAGGCGATAGCCTTGACGGATGAACCGAGAGACAATCTGGCTCGGTTCAGGCTGATCGATGCAATAGATTGACTAAAGCTGAGAAATGAGGCAGGTCGGCTAAGGCCGACGAATGAAGTAGGTCAGCTAGGGCCGAGTGCGAGAGTGGTTACCAAAGCCGCGACACGTGGCGGGATTTTGTGTCGGTGGCTCGGGGGCCGATGGCTAGAGTAGGTAGATTTCTTGCTTGGAGCGGTTTAAATACCGATGGGGGGCCGGTTATCATCAGCTATTTCATTCGACGACCTTTGCTGGCTTGATATGGGCTTGTGCCAAAAGAATGGCTTCCAAGGATGGCAGAGGGTCAGCCAGAGCACCAGCCGACGATGCCAACACTCGCTGGGGGGCTCGTAGGAGCCGTACTCAGACTGTCATCGACGGGGAAGTCCTGGCCTCCTTGTTTGCGAGTCGGCAACGACTCCAGGAGGCGACCGAACAATACGTGATCGCCTCAACTAGGAAGATTATGCATCTCCGTGCGATTAATGATCGCCTAGAGAGGCGCGTGGCGTCTCTCCAACAGCAGGTGAGTAGCCCTGCGGCGAATCAGGGAGAACGGTCGGCAGCTCTGAGAGAAAACGATAAGCCCTTGTGAGGGTTGATGTATTTTTCGTTTCTTTTTGTCGCTCCCTTTTCGGTGAATGAAAGAGTAGTTTACGTAGCCCTCGCGTTCATTTTTGTTTTTGAGATGTTCACCTTCGTTGTGCAAGTCCTTCAAGCGATTAACTTCCTCGGGGGTAATCGACGAGCAGTCAGTTTTTATGCTTTTCGTTACCCTACCAGTGCTCTACTGTTCTGCAGGCAAATCGGTTTTTATTTTGCCGGAGTTGATAATATGGCTCTGTGGGGAGCAAAAAGATGTTCTGGCGCTTTCCGGAAGGCTTTTATGGCGTTGGTTTTTTTCCATGCAGGCCGTTTTGGCATACGGCGCACGCACCCGTTCACCATTGGAGGATGTTGCTTTTCCTGGGGGATTTCCTAGGCCTGCCCTACGTCCGTAAGATCGGCGGGCGGTTTTCCACGCTCAGGATTCATGATTTGGGGTCAGAGGGGATCTTTTGGCATGCGTCACGGCTCAGGGGATGCATTTGGCGCGCAGCAAAGGGGCGCTGCTTTCATCCTGGGGGGGCCATGTGGCGTTGAGGATCAGGTTTCTCAAGCCGCTCCTGGTTCGTTTTCGCCTATAAAGAGGGGAAAAAGAGGCCGTGTTGGGCTAACCCGGAGCTTTCTTTACCGTGAGAAGTTGTGAGAGCTTCCATGATGCTTGTTTCCTTGGAGTTCAGGGAGGGAGGATTGAGCTTCCCTTTTGTGGGTCGTTCTCCCCCGGAAGGTTGGGGTGATGAAGGAGCCGCTGAGGGGCAGCTCATCCTCGAGGGAGGAACTTCGGAGATCACATGGAGAGCGCACAGGAGGTCCGCAGGGAACACATGGAGAGCGCACATACGCGCTTCCTGTGTGTCCTTTGTGGTTCGCCATGGGAGACGTAGGGGGGGAAGCACACGTGAGTTCCCCATGACTCACGTGAACTTCGCCTCCTCTCCCTGGCTCGGACGCCTGGGCTCCTCCGCCCGGGGGTCTCTCGGCTCCGCAAGGAGGGAGGTGAAGGTGTGTTGCTAGCTGTATTGCCTTTTGACTCGGGCAATGGGAGCTGTACACACTCGATCTAGGGAGTTCGCCCTCAGAACCAGCATCCACGAGCCTGCGCCTCTCTTTGGATCTCTTGGCCCATCCAGAGGACCCGTGGGAAGTCGGTCCCGCTTGCTATCCGGGCGAGCTGACTGGTTTGTGGTTTGTCTGATTTCTTGGGTCAGACGCCGAAGTATCATCGTTAACCGAAACTGGCTTGGGGCAGTTCGGCCGAGCTATGTACTCGTTTTTATTTCCTGTGCTTTGGTGCACTTGTAACTCCTCTTAGGAGTTTATAGTTTTTCTTGCAATGAGGTAATAAAGAAAATTTTCATTCCTTCTTCGTTTGGTCCCTATCTCTTTTGTGCTGGAAAGTTGTTATTCTCGCGATGTATTTTTGCATTATTGCATGCTTCGGCACTTGTTTGGTTCCTTTTGAGGGCAGGGTACAGTGATTATGCTTAGTTCGGCCGGGGCTTACGAGCGGCCCGAATCCGAGCTAAGTTTGGAGAACGCTTAGGTCGGTCGGGGCTTGTGAGCGGCCCGAATCCGAACATCGGTTTAGGAGAATACTTAGGCCGGCCGGGGCTTGTGAGCTGCCCGAATATGAGCTAAGCTTTGAAAACATTCTAGGTCGGCCGGGGCTTGTGAGCGACCCAAATCCGAACGTCGGCTTAGGAGAATACTTAGGTCGGCCGGGGCTTGTGAGCTGCCCGAATCCGAGCTAAGCTTTGAAACATTTTAGGTCGGCCGGGGCTTGTGAGCAACCCGAATCCGAACGTCGGCTTAGGAGAATACTTAGGTCGGCCGGGGCTTGTGAGCGGCCCGAATCCGATCTAAGCTTTGAAAACATTTTAGGTCGGCCGGGGCTTGTGAGCAACCCGAATCCAAACGTTGGCTTAGGAGAATACTTAGGTCGGGCGGGGCTTGTGAGCGGCCCGAATCCGAACGTAACCTGGGGGAATACTTAGGTCGGCCGGGGCTTGTGAGCTGCCCGAATCCGAGCTAAGCTTTGAAAACATTTTAAGTCGGCTAGGGCTTGTGAGCGACCCAAACCCGAACGTCGGCTTAGGAGAATACTTAGGTCGGCCGGGGCTTGTGAGCGGCTCGAATCCAAGCTAAGCTTTGAAAACATTTTAGTCGGCCGGGGCTTGTGAGCGACCCGAATCCGAACGTCGGCTTAGGAGAATACTTAGGTCGGCCAGGGCTTGTGAGCGGCCCAAATCCGAACTAAGCTATGAACATTGTTTAGGTCGGCCGTAACCTGCTATTTCGATTTTTAGCTTGGCCCAGTAGACGTACGGGGTTCTGACGCAGATAGATCGGTTGTTGCCGAGAATGGGTCGGATGTTTCTATTTCTTATCACGATCTTTCAAAAGGGTTGATCGTGTTGTAGATAAAGAAATAAAGCACCAAAGTTATGAATGGGGCAGGTTAAAGGGGCGTACCCTACTGATAGTATATGCGGAGGTTGTCCGAGTTTCACGTTCGGGGGATGGACTTCCCGTCCAGATCCTGGAGTTTGTAGGTACCAGGTCCGGTCCGATGACTTCCGCTACTTGGTATGGGCCTTCCCAATTTGGTGATAGCTTCCCTTGCTCCAGCGGTTTGGAGACGGATGCTTTTGTTGAGAATTGTATCCTAAAGCGAATCATTTGATGATTGTGCTGATGTAAATTGTATATAAATTGATATATTAATAAAAGTTATTTGGTAGTTTATTCATTACAAGAACATCTTTTTAATACTCCTGAAAGTAATGAAGCCCTTAGGATCTTCCTCACGATAAAGGAGGATTTATCTTAGAAGGTCCTTAAAAGAGTTCGCGACCAAATGATATACTATGACAGGGCCATAGTACTATCAATTATAGGACGTTGTATATCATATTTGTTGGTTATCCTCTTAACCAAGGAGTGTAGAGACACTGGTATGACATACATGTGAAAGTGTAGGAGTACATTTCACCGAACGTGACTCATTTCCGGATACTCTGCTATCAAGAGTTAATCCGAGAAGATATAGGTATAAGTATCCTTTAGACCTGAAGATCACAACCAGTGGCTTACAAGCAACTCATTGTACTTAGGTACCGGACCACCTGGATTTCTAATCCAGCTACGAAAGGTTACTGGGTGCAGTCAAGTACTTGTGGTAGTCAGTTGTGGATCAAGATGGAATTTGACCTATCCCATTAAAAGGAGAAATGCTTGTGTTTCAATTTAGCAAGACCTTGGCCAAGGCACTTTATGTAAAAGTCACATGATCACTAAAGTTGAAATCACTTTATGGATTTGCTATTTAGAGTTGACAGGCTCTTAAGCCATCTTTAGCATTTGTGGTCAAGAGGATGAATTATACGGTAACTGTTTCTTAGGGTTCTTGGAGTTTGCTCGGCAACTCTTCGACCTATCCGGACGTCGGGTTCCATTGCTAGATGGGCACATCGATTAGTATAGAAAGTTTTTTATGCTACCGGCTTAGGTTCGAACCTAGAGAGTCACACGCATAGAAGTTTCCTAGGATGATCTATTTGCTGATCAACGATTGAGAATCGTATATGATTTAATTAATCAATTTGATTGATTGAATTATCTCAATTGGGTTAAGTACAATTGAATAAGATTCAATTTGGTTTAAGTCTATTAGAAGGACAAGTCAATTTCAAATATTGATTTGAAATTAGACTTGATTTGAATTTAAATAGATTTAGGACTAGCCAAATTTGATTTGGGCTTGGACCATGACCTATGTGGGTTAAGTCAAATAAATTTAGATCAGAACCCAAACCTCTCGAATATGGATCTCATATGATGAGATGGCTAAAATCTCATCTCATGAGATATAATTTAATGCATGACATTTATTTACCGAACGTCGGATTTATCCCTTGTCTCTTTAGTTTTCTCCGAACGACGAAACTAAACCAAACGCCGCGACTCCTTGGTTTTCTCCGAACGTCGGAATTAAACCAAGCGCCGCGCCTTCGACGTCTCTTCGCTTTTGCCAAACGACGGATTCTTAAATGTCAAAATTAAATGTCAAGGCTAAATCGAGACTATAAATAGAGGGCATTCCCTCACCAGAGAACACAAAACAAACATAGAACAAAAATAGAACAATAATACACGATTTGTCGTGGATTGTAATTCTAAATTGTCATGGATTGTAATTCTAAAATGTTAGAATAGAAAATCCTGATGATTTTAGTGTTAGCGGAAGCCTGGTGGATCTTGGAGGAAGATTCAAGTGAGAGGATTAAGATCAGCAAAGCTATTTTTCCATGAGCTAACACTCCCAAAAATCTGATCATTCGAGGCTTCGCATGGACGATACTAGAGGCCGGACGATTGAACGGCTGCAAAGCAATAAGGATTTACCTACTGTTCTTAAGTTACATAATTTGATCCCTAAATCTTAAGGCAGGCTTCAAGATAATAGTGTGACTAGTCATCTTGAAGATCAAGATATGATCTTGATGTTTTTATATGCATATTTTAGATCAAACGATCCTGAATATAGGCAAAGATATGATCTTGATGCATATTAGATAGATTAATCTGTAATCTTTTAATTTCGCAATGATAATAGTTATCAATTTTTAAAAATATGCATGACTATTTCTCCCTACAAATGGTATCAGAGCCATGGTTTCGTTAATGATCTAATTTATTGCATATAAATTAATATTCTCATTAATTATGTAATTATGGCTAAAACTTATCACAAGGCCATATGGTCACAGGTGGATTGAAAATTCGAATTACCCATTCAATGAGGTATTCTGTGACATATTGCCGTGCGATTGTTTTATTGTTGATGCTTTGTTTAAAGAAAATTTAAATTATGCTTTGGCATCAAAATATAGATTACACACACTCTCAAAAGATATTTTATATTTGATACATATTGATGTTGTATAAAACCATAATATTTGCATGTTTAGTATAAAAACATAGATATGATATATGATGGCATGATGTCTATGTTATAAAATATACAAATATTTATGAGAGTTTTATTTGAATGTCAAATATTAGTTCATAATTTTTTTTAGATATGATCTAAATATAGGAATTATGAGTAGTAACATTATGCTTGATTGAAATATATGACATGTTAACATGAAATATATTTAATTATTTGGGTTAGCTAAATCGGGTCCATAAAGGGTTAGACTCTAAGGTTTAAATCAACTGGACTAAAAGAGTATTTGTTCAAATCTAATTAGATTAGGATAAGAATGCTCTAAATCAAACAATAGTTGTAGTTGATCAAGTCCTTCTCTTTGATTAAACCAAATGGAAGTAGATTATGCTCCGTGGTTGAGTATGAATCTATTAGATGGTCAAATCAGAATTGGTTAACCATATGATGTCAAGGTGGGATGGCAAGTTGCTTTGGGATCAACGATCGAATGGTTTTTAATTGGGAGCTACTCGTATTGATGCGTCTTTAACGAGTTAATGGCATATCCCTCCCATCGATCTCTCTCACCTGGTCATTATGGTGAACCATTTATGATTCAGATCATTTACCTGATTCGGGTTGACCCATGCCTGTAAGGATATTAGTATGACTGATTTAGGTGCCACTTAACCTGACTTAATCTTGTTTCATTCTACCGATTTCATAGATTCAGTGGGAGAACTTGATTAGTCAATTTATTAAAATCCTCTAAAATTATTAGGTCCTTAAAATGAAATAGTTATATGATAACTAGATCATAGCCTCCCGTTAAGGTGGGTGATAATGAGTCTGATGTCTTGATAATCATTGGAGGCACTCCATGCCTGGTGCTTGTCAACCATCGGAATTATCATTCATTATATGATAAGTCAGCGTAACTATTAAATAAACAGTCAGGTGAGCCGAGCTTCACTCGGGCTTGGTTGTCTATTGATAGGTTACACTGATTATATCATTTAATGGTTGGACCTAACCAGAATTTCAGTGAAGGCACTTCATACCTGCTGAAGAGGTACATGGGGCAAAACTGAACACTAATAATTATTTGGGGAAACAATTGGTTTTGAACCTACTCTTAGATGCATATAGGTTAGCCAAGCTTCACTTGGGCATGTATGTAGTTTATGTATATCTTAGTGCCCGCTAAAGAATTAAGAATAATTCTTCGAATTGGGGTGTAGAGGCTGCCAATTTGAACAAAATAATGGAAGAATCTTTAGACTAAAGTCCAAGTCTTTAGACTGAATCAATTTATATACTAATAAACTTTAGTTTTTTCTTATGCAGAATATGGCTACTAATTTATCATTAAGGTCCCTATTGGATAGTGACAAATTGAATGGTTCCAATTTCAATAGCTGGTTCAGAAAACTTAAGATCGTCCTTGAGCATGAGAGGATTCTATATATTCTGAATAATCCTGCACCAAAGATACCTGATGTAAACATCCAAAGTTCTGAGAGAGACACTTATCAGAAGTGGCTCAATGATAGAACTAGCGTGCGTTGTATCATGTTAGCAGCAATGAACGATGAATTCGGTCGTCGGTTCGAGAATGCTCAGCTAGAAGAAATCATTCAAGCGTTGAATGAATCTTTCGGCACACCCAACGATGTTGAAAGGCACAAGACTAGTTGTGCTATTTTCAATGCTCGAATTAGAGATGGATCTCCTGTCACTGATCATGTATTGTACATGATCGAGAAGATAGAACTCCTAAGCAAGCTCGGCTTTCCTTTACATGAGCAGTTGGGAAAAGATGCGATCCTGAATTCCTTGCCTCCATCCTTCCGACCTTTCCTTACTCATTTTGAATGACAAAGCCTGCAGTCAACTACCATGGTTTGTTGGGGTTGTTACAGAACTTTGAGAAGGATAACCAGCTCTCTAAGGGTTTGGTTAATGTGGTTGAAGGATCTAAGGTAGGGCGTAAACCCTTTGGGAAAGGGAAGAAGAAAAAGAATAATAAAAGGGTGCAACATGCTAGGACATCTATAAGGGGTCAGATGCAGAAGAAGAAAGTTGATAAAAGTCAAGCTGAATGCTTTCACTGCAAGATGCAAGGGCACTGGAAGAGGAACTGTCCTCTTTACATTGCCACACTTGATCCAAACAGGCCAAAGAAGAAAAAGGAGCAAGATGTTGCTCAACAAGGTATGCAAGGGCACTGGAAGAGGAACTGTCCTCTTTACATTGCCACACTTGATCCAAACAGGCCAAAGAAGAAAAAGGAGCAAGATGTTGCTCAACAAGGTATTTATATGATAACACCTTGTAATTTTTTTATATATGATAATCAGACCTGGGTATTGGATACCGGGAGTCCTTTTAACATTTCCAATTCATTGCAGGGACTATAGGTCACCAGAAGATTTGAGGACAATGAAAGATTCCTAAATGTCGGCGATGGAAGATTAGTTCTAGTACTGGCATTAGGAGTTCTTGAAATAGTTTTCAATAGAAATGTTATTATACTAAATGATTGTCATTTTTTCCCAACGTTCTTATTGAACGTAATTTCTGTAGGCCTTCTGGCCAAAAATAATTATGAAATTTCAATAAAGGATGTTACTTTGAATATCATTATGAATGGAGTCACTGTAATGACTGGGCATTTATCTAATGGCATTTATATATTATCACAGCCTGTGAATGTAGTGTACCAATCAAGTAAGCACCCTCGAACAACTGATGTCATAGATATTTATCTTTGGCACCATCGGCTGGGTCATATCAACAAGAATAGATTAAACAGGTTAACTTAGGAGGGCATCCTTCGAGTTGATGATTGTGAATCATTAACTATCTGTGAATCATGTCTTCTTGGTAAAATGACCAAGTCATCTTTTACTGGAAAAGGTGAAAGAGCCAAAGAGCTATTGAGTCTAGTACATACTAATGTATGTGGACCAATGAGCACTTGTGCCAAAGGTGGATACTACTACTTCATTACTTTTACAGATGACCTTTCTAGGTTCGGTTATGTCTATCTTATGCGACATAAATCTGAATCGTTTGAAATGTTCAAACTATATCATAAAGAAGTAGAAAAACAAATAGGAAAATGTATTAAGACCCTTCGATCAGATCGAGGAGGCAAATACCTTTCCAATGAATTTGTGACATATTTAAAGGAGAATGAGATTCTCTCCCAATGGACTCCTCCTGGAACACCGCAACATAACGGTGTGTCGGAAAGAAGGAATCGAACTCTGTTAGACATGGTTCGATCCATGATGGGTTTTGCAAGCTTGCCAATATCATTTTGGGGATACGCATTAGAATCAGCTTGTCATATTCTTAATAAGGTTCCAAGTAAGTCTATTTCTAAAACTCCACATGAGATGTGGTATGGACATAAACCGGTTATTACCTATCTGAGAGTCTGGGGGTGTCCGGCTTATGTGAAACGTGCAAAATCAGACAAACTTGAACCCAAATCTGACAAATATTTTTTCATCGGCTATCCGAAAGAAACAAAAGGATATTACTTCTACAATACTAAAGAACAAAAGTTGTTCATTAGTAATAGAGCAGTTTTTCTGAAAAGGAGTTCCTTAGTGAAGGAACAAATAGCTCTAATGTTGAACTTGAGGAAGTTCATCAAGTAGAAGGAACAACACAAACCAGTGAACCCCTAGAATCTGAGTTGATTAGATCAAACTCAAAACCCATTTTAGATGCACCATTAAGGTGATCTGGTAGAGTACCACATCAACCGGACAAATACTTGGGTTTCTTGGTCCAGAACGATGATCCTGTTGAACTCAATGAGAACAACGAGGATTCGATCACCTATATGGATGCTATGCAAAGGACTGACTCTAATAAATGGCTTGATGCCATGAAATTCAAACTTGATTCCATGAAGGATAATAATGTATGGACATTAGTTGACCCACCCGAAGGGATAAAACCCATAGGGTGTAAATGGGTTTTCAAGAGGAAAAGAGGCGNAAACCCCTCGGAACACCAATGAGTCCTTCATGCAAGCTGGACAAAGATGAAGAAGGTAAGAAGGTTGATCAAAAATATTATCGAGGTATAATCGGATCCCTACTTTACTTAACTGCAAGTAGACCAGACATAATGTTTGCTGTTTGCTTATGTGCTAGATTTCAGTCTGAACCTAAAGAATCACATTTAATTGCTGTTAAAAGAATACTAAGATACTTAAGTGGAACAAAAAATGTAGGTTTATGGTATTCTAGAGACTCAACATTAAATCTGATTGCATATTCTGATTCTGATTATGCTGGATGTAAGTTAGATAGAAAAAGCACAAGTGGTGCATGCCAATTTTTAGGAAGTAACTTAATCTCATGGTTTAGCAAAAAGCAAAATTCGGTTGCATTATCTACTGCTGAAGCAGAATATGTTGCAGCTGGAAGTTGCTGTGCTCAAATCCTATGGATTAAGAGACAACTTGAAGACTATGGTATCACACTTGATAAGACACCTATAAGATGTGATAATACAAGTGCAATCAATCTAACTAAAAATCCAATTCAACACTCAAGAACAAAGCATATTGAAATTAGATATCACTTTATAAGAGAACATGTTGCCAATAATGAAATTTGTCTTGATTATGTGAATACTGAAGAACAACTGGCAGATATATTACAAAACCCTTAAGTGAAGAGAGATTTTGTTATCTTAGAGGAGAATTAGGAGTTTGTGATCCTTTGGAATATTTTCTGAAACTCTTAAGGACAACTATCTAGATTTCATCAATTTCTTGAAAATCTCGATATTCAATAAGGAAATCTATCTAGATCTTGATTCATTGTTTCCCCAATTGCTAAGGAACATTTATCTAGAATTTGATGATTAATTTGAATAGTTTCAGATCCTTGAAACTTGATTTTTTATCTCTGAAACTGTTAGAGTCGACTCTAACAGTTTGTGGAGTCGACACCTTAGTTTTTGATGTTCTGTCTAAGCAATTAGAGCCGACTCGGCTTCTGTAGAGCCGACTCTAATTCGAGCGCTGACAGACTTTCTGGTTCGGAGCCGACACCCAGTTTTCGGGAGTCGACTCTAGGTCGAACTAGGTCAAAAATAAAAAGGCGGAGTCGACCCCAAATCATTTTATCCGTCTCCCAAAACCCTCCAAGGAGTTCCAAAGCCTTTCCAACTTCCCCAATCTTCTCAAAACCTTTGATTACACATTCCAATCTTCTCAATGGCACCCAAGAGGCGCGGTTTCATCGGAGGAGCGTCCGTTCCCACGAGGCGACGCACGATTCGGAGGCAACCCTCGCCATCCTCCTCTTCGGCCACTCAAGAAGATTCCCCTCCTTCACCCTCTTCACCCAAAGTAGATCAACTAGCCGGTAAGACTATCACAACTGGAAGGAAGGTCAACTTTGATTTCTTTGAGTCGGAGGGCTTCTCAATAGGAAGATGTTTAAAAGAAATGGGGTGGGAAAAGATTTGTTCATTAGATATCCCCACTTATCCTGCCCTAGTGAGAGATTTTACAATGATTTGAGTAGAGGAGAAGGCGGTTTAGTCAGTATTGTAAGAGGAACTAGAGTTGTAATAACTGCTGAAATCCTTGGAAATCTGTTGGAAATGCCCACAATTGGTATTATGGAATATCAGCATGATGATAGAAGTGGTGCATTGTCAAGAATGTTAGGGAGGGATGTAACCGAGTTTGAGGAAATTCTTGCTAATCAATTAAATCTGGAGCTCAGGTTACTACACAACATATGTGGAAGAATTTTATTTCCAAAATTGGTAGATTTGAGTACGTCTCGGAGCGAGACATTCTTTTGATGGATTGTAATAACTGGAAGGCCAGTCAACCTAGCTGGCATGATGATTGGTTATATGGCAGAGGCTGCTACAAAGAAAAGATCTACACTGCCATATGGTATGGTTCTGACATTGATCTTTAGAAGCCAAGGTGTGCTAATTATGGATAATGAACCCCTAAGGAAATTAAGGCACACTGACTATTATAGTATTTCTACTATTCATCGGATGGGCTTCAAGAAGTTAAATGGTATCTGGATGAAAGGAGGACGAGAAGAAAGAGCTGAGAGAGATAGAACTGAAGAGGCCAGAGTAGAAGATATCCCTGGACCATCCACTGCGGGACCATCAGTCCCTGATCCATTTATTGCGGGACCATCTACAGCTGGACCTTCAGAAGCTGGACCGAGCACAGTTCCCTCTCCTCCACAGTCTGTTACTGCTTCTGGGAGATTCTCTGATGAGCAGATTGGTCAGTTGAGAGCCTTGCTTGCTGAATATGACAGTCAGAGATCTCATGAGATTAATCAATTAAAAGAAGACTTCAATCAGCTAAAAGAAGAACTTAACTCGAGACTTGACATGATTTCCTTTTCCATAAGCAATTCTGTTGAATCCTTTGGTGCTGAACTTCACAAAATCTTTGAAAGGATGGAAGGCATTGCTGATGGCTCGGGATCTTATGTTCATGCAACTGGTCAACTGAAGAAGGACATTGACCTTGCAGTCTCACAGATTGAAGCTTGTCTTGAAAATTTTAAGAAATCTCAAAAAGATGATGTAATGGAAATCATAGGTCACTTGAAGAAAATTGTATTCAAACATATTTAATCTTGATTTTGATAGTTTGTATTTAGGAATTTTGAGTATCTAATGTATTTCATTTTGGAATGTACTTGAATCAACTTATGTAATGTTTCTTACTTATGTAATGCAATTACACATTTTCAAATATTGACTGCTTGAATCCCTATGTCTTATTGAACCAACAATTTTTCTCTAATAACTTTCTTTATCTAATACTCTCCTTATTGCTGATAACAAAAAAGGGGGAGAGATGGTTGAATATGCAAAGAAAGAAAGACTTGAAATTTTAATGAGAGATGGTTGAATATGCAAAAGAAAGAAAGAAAGGGGGAGAAATGATTGTTTATGCAAAATGACTTGAAATTTTAATCAGTTAAAATTCGATTTTATATATAGGGGGAGCTATTCAATGCAGGGGGAGCTTAACAACAAGCTTAATTGCAATTTTCTGTACATTTAGTTTAAATGTTCATAATTGATGGCTTATATAGAACTCATGCATAATTTTAAAAGTTCACTTTGAATATTGGCATCAAATCCTTCATTAAAAATGTTTTAAGCTTTAAAATGACTATAATCTTTAGTTCGAATGAATTTTTTGAATGCATATACTCAAAGTTTTTGTTATCATCAAAAAGGGGGAGATTGTTGACCCAATTGATGATTTTGATGATTAACAAAACTATTTGAGTATAACAATTGAAGGCTCTAATGATTTTGATTAAGTTTTTCAGATTATAAGTCGATTGAATGATCAAAATCAGGAGTTAAATCTTGTTCTGGATCGAATCTAATGTCTAGGTAAGATTGCAGACATTAGAGTCGACTCCGAGAATCACAGAGCCGACTCCAGTATCTGGCACGGAAGTTAGAGTCGACTCCGAGACTGTTAGAGCCGACTCTCACAGAAAAGACAGAACGTTGATTTTTCTGGCCCCGACTTAGAGTCGACTCCGGGTCTGTTAGAGTCGACTCCAGAAAAGTTTCTTGTCGACCCCAGAAAAGTCAGAGACGACTCCAGAATTAACGGATTAAAGTGTTTCGAGTTAGAGCCGACTCCAGAAAAGTTAGAGTCGACTCCAACCCACCTGGAACGAAAAATCAAATTGCCAGATCAGCTCTAACGGTAATATTTCTATTTTACTTTATTTCTAACGGATATATTTTGTTGCAAGGTACACTCCAACGGATAGTTTTCTTCCAAAAATGGTTTGAAAGAAATCTATAAAAAGGGAAGACTATCATTCAAAAAAAAAAGAAAGGAAAAAAAAAAACAAAGAAAAACGGAAATAGAGAAATCCCAATTCAAAAATCCGAAAAAGAGAGAGCCTGAATCTCAAGAGAAAAACCTTCTAGCTCAAATCCACTCCACTCCAAAAAGCTCAAGAGGAATCCAAGGCATTCAAATCAAAGTTTTGGTGGATTTCCCAATTGGAGAAAGAGGATCAGTTTCTTGCTTTTCAATCCTTCTCAACTGCTTCAACTGTGAAGAATCGGAGCTGAGGCTTGATTCAATCTAGCAAGGAGAAGAGAAAAGAAGAAAAGAAGAAAAGCTCAAAAGCCAACCAACTACAAATCAGGCTTTTCTAAACCTTGTTATTCTTTATTTGATTATTTGCTCATTGAGGAGCTGTGTACTTGAAAAACAATATTTCTTTGTTTGTGTCTAGTTCAATCTGGGGGATTGAACTAGTGGAGGTAGTCTTACCTCGGTACAAGCTTGGTATAGCTTGTGTTAGGGTTTTTGTGCTGGTGAGCCCGGAAAACCGGCTGGGTTCGTTGTGATCCCGGGAAAACAACAAGTTTGAGTTGTGAGCTTGTAAAACAACTCGGCTGTAATCAAGGAAGATTATAGTGTGGACCCAAGTGAATCTTGGGAGTGGACGTAGGTGTTGGATACACCGAACCACTATAAAATCTTTGTGTTTGCCGTGCTTTATCTCTATCTCTATCTCTATCTTATTTGCATTTTTTATTTGCATTGCATTCACTTTCATTCTTCTAAGCAAACTATTTTAAAAGGCTAATTTTTTAAAGAACCCAATTCACCCCCCCCCCTCTTGGGTTGTCATCTGGCCAACAAGAGAACACAGAACAAAAATAGAACAAAAATAGAACTACAATACACAATTTGTCATGGATTGTAATTCTAAATTGTCGTATATTGTAATTCTAAAATGTTAGAATAGAAAATCCTGGTGATTCTGGTGTTAGCGGAAGCCTGATGGATCTTAGAGGAAGATTCAAGTGAGAGGATTCAAGATCAGCAAAGCTATTTTTTTGCGAGCTAGCACTCCTAGAAATCTGATCATTCGGGGCTTCGCGTGGACGATACTAGAGGCCGGACGATTAAACGACTGTAGAGCAATAAGGATTTACCTACTGTTCTTAAGGTAAGTGATTTGATCCCTAGATCTTAAGGCAGGCTTCAAGATAATAGTGTGACTAGTCATCTTAAAGATCAAGATATGATCTTGATGTTTTTATATGCATATTTTAGATCAAACGACCCTGAATATATAGGCAAAGATATGATCTTGATGCATTTAGATAGATTAATCTGTAATCTTTTAATTTCTGCAATGATAATAGTTATCAATTTTTAAAAATATGCATGCCTCGGAGACTATTTCTCCCTACAGCTTTCCGGAGGACGAGGTCGCCGAGAGAGAAGGATTTTCCTTTGACTCTGAAGGCGTGGTAGCGGGATACCCTTTGCTGATAGGCGGCAATTCTGATCCGGGCCTTCTCTCTGATCTCTTCCACTAGGTCGAGGTTGGTGCGGAGCTGCTCGTTGCTGGCCTCCTCCGAGCAACTCTCCACCCGCAAAGAGGGGAGTCCTATCTCCACTGGGATAATGGCTTCTGTGCCGAAAGGGGGTCTCGCCTGTGGGCACTCTCGGGGTGGTGCGGTAGGCCCACAAGACATGGTGCAATTCATCTGCCCATTTGCCACGAGCTCTGGAGAGCCGGGCTTTGATTCCTTGGAGCAGAGTTTGGTTAGTTACCTCGGCCGCCCCATTGGCCTGCGGGTGCCTCACCGAGGTTAGGCGATGGGTGATGCCAAGCTCTTCGCAGAACTCCCTGAACTTCGAATTATCGAACTGCTTGCCGTTGTCAGTGATAATGGTATGCGGAAGGCCAAAGCGGTAGATGATGGACCTCCACACGAAGTCTCTCGCTCGAGCTTCGGTTATTTGAGCCACTGCCTCGGCCTCGACCCACTTGGTGAAGTAATCGATTGCGACGAATAAAAACTTCCGCTGTCCCGTAGCGAGGGGAAAGGGCTAGAATATCCATCCCCCACTTAGCAAAGGGCCAAGCGGAGGAGATGGGAACCAGACTGCTGGAGGGGAGCCTCTGAATATTGGAGTGCTTTTGGCAGGGGTCACAGGTTCGGACGAGATCATTGGCATCCTTTTGCATGGTCGGCCAGTAGTACCCTTGGCGCAGCACCTTGTGGCACAGGGGACCGGCTCCCCAAATGACTTCCGCAAATTCCTTCGTGCACCTCCCAGAGGGCATAGTCGGCCTCAGACGGGCGAAGGCATCTGAGCAGTGGCGCGGAGAAAGATCGCTTGTAAAGCTGGTCATCAATCAGTACATAGCTGGTGGCTTGCAACTTCAGCTTTCTGGCTTCCCTTCGGTCGGCTGGGAGCGATCCTTCTTTGAGATATTTCTGGATTGGGTCGAACCAGGATGGCTCAGCCTCGATTTGCATTACCCGATCAACATCAGCGATGCTGGGCTTCTCCAAGGTCTCCAAATGGAATTTATGTTCGGCATCCATCGTTTCCACAGTTGCTAGCCGAGATAACAGGTCGGCACGAGCATTTTCGGCTCTAGGGATCCGGACAACCTCAAATTCAGAAAAGTGAGAGAGTAAGTTCCGCACCTCTTGGAGATATCGGATCATGTTTGGCTCCCGGGCCTCGAACTCTCCCTGCACATGTCCGTCAATCACTGAGAGTCGGTGAAGGCGGTTAGCTTTTCCACCTTCAGGTCACGGGCGATCCGGAGCCCGACGAGTAGAGCTTCGTACTCGGCCTCGTTGTTGGAAGCTGAGAAGGAGAATCTAATGCCGTATTCGAAAGTTGCTCCTTCGGGGCTGGTTAGAACTAGACCTGCCCTGGAGCCACCAGAGTTTGAGGATCCATCGATGTGGAGTAGCCACCGGGTGCTTGGTTTTGGATGCCCCGAGGAATCCGGAGCGGAGCCGTCTTCCGGAATGGTGCATTCGAGAAGGAAGTCAGCTAGGACCTGCGCTTTGATGGCCGGGCGAGGCCGATATTGGATGTCATGCTCGCATAGCTCGACAGCCCATTTGGCCATCCTTCCTGATGTCTCGGGATGATGAACCACTGCCTTAATGGGTTGGTCGGTGAGGACTGTCACGGAATGCTCCTGGAAATATGGCCGCAATCTCCGAACCGACGTTATCAGGGCCAGCACCAGTTTTTCGACTCAGGTGTATCTTGTTTCAGCATCCCAGAGCATTTACTAACATAGTAGATCAGCCTCTGGGTCTTACTCTCCTCTCTTGTCAGGACCGAGCTAACCGCGCCTTCAGAAACCGCCAGGTACAGATACAGCATTTCTCTTGGATTGGGGATGCTGAGGAGAGGTGGTGAGCCAAGATACCTTTTGAGGTCTTCGAAAGACTTTTGGCACTCGGGGGTCCACTGGAAGTTCTTGGCAGACTGGAGTGCTTTGAAGAAGGGGAGGCCCCTTTCGGCCGACCGGGCTACGAAGCGGTTGAGGGCCGCAATCCTACCCGTCAGGCGTTGGACCTCCTTGATGGACGAGGGCGGCGCCATTTGTTGAAGGGCTTGAATCTTCTGTGGGTTGGCTTCAATACCTCGTTGAGAGACCATAAAGCCCAGAAATTTTCCTGAGGTGACGCCGAAGGCGCATTTGGCTGGATTGAGCATCATTCGGTACCTTCGGAGCATCGCGAAGCTCTCTGAGAGGTCTTCAATGTGCTGGGAAACCTTCTTGCTCTTGACCAGCATATCGTCAACGTAGACCTCCATGTTCCTGCCTATCTGCTCCTTGAAAACCTTGTTGACCAGCCTCTGATATGTGGCACCTGCATTCTTAAGACTGAAGGGAATAACTCGGTAACAGTAAGTACCTCGGTCAGTTATGAAGGCCATTTTTTCCTCATCTTCGGGGGCCATCCTGATCTGGTTGTAGCCTGAATAAGCGTCCATGAATGATAGCATCTGGTGGCCGGAGGTGGCATCCACGAGCTGGTCGATCCGAGGGAGAGGGAAACTGTCCTTCGGGCAGGCTTTGTTTAGGTCGGTGAAGTTGATACATATCCGCCACTTGCCGTTTGATTTTTTCACCATAACGACATTAGATAACCAGCTTGGGTAATTTACCTCCCGAACAAAGTCCGCCTTGATGAGTTTGTCGACCTCCTCTTTAATTGCTCTCTGCCGATCGGGAGTGAAGCTTCTTTTCTTCTGCTTGATAGGTCGGAACATCTCGTCCACGTTAAGGCGGTGGACAAGGATGTCCGGACTGATCCTGGGCATATCCGAGGCTGACCAGGCGAAGACGTCGGCATTCCTCTGGAGGAAATTGATCAGCTGTAGCCGAACTTCCTCTTTCAGCAACGATCCGACTCTTATCGTTCGGTCAGACCGAGCTTCATCCAGTGGAACTTCTTCCAGTTCTTCGGCCGGCTCTCCTCTTTTCTCGGCGAAGTCCTCCCGAGCATCCAGCCCATCGACCTCGGGCATTTTGGACTGAAGGCTGGTGATATAACACTGCCGAGCTATGGTCTGGCTCCCTTGGACAACACCGACTCCTCGCTCGGTGGGAAACTTCATGGACAGGTGCGGGATGGAGACGATGGCTTTGAGGGACACCAAGCCTGGCCTCCCGAATATTGCGTTGTAGGGTGACCGAAGCTTGGTCACCAGGAAGTCTGTATGAACAGTGGCTGCATCGGGCCAGGTCCCCGCCCGAACCGCCAGGGTGATGATTCCTTCTGGGACAATTACATCGCCTGTGAACCCCATGAGGATGGAATCCACGGCTCGGAGGTTCTCTACGAGGAGCTTCATTTTTACGAACACATCGAGGTACAAAACATTAACAGAACTTCCACTATCGACCAAAATTTGCCAAACTCAAACGCCAGCACATCGCCCGAGAAAGCAAAACACTCTACAGGATAAAGAACGTGTAAGAACATGCAATCAAGTCAGCCGGAAAGCATCCACTACCCAAGAGTGGTGACTCACCCGAGAGGCGTAGGCCCTTGTCATCTTCATGAGGGTCGGATTGTCGATGTCGGAAAGAAGATGGATGCTTTCGGCCACACCCTGCTGCCCGAATGCGGCATCAACCAAGTCCAAATCCACAAACTTGTCCGCCGAGGGATCCACGCCTGGATACAGGGCCGACCTCATCAAAGCGGAGAACGCCTCCTCAACATCCATGTTCGAGCTGCTGGGCTGGCCATCTCCACCCGAGGAGTCAACCCGGGCAACCTCCGACTGGGAAGCCTTCAACCTTCCAGCCTCCTCTACCAGAATTCTGGCCTGGGCTTCCTCAGACAATTCGGCCAACCCAAGCGCCAGCCTTCCCAAAACCTTTTTGGAAGGAGTCTCCATTGTGGGACTCTCGTCTTGCTTCGCCCCCTCTCCCGATCCATCTCCCTCGGTCACGGTCACCTGCGTCTCCTCTGCAGGCTCTGCCGAAACCTCTGTCCGACTTTCTTCTTGAACCGCTGCGGGCGGCCTAACATCGCCATCCCCGGACTCTCCCATAGGAGGCTCCACAACAGGGAGCTCACCCCGAACCTCACCGACTGCAGCCGCTCCCTCTTGCTCTCCTACCGAGGCCGGGAGTAAACCCGCAATCGGGAGAGCCCCCAGAAACAACGACTTCCGCCGAATCCGTCGTCGGCTCGTCTTTCAAAGGGGATGCAGCCGAATGAGCCAATGGAATCTCGTCCGAGCT
Source organism: Calamus simplicifolius (assembly GCA_900491605.1). Taxonomy (NCBI): domain Eukaryota; kingdom Viridiplantae; phylum Streptophyta; class Magnoliopsida; order Arecales; family Arecaceae; genus Calamus; species Calamus simplicifolius. The sequence continues at coordinate 1,156,980 of UESW01003970.1, read as the reverse complement.
ATCTGATAGTCCCACCACAGGGGGACAAGGGATCTCAACCGTCCTCCTCAAATCCTCCCTCGCTTCCGACTCTCCCGCCGTGATCACTCCAGCATCCGGCGAGCATCTTCCAGAAGTATGAGCCCTCTTCTCGGGCCTACTTCTCTCCACGCCGCTACTCTCCCCTGGGCGCTTGCCCTTCTTCTTCTTGACAAGGCCTGACAACTCAAACCTCTTGGCTGCGAGAGCGAAGAGCATGCAGTTAAACCCAAACACGTCCGCCTGGATAAAAAACAGCAGAAAAGAGAAAAGGGGGACCTACCGTGCGGGTCCAGAGGGCTAAGCCCGGCGGCAAAAAGAGCACCCTCCGATAACAAATCGTTGGCCGAGAACACCTGGCCGTTGCGGAGAACATCCAAATCTTTCTCCTCCCGCTCGGACAAAACTGGATGCATTTCCGCATCCCGAACGAAATTTCCCCATCTCCGAGGGAAGTCGGAGCCAATGTTCCCTTCGGCAATGATGAATCGACTCTTCCATCCCTTTATGGAGGACGGCTTATCCGCAATCATTTTGAAGGACCTCCGGGGTCTGATGTAAGGCCACTCTGATTTCCTCCTGGGTATCAGATGATAGCAAGCGCGGAAAAGAGGGAGAGTGGCAATAACCTGAATCTGATGACACATTGAAATAAATCCGATAATACTCCACCAGCTATTGGGGGCCACCATCGCCGGACAGATGTTGTAATATGTCATGATCTCCTTCACCAAGGGATGAAGAGGAAATCGGAGGCCTGCTTTCAAACTGTCCTCGTAAATGAAGACTCCATGCTCCAAATCCCGCGAGACCCTATTCTCGGGTCCCGGCAATCGCAGAACAACGTCCGGGGGTATACCATATCTCTGGCGAATCTTCCCCACATCCTCAGCAACGATCTCCGAAGCTACGTCATTGGGGCTCATCATCCTCCTAGCCGAAAAAAGCACCAGGCAAAATGGCAAATGGGGCGGAGGACAGAACTCTCCAGGAAACAGAATGAGAGGATATTGCGAACAGATGCAGCGCTACTCTCGCTTTGCTTCCCCCCGAAGGAAGCCATCTTGAGAAGATGATGCGCTTCGCCCGAGGCGTCCGGAACCATCTCGACAAACTCCGCGTGAATCGGGATTTGCTACGTGGCATTTCCCCAACCGTCACCCCTGGAGGAGCCTTACCCATGAAGGCATGATAACCGTGCTGCATGAATACGGGTGACCGTGGTCGCGGTGATAGCGGCAGTATTTAGTGGGGTCCCTGCGGGCCGTGTTTCCTCGGAGAAGGGGAGGTCGGGGGAGCTGGCGTTCGATCTCCATGAGAATCTCCGCTCTCGGGGCAGTGAGCGGAGTGAAGCAATGGAACTCTCGAGGTGGGCTTCGGGAACGGTCCCTTGGTGGCGGCCGTGGGACCCTCTGGCGTCGGGGTGGACTCGGTCGGCGAGCAGGTCGGTGTCTGTTGGGGGTCCCGGGCTCTTTCTTCCTTGCTGGTTCGGCTCGGGTGGCTCTCCGTGACTCCTCGACCCTGGCATATTTGTTGGCCAGGGCCATCATGTCAGAGAGGGTCGAGGGGTAGTTGACCTCCATTGCTAGGTAGAAGTCGCTCTCCTTCGAAACTCCTCCGGCTAAGGCGGACATAGCCACCTCATGATTGAGGTGATCCACCTCCAGCATGACCTTATTAAAATGGCCAAGATAACTTCTTAAGGACTCCCCCTCTTTCTGCTTAACCTCAGAGAGGGAGTCGGACCTCCGTCGCAGGCGGCGGCTGCTGACGAACTGGCTAATGAAAAGACGGCTCAGTTCATCCAAAGAATCGACGGACCTTGGTTTTAAAGTGTTGAACCAAGTCCGGGCAGATCCCCAAAGGGTAGAAGGGAAAGCGCGGCAAAGAACCACGTCCGATGCTCCGTGGAACATCATTATCGATCTGAAGCTACTGAGATGGTTGTCCGGATCAGAGGAGCCATGATAGGGCTTGATGGCGGGTAGCTTCACATGGGAGGGAATAACTTCCTCCATGATCCCCTTAGAGAAGGGGACACCCGGCTCCGCCTTAAGTTGGGGCAGCTGGGCTTGCTTTGCGGCATCCAGCTCTTGTCGCATCTCCCAGAGCTGTCGGCGGATCTCTTCGTCGAGGAGAGCAGAGGGGGCGGGGCGAGGAGGACACTGAGATGGAGTGGAGTCATGGCGAGAATATACCGGAGAGAGGGATCGAGCTCGCCCAGGCCCGGGGAAGTTTCTGCCGCGGGCTTGCTGGGGAGCCGCTTCGGCTTCCTTGGGATGGCGAGGAGGGTCCGCGACTCCGTGCGGACCGGAAGAAGAGATCGCCGGATGCATGGGGGCCGCTTCCTCCTCAGGGGAGCGAGGGATAGGGGCGGCCGGATGGGGGACCTCTGGGCGCCCCTGGATCAGGATGGCCAGAGCCTGCACCTACTGGACTAGTAGGGCGAACTGGTCCTGGGACACTGGGGCCGCCGATGGCGAAGGGGTTTCAACAGGTGGCAGTGGAGGCGCTACATTGTTCACTGGATCAGGCCTTTGAGAAGCGGCCTGATCTCGGACATCGGACACTACCTTCTTCCGGTTGGCCATGGGAGGATTTCTCTCATAGACTAAGAACCTTGTCTCCTGGGTTACAAGTTTTTAGGGACTTGAGGGCCCTTCCTCTAGCGCCAATCTGTTGTCGCCGGAATCCGCTCTCCGACTCGGGCGCGTCCGGTCTCCTGATCGAGCTCCCTTCTAAGCGGACATGCAAGGAAGCCTACACGCGGGATGCGCTGGGGGTGGCCCTCCGTGGAAAACCCTCCGACGCTCAAGTCAGTAAGGGACCGACGGGCAACAAGATGAGAGGAGAAGGCTCTCGCTGGAGAGTTCCTCCAGAGAGCTCTAGGCAAAGCAACAATGGCGGAATAGAGGGCTAAGAGCGGTAGAGTGAGCAAGTGCGCAGAGAGAAAAGAAGGGGAATAGCGTTCGAGAATGCGCACGTACCTCAGGGGTCTGGAACTGCAGTATTTATAGAGGATCACCTGATCGTTAGGGAGGAGCATCGTGGGCCCGAAGGCCATTGGGATTCGAATCCAGTTTGTTACGGGTCTGGTAGGATCCGTATCCGGTTAGTTAGTGGATCGACGGCTGGGAGAGCTTGTTGCTGCCTAGGGATCTGACGGGGGCGTAGGTCCCAAGGTGTTAGGCTCCCTTAGGCCACTTTCTGATATGATTTCCGCTTAGGATCTCGGGAGTTTGGGCTTTCCCGCATCGAATTCTGCGGAGGGGGTAGTGTCACTCGGACTGAGCTGAGCTAAAACGGCAGCCTGACAATCAGGGCCAAGGAGGGAGATAGGTTGGTTAGAAGAACCGACAGACGAAGGTCGATAGCTCGGCTGGGGCCGAGAGACGGGATAGGTCGGCTGGAGGAGCCGACAGACGAAGGTCGATAGCTCGGCTGGGACCGAGAGACGGGATAGGTCGGTTGGAGGAGCCGACAGACGAAGGTCGATAGCTCGGCTGGGGCCGAGAGACTGGATAGGTCGGCTGGAGGAGCCGACAGACGAAGACCGATGGCCCGGCTGGGGCCGAGAGATGAGGTAGGTCGGCTGGAGGAGCCGACAGACGAAGGTCGATAGCTCGGCTGGGGCTGAGAGACGGGATAGGTCGGCTGGAGGAGCCGACAGACGAAGGTCGATAGCTCGGCTGGGGCCGAGAAACGGAATAGGTCGGCTGGAGGAGTCGACAGACGAAGACCGATAGCCCGGCTGGGGCCGAGAGACGAGGTAGGTCGGCTGGAGAAGCCGACAGACGAAGGTCGATAGCTCGGTTGGGGCCGAGAGACGGGATAGGTCGGCTGGAGGAGCCGACAGACGAAGGTCAATAGCTCGGCTGGGGCCGAGAGACGCGATAGGTCGGCTGGAGGAGCCGACAGACGAAGACCGATAGTCCGGCTGGGGCCGAGAGATGGGATAGGTCGGCACCTCGAGGACCCCTAGTTCGGTGAGGGGCTGGAGCATCTCAATTCACCGACCTATCCTTGGCAGGCGTCGCTCAATCGAACGAGAATCAGAGCTGACCTTAGCCACGTGCACGATTAATAATGCATAACGATTTTACTTCTAACACACACACATATATATATATATATATATATATATATATATATATATATATATATATATATATATATATATATATATATATATATATACAATAGTCTTGGCTTCCGATTGATGTGTATAATTTTAGTGCAGGTGCTCATAAGTAATTTTTATTACACATGTTACTAGGGAGAGGAGCAATGAGAATATCACATCATATCTTTTGTTTTATCCATTCGAGGTTTGTTTCCGCTGAACACAAGGAAGGTTGTCAGCGGATTTTAATTATGACAAACAAACAGTCTTCGCCTATATTTGTATTTGTAGCTGTTAAAGCCTAAGCAAGCACTCCGGTCCGGAAGCCGCGTTTTATTAACGTTAATACATAAGGAACGAACGAAGAAGAGAAAATTACGGACCACTCAAAAAGGGTAGGGGGTTATGGAGGTGCAGCAGCTTAAACCATCCCCCACCCGCCTTATAACTAAATTTAGGCCACCATGTGGACGCGGAATATAATTAGTTGAAGAAAAAAAAATGCTGCCGGCCGGATCCCTTGGTTGGTTGGCTGGGAAGTTAATTAATTCCTCGATCGATCTGTTGTTGCGTTGCGTCGTCCAAGAGCCATGGCTCGGGATAGCAGCGGCGAGTTCCATGAGAAAGTCAAAGCCTCGGCCGCCCCGGGCCACCTTCTGGAGCTGACGGTGATCTCGGCGCAGGACCTGTTCCCGGCGACGGCCCAGAACATCCGGGCCTACGCGACGGCGTGGGTCTACCCGGACAAGAAACTGTCCACTCGGACGGACCAGGCCGGCCACACAAACCCCACCTGGAACGACAAGCTCGTCTTCCGCGTGGACGACGCCTTCTTCCTCTCCCCCACCTCCGCCATCACCATCGACATTTTCGCCACCCGCCGCCGCCTCAGCCCCTGCCTCCGCGACACGCATCTCGGCACCGTCCGCGTCCTCCTCTCCGCCCTCCGCCCCGAACCGGCGCTGGCTGCTTCGCCGCCCTCCAGGTCCGCCGCCCGTCCTCGCTCCGCCCCCAGGGCATCCTTAACGTCGCCGTCGTCCTTCTCGACGGCCTCGCCTACGTCGACCGGATGGTCCCCCTCCGCGACAACTTCGGTGAGCCCTACGCGTTCTCCTACAATGACCTCGAGACCCTCTCCCTGAGGCGCAGGGAGGGAGAGACAGAGCCTAATTCGATGTGGTTCCGCGGCGGCGAAGGCGACGAGTACTGTATGGTGGAGAAGAGCGGGTCGGTGGAGAGCTGGGTGGGGGAGAAGGAGCAGGAGGCACTGGAGTCGAAGTTAGAGTCGTGGAAGTTGGAGCTGTCTCCGGACAGCTACGAGATCGGCGACCGGTCGACCCTCGGTGGCCGGAGGAAGAGGCGGCGCTCCCGGCCGGGGGCAGGCGGCAGCTTCCGGAGGCTGTCCTGCTTTTGCGGTACTGGAGCCTCCAGGTGGGCATAACAATTAATTATATATATATATCAAGCAAGGGGAGGAGGCGACGAGTGACGATGGATTGAATTAATTAATGTGAGAATGCATGGTATAGGCGTTGGACGATCTTCTATGTTAATTATTGAGTTAGGTTGATGGAAGGTTTTCTTATATTGCATGCATGCATGTAGTACATGTTGATTGATGGATGATGGAACCTTCGGCGTTGGCTGGTCGTTTAATTTGTTTCGAAGCCCGTGGCGATATGTATGCGGCATCGGGCGAAATTCATGAGGAGATAGAATTTGATCTTCGATGGGTTCGGCTTAATTAATTAGATCCCGTCTGGATTTTAAAATGGTACGTAGAAGAGAGAGTTGGCCGGTCTTCTTAATTTGAGAATAGCTAACCACGAATATTTAGAGTTATTATATGATCGATTGTTATATTTTTATCAAATATAATTATGCCTACGGAAGCTCGTAACATATAGCAGCCTACCCTAGCTAGTTCCGCTATCTCTGGTTACGTGCATGATGGATAAATGAAGTCGATATCCACTCTCTGCAGGACAAAAACTACTTGAGCAATGTGCTCGTTGATGATCAGCTTCTTTTACGAGCCATACGGTAGATCTGAATCACTTTACCCACTTTGTTGCATAGCTTGTTTTACAAATATATCTATATAAACATAAAAAATAAATTTATTTATATTCAAAAAAAATTAATAGACTTCCTTATATTCGTGAATGGCATATATTTAAAGATAAAAAAATTAATCCAATATAAACTTAACTATATTTAAATATAAAAAATAATTTGAATGTCGTTTTGATCTTAAATACAGCAGAATAGAGGAAGTAGATTCATGTAGCCGATTTTATGTAGTTAAAAAAAAAAAAAACTTGGATAAGTTAAATTAAGTTGAGTTTATATTTAAATATAAAAAAATTAATTTTTTTTCGTTATATATTAGATTAAAGAATAAAAAAATGGTTCAATTCTATACTCGGCTCTCTTCGGATACAAATAAGTTTTTTTTTTTTTTTGCATGTGTATATATATATATATAAATAGTGTTTCTATTTGATTGAGAGAAAATAAGGAAAAAATCTTCCCTCATTATGTATATTAGTATGTTTTTTTTTATTTTGTTTTTTTGGCTGCATTAAAAAATAAACACCATAAAACAGGCGGCGTTTATTTTTAAGCCCACTTTCCTTGTTTTTTAGAAAGATATTCGTGACAAAGCCAGCCGAGTTGGACCGCAGGGCACTTTGGACGGTGATCCGATCTCCGGCCCCTGAATGAATCCATTCAAAAAGAGCCCGTTTCAACTGTCTCTTCCCACCCCATCTCCTATCCGGTTCCCCACCACGAGTTGCCAAATTAAAAGCTCAATCCCAGCTTAAGGGTTAAGGACTTGATCTCCTCTGACCCTCCTGCTTGGCATATCCCTGTGTTACCAGATTATTTGGTGCTGAGCTTGCCCGATGGATTTTATCGATGCCGCTTCTTCCGGGTCGATCTTCTGATGCTAGACTCTGGCAGAGATCCTGTCTCTCTAAGGCTCCGACCAGGGATCTGATGATGATGTTTAGACCCCAGCCTCAGCGCATAGAGGACGCAGCGTGGATTTGGAAGCTTCCTACTATTCCTAGAGTTCAGTTATTTATCTGGAAGCTTCTGTGGGGCTCTCTTCCTACCTGTGCTCTCCTATCCCGGAGAGGTCTTCCTATTCAGTCGACTTGCCGCTATGCAGCTTAGAGAAGGAATCTATTGAACATGCTATTTTCATCTGCCCCACTGCTAGAAGGGTCTGGCTTATGATGGGATATTCGGTCAGACATAATGGCTCGGGCTCCCTGCTTTCTTCTTTCCTTCTGGACCTTCGGAGGTGCCCTCAGTATAAGAAATGTCTCTGGGCTGTCACAGCTTATCAGATTTGGCTAGCTAGAAATCAGCTTATTTTCTCTGAGGACACTATCTCTCTTTGTAAAACTGCTAGGAAGATCAGATTATTGGCGGCGGACTGTGCTCATATTGGTTTTGATATCTCTGGCCACTGGGGATCCCCTGCTGCTTCGGCAGCGAACCGGCATACGGTTTTTATCTCTTGGGAACCCCCCTCCAGGGTTTATCAAAGTCAATTTTGACGGGAGTGTCCGTGGTAGAAGTGCAGGTTCCGCGTTTATTATCAGAGGTCCTCATGGTGACCTTCTGGCGGCGGGAGGTTTTGGTACTCTTGACTCCTCTGTCCCCATGACTGAGCTTCAAGCGGCTTGGGCGGGTATTTCTTATGCTGCCCGGGTTCTTCATGCTCAGAGGCTTTGCATTGAGGGCGACTCCATGTCGGTTATTTCTTGGATCCAGATGCAGAATTGCCCTCCTGCTTTTTCTAATCCTATTTTGTTGGATATTTGGGCAATTTTGCGGCAGATTGAATGCGTCCAGACCAGACACATATTTCGCGAAGCCAACTCGGCAGCGGATTGGGTTGCTGCTTCTGTGGCTCGGCTTTCTGGCCCTTGGATCTTGTCTCCGGGTGACCCCTGCCCTGCTCCTTTGCATCAAATTTTGTATTCTGATCTAACTGGGCTGACTCACCTCGTCTTGTGTTATCGCCCGTTTGTTTCCAAACAAAAAAAAAAAAAAAAAAAAAAAAAAAAAAAAAAGCTCAATCCCTTCCTTTTTCTCATTTTTGTCTTACTAGCAGAAGATTTTTAATTAAAAATCTTCACCAAGAGCACCAAAGTATGGCCTACATGAGCACGGCAACGAAAAAAAAAAAGAAGACCGTTATTTTTTTCTCTGACTTTGTGTTGAAGACAAGAAAGAAAGATGAGCGCATTCGATTCGATCCTCTTTTCTGTTCCATTTTCGTGCGATCCCTGGCTTGGGTTCGACTCCAAGAGCGATCGAAATCCATCGTCCATCTCTCTGTTTGGTGCTTCCCCTTCGATTCTTCCTCTTTTATATATACTTGACTTTGGAACAGGGACGTGCCCTTATATTCTCGAAAGGGGCCAAGAAACAAGGTCGAGAACGAGCTCTGAATCGCTTCGAACAGTATGTTTGAATCCCCTCCTCTATTTCTCGCAATAGAATCGGATGTCGGGTCCTGTTTTGACGGTTGGCGAAGTGTTTTCCGCGGCGATTTTGGTTTTGATTTTTTTTTGTCGGAATTGTTACGACTTTTTTTGAATTAGGTCATGTGGATTCATGGATCGATTACTTTTGATTGGTATTTCTCATTCCTTTTTAATCTTTTGGGTTCTGAACGGGTGTAAAATTTTGTTCATCGGTAGCTGATGGAACAGTTGGATGTTACTCTTTCGTAAAAAGGGTTTTTTTTTTTTTTTTTGGGCTTCGTGTTACATATAATGATTAGTTTCTTTTTATGTGGAGCGATTTATTTTTGGAAGTTTTAAGAATCAAAAAGTCAACTGAAAGCAGATGAGTTTCTATATTAGTTCGATAAATCCCCTCCACGCGTAAAGAAAGTTTTACTGAAGTCCTCCAAAAAAATTAAAAAAAAAAAAGAAAATAAAATCTTGCAGCCATTATGAGTTTTTTCTAATGCTTCGTTACTATTTTTAAATTTAAAAGGTTTCAGCCAATTGTTAAGCCTACATCCTAATCACTAATTAGTGACTACTCCTTTAGACATATCCTCTTCGTAAATCTGTTATTAGTTACGAAACTTTACTCAGAAATTTCAAATTCGAATTCAGGAGTTGTTAGTAGGGAACTCTCACCTAAATAATGTGTTGCTGTAGAAATCCGTTCTCTAATTTGGGTGCGGCTCGCTTTTGGATTCGGATAGCGATCTTTCGTCCGGATGAACCTGCAAGATAGTCTTTATGTAGGAAGCATTGGGGATGGCTTTCGCGGAAGACCCTTCAATGCCCAAATCAGTGACAATTTCTCAGCAATCAGATATAAGAAGAAGGCTCTCGTAGAAGAATTCCTCAAGAATAGCCTCTCGAGAGCTTAAGAACTATGCTTGAGCGTTTTTCAGTTCAGAATGAGTATAAGGGCATAGAGCGTACTTGAAATGATCTTAGAACCAGGCATTTATAGACTTTTGGAATGATGGCCGATTAATACCTGACTTCTTGGATGTGTCTTGAAAAGCTGAAAGCTGGTACGATTCGAATCTGATTCAAATATGATTGGTTATAGGGCCGGTAGGATTCGAATCTTGTTAGTTAGAGGATCGACGGCCAAGAAAGCTGATAGGTGCTTTGAGATTGGGTTATTTATAGGCACTAAACTATTTTTGGCTTAACGGGCTTTATTTCCTTCTTGGGAATATCGGGAACCAACATGGTTGGAATCCCACCAAATAATCAGGGATTTGAACTTTCGTTGATTGGCATCAGAGGGTCATGTTTGACTCCTCACTTCTATTTTAAGAGGATCGCTTCGGAAATCAGGTGATTAGAACTGTTCAACGTGCAAAGAACTTGGCATAATGCTAGATAGTAAGGGCGCTTGAGCCGAAGAAGGAAATAGCTTGGTCTTGCTGAGCTATGGAGATAGCTCGATCCTGCTAAGGCATGGGGATAGCTCGGTCCTGCTAAGGCATGGGGGTCGCTCGATCCTCATTCCGAGGCATGAAGGTGGTTAAGTTTGTTCAAGGCGTGGCAATTTTATCTTTTTTTGAACGCGACGACTGATGAGTCAGAAATCAAAAATGATCCTAGACCTTTCGCCGTATGCGCGGATATTAACGCAATGACGATTTTACCCCGCATCAGTATCGGAATGAAACAGAGCACCAAGAACATTTTGAGGCAAACAGAACAGCAGACATAAAGTTGGTTTTTACTTGCTATTTGATATTTTAATTAACATTCTTTAAAACTCTAACTTTTGAAAATCTCCAGCTTTTATTCAGTTACACAAGTTTGAATGAGATTGGTTTTCTTTTGAATGAAACTTATCAGGGCAAAACAATATATTTGCTAAAGTTGGATTTTAATATGAGGACATGAACGAAAGAATTTGATAAAATTAGTAGATGTAAATAACTTATAATAGAGCATTGCATGCACATTACAAAGCAAAATTATGATTGCAAGGTCATGAGTGATAGGGTATGCATGGTACATGATCTTTTTTTTTTTTTTTTTTCTCTTTTCTTTTATCTGTTGCATGCGAATGACACAACACACAAATGGTTTATGTAAGATTAAAAAATGGCAAGTGTTATGCATAAGAATCTATTTCACTTTTACAATAAATGTGTGGTAGTTGTGCATCTATGGTTGTATGATCAGATGAGCATAATCTGGATAAGATGTATGAAGAAAAGATGTTACTATCTTAGTGTTGACTATTTTAGGTTATGAAGTGTTACCTGCATCTAAAGGCCATGTAGAATTTATATTTACATAATGATTTTTTTTTAATGATCACAAGTGTATCCTCGGGTCAAGGTGAGGGAGCAGGAAGATCCAAATACGATGCAAGAAGAGGGAACAGCATATCTACCAAGAGTAATTGAATCTTTTTCTGTAGAAGTCCATTCTTTGTCGAGAACTCCAACTTCATATCATGGTAAAGTTATTTGTTTGGACTGAACCATTAAAAATTAAGCATTTTATCAGCACTTATCTTATTGAAATTTTTTGAATGTTAAATTTATGAGTAGTATTTCCTTCTGCATTCATTATTTAGCACATATGATGTTTAATCTTTTTTCCTGGAAAATTATTGTCCTGTCATTTTTTGTCTTTCTATTTCTAGCATTTATGCTCATGAGATTTATATGTGGATGCTTTTACATGTTTGATGTCTTCACTCAGACACTTCATATCAACACCAACACTTTGTAGATATCTTCTAGCAGATTCATGTTTTTGTGCTCTACTTTTTAAAGAGAACTTGTGCATCTATAAATTTGGTCTCTGTATATATTAATTTGTATCAGAAGTATTATATAATATAAACTAGCCTTTGAGAAATAGACTTTTGGGTTGTATGCTAGTATATTATCATGTTGCATTGGATGCCCAAATCAGTGTTTACGACCCTAATATTGGGGAAGCTTGAGTTGTATTCCTCATAACATATATGGCAGCTCTATGTCATTTATGAGGGCTGAGCTTTTAGGTGTTGTTATGTGAGTTGGAAAATTTACTCCTTTATGTCTCAGGATTAATAACCATTTATTGATGCTAATCAGGGATATCTACTCTTACATCACTTGGTTCAACTGAAGAAGAATTTCTTCTGAGTTGAGGTCCTCCTAAATTCATCATATCCGTTCATTGTTTATGGAACATATGGAAACCATCTTGGCACAGGCAAGAGATAAATGCTCCCTCCAGAAACATGCAGCCTTAAAGTAACATCAATTCTTTTGGTCTTAAAGCCACTACAAGTGACCAGATTTTAGTCATGTAATTGCAATTGCAACTCAAAGTTTTCCTTTTAGCAATAAATTATTATTGGTGGGTTTGTACCCTCCTTTAACCCTTTAAATTTTTTTTTTTCCTTCTAGAATTCTAAATATCTTGGACAACCTTTTCACATCAACCACTTGAACTATTTGGTCTTATACAAGGGCATTTCGTCTGGTAAAATTTCAGGCTCTGGAACCTATTCCACCTACCCTGCGGTCCAAAACTTTAGGGTACTTATCAGAAAGAAGTTAGGGTATCAGTTTGGTCTCCTGAAGAAACCAATCAGAGAGGTGAAAATCTGTCTGAAGCTTGTAATGCTTGTTTAGTAAGACTTAAGGTCAAATTATAGAAAATCCAAACATTATTTTTCTAAAATTTGAACCATGCACTGCTTCCCTTGACAAGTCTGTTTTCGGGTGAATGCAAGTTCTGAAGAAATCTCATCTGTGATTTATGAATTCTTATGGATCAATAAAGGGTCTCTATTAGTTCTATCATGCTATGAAAACGGAAATGTTGTTTTAAGTAGTGCAACATCTTAGAAATTGAAAACTTGAACAGTGTAACTTTATACTGATTGTATTTTAATGATATGTTTGCTAGATTAAGTCAAATTCATGTGGCATTATCATCTTATGCTGCTTTAACAAACTCTGGCAGATCAGAATCTCTTGAGCACAACAACAAAGGGGAAAGCATACCTGATACCTAAAAGACTATTATAATACAAAGGCAGTTTCTTTATTGATCTTATAGTGGCAAAAGAAGGGTTGACTTAAAAGGGAAAAAAAAAAAAAGATGTCAAACTGTCATTTTTTCAAAAGAATTGGCCACATTTCCTTCCTTGAATAGTGCCTTGATGGAAATGCATCAGCACTGACAAAATTAATCTTGTCTGACCATCAGAGCAAGACTAATTTTGAAGAAGAATTTTACTCCATAATCAAGCAAACCTTGTTATTTGTGGTATTTTGCAAAGGTCTTAAGCTTGGAAGCGGTTTGAAGACTGGACCATTGACTTAACAGGAACAATAAACATTCAGAAAAAGCAAATTTCACTTATCACAAAAAACACTAGGACAAATTAATGTGATGTGATATGCTTGAGGCCCAATAACTCTACTAAGAATTGGTTCCACTTTCATCTTAATTATCTTGCTAAGTACACCAAAGAAAGTTGTAACATGCCAAATGACCAATACGCATCTAAAAACAAGTTATCACAGAAACACTGGTATAAATTAATGTGATCCGGGATTTTTGGCAAACTACCATGGTTCCAGTCCACTCTTAAAGATCTCTTTATGGTTCCAGTTGACTCTTAAAGATCTCTTTGAGGCACACCAAAAGGAAACTCTATTATGCATTTAAATAGACCTGCTTACGTTAAGCAAAAGCCCTTAATAAGTGAACTTAGAAATGTTGTTTTATATTTTTGATTCTAATATCAATCATGTCAAAACTCCTCTATCCAAATCCAGCAGACCTTAAGCATGGATTTTACTTAGGACCTCAAATTTTTGCATGGTGAGTGATAGTATAACCTCTTACCACTTTTGGGACCTCAATTTGATCGGTTTTAAAATTTATGGTTCACCTATCTACTGCTGCATCAAAAGTTTGTGCAGAAGTTTCTTTTATAAGCACTATTTTTTATCAACTATCTGTACTGAACATTGGTCAACAAGATATTGAGAAAGGTCCGTCTGCAATTTCTTTATGTTGCAAAAAGCAATGAATAAAGACTTGAAAAATCATTTTTCTTCCCTGGTGACATTTATGTTTTAACTTTGATAAGCAGACATGGAGTTTATTTAGTGTATATGCTCCAGTAGTTTTCATCTCCTCCAAAGGATGACTTTGAAGATCTGCTCTTTTTCCCTACAACTTTTAATGATTTTCCCTATCAATTTTTGATACTACATGGATTTTATAATCAGGTATCATTTAAATTTCTTGCTGGCATATTTTCTACCCTCACTAGAAATTATTATCTTTCAGGAAGAATGTCAGAGAACGATCCTCCTTCATCGCTTGCAAAGATTTCCAAGTCTCATAAGAATTCACCAGCATCTTCCAGTTATACATCCAAAGGTTAGATAGTATTCCAAGTATGCTCAGGCTACAATATTTACATTATTATGGCAACTTTTAGTCATATATACAAGTTTACATTGCAGGGAAGAACAACCAGAGTACTGATGAGGACAACAGAATCAACATTAGAGCCAGTACCATGCCACGGCCTCGAGCAGTCTTATCAAGTCCAGGTGTCTAATTTTTCTGTTTCATTTATTTTTTTTTATTTTAAAGTTCATATTACTTTGTTCTTGCTATATGGGTCAGTCCTCTGCAAGTTGATTTGTTTCTTGTGGTATGAGCAAGCTGATTGGTCATTTCCTTAATACGTTAATAATAGAGTTCTATCTGAACTGAAGCTTTCAAAAGGTCTCACACTGATTACAATAGGTATCGACTGCTTATGGAAGAGTAGTATATGGCATATAATGACCTGTTCTTGTTTTATGGTCATGATTCCATGAAGAATATCTTAAATTCAAATTTTGCTGCCTTCTCTTTGTATCAATGCTTTTATTTATTTAAGAACCATATACACAACCCTTGGTATACTTTAAACATATGAGGCCAAACCCTCTGTTGTGTTGTATCTCATTGTATTGGCTTTGGCAAGAGATCGTGTGTTTACCTTTGCTACTGTGATGGCAACACTGGGAAACCTTCTCCCCCTCCCCTGTTGCGCAAGGATCCTTGCATTTTATAGAAGCATCAAACATGATTTCCGTGTCTTCGTCCATGTCATAACATTCATAACATTTATCACCCTTATTTGAATTACCATTTTCAGAAATGAAACATTTTAAACAAATGACCATGAGAGTCTTGTGCATTCAAGTACACTCAGTAAAGAATTGACATTATCCAAGCGAGTTGAGAGAAAAGAAAAAAAAAAAATTCATGCACTGGAAAGAGGTTTACATCGATTCTTGAAACATGAGCTTGTGCATAGGTATACATTTGTATGTTTGTGTTGACCAGCTGTCCAACAGCATCTGCAGCACCTGCAGAAAATTTGAAAACATGAGCTTCTTGGAACCTGCTTCAGTATCTGCCTTAATTCATTATGCTAAGAAGCTGGGGACTGCGGTAATGATAAATGCAATTAACTAATAGATTCTTTTTTTGTCATTCATCAATTGAATGCCTTACTACTCTTAAGACTAACAGTTGTCATTCCTATAGCATTTTAATGTAGTTAAATAAATAAAATAGTTCCATGAGCTTCCCAATCCTGTAAATATGATTCTTACAGGGCATCTTGGAGTAAGCTAATGTACATGATGAGAAGAATCTCTTCAGATGAGCGTTTTATTAAAGGTCTTCTCACTAAATGCACTATGGCTTGATATGTGTTGCTGAATGTTGGTTTACTTTATGTCATTCTTTGTTTAAGAAATATGGTTCAAGCTAATATAAAATGGTCAACATATTTGCTTCCAGATAATGACGATATAATTGGAAACCAGAATCGACTGATTAAAGAGAGAGAAACACTTCTGAAAAGGCAGAGCCTGGGTCAAAACATTCAAGCACAAGGGAAGGTCAGTCACAGGAATGCCAGAGTTGCAAGTCCTCTTAGCACAAGAAAGATCTCCAAGGAATCTGGTGGCAACAGTGGTGCAAAGGAAAGGAAGCTTAGTTCCCAGGTAGATGCATTGAAGCAGAGACCAACTATCAGAAGAGGATAACCGAAATTGGCAGTGTCAAGAGCCTGATGTCATAGAGGCGGTCTTTGAACTCCCACAATGCTTTTAGCTTGATATAGGCACTGGTTTGGATTTGTTGAATTTGCTTTGAACAAGTTTCTTTGAGGAGTGGCCATCTTTTCTTACTCTCTACCAGAACTTTCAGAGAGGGCCTCCGAATGTTTCTGTCACATGTAATGATGGTCTGCTACTTTGGTGTTCCGGCGTTTGCTTTGTAAAGTTTGATTAAATGCAATCCAGCATCTGTGGAAAAGAGTAATCATCCTCTTAACTAAAGTTCGGTGTGGAAATTGATCTGGAATCTGGACACCATGCTTCAGTAATGACTGAAAAAAGCCAATCTGTCCAAGATCAAAAGCCAAATAATTTATTTGTGTTTTTACTTCCCTCTGATTATACCTCTAAATATGTGACAGATGTCTGCACTTCAATTTTGTGAGGTTCACATGCAACATTGACACAGCATTCTAGTAACCCAACGATTGTTGGGGAGGTTATCAAAATGGTGTGGGCGTGCTCTTTCTTTCTTTTCCCCTTCTTCATTCATCATCTTCTTGCATGTAAGATTATATATATATATAATCCTTCTTCGTTCATCTTAGATTATATATGATATGACAGCAATAAGATACCGGAGGAGGTAAAATTGTTGGATTAAAGTTGATCCTTTGTAATCCATTTGAAAGGTTGCTTATCGTGTGAGATCAATTCGGAACATTTCTACTCTTCTATCCCCGCCTAAAAAATTCTCAAACACGAATATTCTCAACCCCTGCCCGCCGTTTGAAGGTATGGTCTCTTTCTCCACTCGCTGTAGTATTTTCGCTCTCCCCTCCCTTTCCCGTCGCCGCTCCTGGATTTGGGTCTCGCTGCCTCCCTCCGGTGGATCGACGAAATAAGAAAACCACCCCCACTTCTTCTGTTCTCGGTTTCATTCTCACCTTATTATATATAAAAACACCCCTCCTCTCCCAAAACACTCGACAGAGTTTCCCTCCACTCGCTTGGCCTCCACTTCGGCCCTGTCCCCGCTCCTCATCTTCAACCCCCAGTCCAGCGCCGCCGCCGCCCCTCCTCAGACGCCCCTGGAGGCGGTGCTCCGATCGCCACCCCAGCCTTCCGCCTCTTCTCTCTCGCCTCTCCGAGTCCGTCTGTCGCTCCCTCTCTAACCCTCGTCGGCTCTGGTCGGAGATCCTCGACCGCTCCTCCTCCTCCCGACCGGAATCCGATGCCGCATCCTTCCACAGGAACCTTGCCTACTTCTGCGTCAACTACGTCGCCCTCCTCGCTGCCGCCCTCGCCCTCTCCCTCCTTGGGCCTCCTTCCGCCTGCCGGGCCCTCTTTTCTGCCTCTCCCTGCTCATTTTAGGAAAAATCTTTGTACACCGCCTTCGATGCAGCAAGGCCTACGTGGACTGTATCGCCTTTTTTGATTGATCCACGTGGAGCCTACGTAGATGACGGTGCCGGACGGTATGGTCCTGCTATGATGTAACGTTCTGAACGTGACGGGCATTTAAAGCAGTTTGCTTTTTTTTTTTAATTAGCGTACGAACAAAAATGTCTTTTTCCTCCATCCTAGCGCCATTTTACGTTAGATTTTATCAAGAACTCTTTTTCTTCCCCTTTCTTTCCCTCGCTCTGGATTTCGGATGCATCACCGGAATCAGTTGAGCACGAACCGTCGCCCTCGCTCTGAGAGTCCGGTCGAAAGAAAATATTTCAGCTTCGAGGCTGGAAAACCTGGCTAATGGAGTCTTTGTACAAAACTTCTGGAGAAAATGTCGTCCGCAGCACGAAGTAAAAAGTCCTTCCCACTTCTTTCTAAAGCTTATTTATTACACCAACTGTTTTTTCTGGTTAGAGTTAGTTAATGCGTGACCAAACCGTTTAATGCGCGGGTAACTTCCTTAGAACAAAACAGTTATGACATTCTGGGAGTCATAACTGTTTAGAGTTTACTGTTTTGTAAGCACGAATGTCATACTCTTTTAACTATGATGTTATACCTCATGAACTGGGGTGTCGTCAGAGTGGTTCGGCCTATATTCCTCGTTGTTTCCTGTCCATATAGCTCTAGTGTCGTCGTTAAAGCTACGACACCCCTGATATACTGTTAAGACACCGTAGTTACAAGCCTAGGACACTCGTGCTCCAAACGAATACTGGAGAAAAGCCTCGCGACATCGTAGTTACAACGCTATGACACCCATACTTATAACCTTCGCGATCTTCGTATGTTGCTTTTTGGGGTGTCGTAGCTTGTTCTATAGGGTATCTTTAAATGCTATAAAGGGTGTGTCGTGCTTATACATGTCGCTGGAGAGCAGGCCCGCGACACCCCGTATGGAGAACAATCCCCGCGACACCCGCTTCAATAGTCATGTCATCGGTGTCGTCGCCTTAAAGTTAGGGTGTCGTCAGATGAGAACTGGGGTGTTGTTAACAGCCTAAGTCGGTGCTGTCGTCATTCGCGACACCCCAATTGAAACTTCACGACACCTTAGCTCTCATCTGACGACACCCGTGCTTATAATTGACCACGACAAGAAGGCCCGCGACACCCAAGTTACTAAAATTTATTTTTATTCATCACAAAAATAAAAAGAAGACAGAAAGATAAGAAAAAAAAGTACATGAGCCCTCATTGGGGCTTGTCATCTGCTTCGGTCGCTGCCGAGCTCCCCCCACGCTGCGGGGCTAACTCGGCGATCTGGCGCTGGAGGGACTCTACTGCCCCTCCAGTCGGCTGTTGGCCCGACGCAGGACCTCGATCTATCTCGTTGAAATGGTCATGTATTGCTCGGCCGTCCTGTTGAGTCGCTCGCTGTTTGCGAGCGACTCTGCAAAGACATCCAAATCGATGGTTACTGTTGTGCGGCGGCTCCAGGGGGGCCAGTCGATCGCCTCTCGCCTCTAGAAGCCATATCAGTATACAAAAATTTTGGAAGATCAGCTGAAAAGGTGATGAACGATGGCATTCCCCCATCCATATTTAAGGTACTCCTGGCGGGTGTTTCGATTGCCACGTGCCACCATCTCAGTGGGCAGTTCAAAGGAATCGAATCGTTGCATCCCCCCCTCGATGAGTTTCGAGGGATGGGAACAGAAAAGAGTTTCGGGAAGCCAAATACCCAGTTATCGTAGTAAGTTTTACGTCGTCCCAAGAGGAAACCTCACGACACCCAAGGATGATTTGGATTTCGGCCGAAAATCCTTCGTGACACCTCACTTGAAACCTCACGACACCCTAGCACCAATGCTACGACACCCGTGTTAGAACTGACCATGGAGAGAATCCCCGCGACACCCCAGGAGAATTGGATTTCGACCGAAACTCCTTCGAGACACCCCTGTTGAAAGCTCACGACACCCTAGCTTTAAGGCGACGACACCCGTGCTTAGAACTGATCACGGAGAGAACCCCCGCGATACCCCTTGTCGAATTCGGCCGAAACTCCTTCGCAACACCCCAGTTGAAATCTCACGACACCCCAGCACCAATGCTACGACACCCGTGCTTAGAACTGACCGCGCAGAGAATCCCCGCAACACCCCAGGAGAATTGGATTTCGGCCGAAACTCCTTCGAGACACCCCTGTTGAAAGCTCACGACACCCTAGCTTTAAAGCGACGACGCCCGTGCTTAGAACTGATCACGGAGAGAACCCTGCGACACCCCTTGTCGAATTCGGCCGAAACTCCTTCGGGACACCCCAGTTGAAATCTCATGACACCCTAGCACCAATGCCACGACACCCGTGCTTAGAACTGACCGCGCAGAGAATCCCCGCGACACCCCAGGAGAATTGGATTTCGGCCGAAACTCCTTCGAGACACCCAGTTGAAAGCTCACGACACCCTAGCTTTAAGGCGACGACACCCGTGCTTAGAACTGATCACGGTGAGAATCCCCGCGACACCCCTTGTCGAATTCGGCCGAAACTCCTTCGCGATACCCCAGTTGAAATCTTATGACACCCTAGCACCAATGCTACGACACCCGTGCTTAGAACCGACCGTGCGGAGAATCCCCGCGACACCCCAAGAGAATTGGATTTCGGCCGAAACTCCTTTGAGACACCCCAGTTGAAAGCTCACGACACCCTAGCTTTAAGGCGACGATACCCATGCTTAGAACTAATCACGGTGAGAATCCCCGCGACACCCCAGGAGGATTGGATTTAGGCCGAAAATCCTTCGCGAAACCCCAGTTGAAACCTCACGATACCCTAGCACCAATGCTACGACACACGTGCATTAACAGTGAACCCACGGGTGTCGTCGCCTTAAAGCTAGGGTGTCGTCATATGATAACTGGGGTGTCGTATTGTTTTAACCTTCGTGTCCTAAATCCTAATCCTTTGTCAGCATATATTGACAACTAAATCTATGGATATCATTGTTCATGACTGCGTGCCTATATTTTCACAGTTGATGCTGAAATTATAGATCCGAAAAAAATCGATAACACTCCCGGCCGTGCACCTTCACCCGTCGCTCCAAATGCAGTGGATGATACTGTAGTTCCTCAAACTGGAATGAAATTCAATTCAGCAGATGATGTATATACGTTCTACAATGGATACGCGAAACGAGTTGGTTTTGGAATCACAATAGTGTGTAGCAGGGCCAACAACAAAAAACAACTTTGCTTCAAGCACCTGGCGTGTTGGAGGCAAGGAAAATCTAGAAAATCAGAGAAGAGTATGAATCATAGGGATACTGGGAAAGTTGATTATATGACATCCATAAAAACAAGACTGAATGCTACAAGTGGTAAGTGGATATTGGATGAGGTTTCTCTAGAATATAACCATGGGATGTCCATAACATCAACTGGTTATCTACGGTCGCATAGGAGGATCAGCACATCAGAGAAGGCAGAGATCTGCAATTTACATGTCGTGAATGTTCCGACGACTCAAATATACTCTGCCATAGAAAGGAGAAAAGGGGGCACGAGACAATTGGATTTCACCGAGAAGATGCTCGTAACTTCATTTGTCGCGAACGTCAGTCTAAGCTGAAAGAAGGAGATACTCAGTCGATGGTAATTCATTTCGCCGAAATGCAACTCAGAAATCCTAATTTCTTCTATACCTTAGACCTCAATGATAATGTCATCTGAGGTCTGTCTTCTGGATTGATCCAAGGTCAAGATTGGCATGCACATACTTCGGTGATGTTCTAAGCTTTGACTCAACGTACTTGACAAACAAATATCAAATGCCTTTTTGTCCATTCATCGGGGTCAACCATCATGGACAGTCCACCTTGCTTGGATGCGCATTGTTGTCTGATGAGAGTACTGAGACATATAAATGGGTTTTTCAGACATGGCTGGATGCAAATGGTGGTCAAGCACCTATTGCCATAATAACTGACCAAGATAAGGCAATCGAGGCTGCTGTCAAAGAAGTTTTTCCTAACACACGACATCGATTTTGTCTTTGGCATATATTGAAGAAGATACATGAAAAGATTGGCCACATTTGCACGGCAAATCCCAAGTTTATGGTTGATTTCGATGAGGTGATATATGATTCATTGACCATACAGTCATTCGAGGAAAGGTGGGCATATATTATGGAGAAATATAAAGAATGCAAGTCTATAGATTGGTTCAATGTCCTTTACGAATATCGGGATAAATGGGTCCCAATTTACCTAAAGGATACATTCTTCGCAGGTTTGTATGTCATTGTCTTCGGGTCATGTTCGCGTTAAACGCTTTTTTTTTGACAAAGTTTTGAACAGGGATGTCATGTTCACAAAGGAGCGAGGGCATTAATCACTTCTTCGATGAGTTTATAAATTCGAAGACAACACTAACAGAGTTCATAAGTAAGTACGAAGATGCCTTAGAAAAAAAAATACGAGGCCGAAAATGAGGAAGATAATAGGACGTTGCAAACGATTGCTTTCCTAAAGACATCATCACCTTTTGAGAGACAAGCTGCAGGAAGGTATATAAGGCGCATTTTCAAAAAATTTCAGAATGAGATCCTTGAAATGGCTGCATCAAATACAAAATTGATTAAGGAAGCTGGCAACTGTTGTGTATATTCCGTAAAGTCGTATGAAAGGATTGAAGTCGATGGAATCGGCAAGGAGATGATCAAAGATTATATCGTGTCATACGATAGAAATATTGAGGATGTCCAATGCCAGTGCCGATCCTTTCAGTTCAAGGGGTACCTGTGTAGGCATGCCTTGTTGGTTCTTCATCAAAGTGACGTATTTCGTTTACCAGATAAATACTTCTTGAAGAGATGGTGCAAGGACATGAAATACCAATTCGACGAATTCGACTGCAATACTGAAGGTTATGATAAAAGCACACGAAAATCACGGTACGCAGTGACAATTTTTTAATTGAAATATCTTAATATTTGTTTTTGTTAATATTATGTTAATGATTGTAGATATAGTTTGCTGAGTCATCGGATGATGAAGCTCGCAGAGATAGCCTCCATGTCTGAAGATGCATTTAATATAGTGATGGATGGTCTAACACCTATATTCAAAATTGCCGTGAATGCCAACTGCGCAGCTAAACCACGTACAGAGCTTGTAATTCAAGATCCTGAACAAATTAGGACGAAAGGTCGCCCGAGAGAGAACATATTAAAGAGTGGAGTCGAGAAGAAGTTAAAAAGATCAAGGAAAAATCAGGTCAAGGAAAGAGCTGCTTCAAGCATCAAGCAGACTTGTTTGCAGTCTATTAATACCGAAGAGTACCTGGAGAGAATTGTACCGCCTTCCGAAGCTTTGACGGACGAATTTAATGCTTATGTATTGAGTCAACTTACACATGAGCATATATAAAACACGGGTATCGTAACTTTTGAACTAGGGTGTCTTGGTCGCAAATGAAGTGCTTTCAAAATAGGGTATCTATTTCAGTAAAATGAAGTGCTTTTAGCGCGACGACACCTCAGCTTTTGGCTAACGACTCCCTAGCTCTTGCGCGGCGACACCCGAAAGGCGGAAACCTACGACATCCCAGTACTCGCGAACGAACACCGAAGATTTTAGCGCGACGACACCCCAGCTCCTGGCTAGCGACTCCCTAGCTCTTGCGAGGCGACACCCGAAAGGCGGAAACCTACGACATCCCAGTACTCGCGAATGGACACCGAAGATTTTAGCGCGACGACACCCCAGCTCCTGGCTAGCAACTCCCTAGCTCTTGCGCGGTGACACCCGAAAGGCGGAAACCTACGACATCCCAGTACTCATGAACGGACACCGAAGATTTTAGCGCGACGACACTCTAGCTCTTGGCTAACGACTCCCTAGCTCTTGCGCGGCGACACCCGAAAGGCGGAAACCTACGACATCCCAGTACTCGCGAACGGACACCGAAGATTTTAGCGCGACGACACCCCAGCTCCTGGCTAGCGACTTTCTAGCTCTTGCGGGGCGACACCCGAAAGGCGGAAACCTACGACATCCCAGTACTCGCGAACAGACACCGAAGATTTTAGCGCGACGACACCCCAGCTCCTGGCTAGCGACTCCCTAGCTCTTGCGAGGCGACACCCGAAAGGCGGAAACCTACGACATCCCAGTACTCGCGAACGGACACCGAAGATTTTAGCGCGACGATACCCCAGCTCCTGGCTAGCGACTCCCTAGCTCTTGCGCGGCGACACCCGAAAGGCGGAAACCTACGACATCCCAGTACTCGCGAACGGACACCGAAGATTTTAGCGCGATGACACCCCAGCTCCTGGCTAGCGACTCCCTAGCTCTTGCGCGGCGACACCCGAAAGGCGGAAACCTACGACATCCCAGTACTTGCGAATGGACACCGAAGATTTTAGCGCGACGACACCCCAGCTCTTGGCTAGCGACTCCCTAGCTCTTGCGCGGCGACACCTGAAGGCGGAAACCTACGATATCCCAGTACTCGCGAACGGACACCGAAGATTTTAGCGCGACGACACCCCAGCTCCTGGCTAGCGACTCCCTAGCTCTTGCGCGGGGACACCCGAAAGGCGAAAACCTACGACATCCCAGTACTTGCGAACGGACACTGAAGATTTTAGTGCGATGACACCCTAGTTCTTGGCTAGCGACTCCCTAGCTCTTGCGCGGCGACATCCGAAAGGCGGAAACCTACGACATCCCAGTATTCGCGAACGGACATCGAAGATTTTAGCGCGACGACACCCCAGCTCCTGGCTAGCTACTCCCTAGCTCTTGTGCGGCGACACCCGAAAGGCGGAAACCTACGACATCCCAGTACTCGCGAACGGACACCGAAGATTTTAGCGCGACGACACCCCAGCTCCTGGCTAGCGACTCCCTAGCTCTTGCGAGGCGACACCCGAAAGACAAACATATGAATAAATCGAGGACACCCCTGCTCGTAATATAAAATTTGTGCATTTGCATTAAATATTAATCAGTGTTAATATGAATAAATTACATTCAATTTTCATTCAAAGAAAAATAAAAAAATTATGAACATTTTTCGACAATGTTGCTAATCTTTTTGTTCAGGCCCTCTCTCAATATCGTCGCAGCTAAGTGTCGCCGGTAATCTCTGACTTCCTCATCCGTGAAATCCATCTTCATATCAGGATTGTCCCGTCGAGCAAGACATTCAATGTATCTTAGACAGTATAGGCCGCAATCCAGCGATCCGATCGGTTTGCTTGGGCAATCCGAAATCTCTTCCATCGGCCAAGTCATCGCTTCCTTCTTATCGCAGTAGATATGGAATATGTGGCCAAGAATTGTATGCCATTTCCTTGCATTGGCCTTGTACTTGGGGTTGCGTTTCATTGAATTCAGGTGCATGAACACCTTTCTTTCCATGTCGACAGCAACTAAATGCCAGTGCGAGTTATCAGAGTTTATTATGGTGAAAAGAAACCGGAATTGGGCCTTATCTTCATCCGATACATTGTCAAATATCGAGGCCCCTGATGTTCCAGCGAGTTCATGAGCAGGTGATGAGGAAGTCAGACACAGAGCGGATACGAACACTGATGCAAATATGCACTTATGGTATCGGTCCGGATGCTCTGTCCAGTTGCGCATCAGAAACTTCTGGCCGACATCAATTATCTGCCAATGCAATATAAACTGATTAATATAATTCTAAAATCAACAACTAGAACAAGTTTCTTGATATACTTACATCATCTATTATTATTTCATTGTTAATGAGATCTTGAAGATTTTTCCTTGTTACAACGCCAGAAAACATATTGGTGTAGACGATCTCGTCGGTTAGTCGTTCGCTCAAAAAAATTTGAATAATAATTTGGTCATCTTCGACCGTTGTGTTGGGCTTTGACGTGCCCACTGTCTTCGCCGACTTTTTAG
Organism: Calamus simplicifolius; assembly: GCA_900491605.1. Lineage (NCBI taxonomy): Eukaryota > Viridiplantae > Streptophyta > Magnoliopsida > Arecales > Arecaceae > Calamus > Calamus simplicifolius. The sequence goes on along the minus strand of UESW01003970.1, from coordinate 1,131,881 downwards.
GACGGGTTGTCTCATAACATTCTCCGACGACCGTGGATGCCTTTCGCTTCCTCGGCTCTTTTTTGACCCTCTTAACAAGCGAAGGCACTCCAACGATTTCTATGTCCATATTATCAACCTTTGGCGCAGGGGTGCCAAGTTTATTATCGGATATGGACTCATCTTTATTTTCATTCTCATGCTCTGTTTTATCATCCAACGAATCCCCCTCCAATCTCTTCTCCTCTGCTTTTGCATTCCCCGTCTCAATTGGACACTCGGATGAATGATCCTCCTCCATCTTCTCCTCACTATTTCTATTACTAGGCTCGCGGAGGACCAACTCCAGGGAATGCACCTTCTCTGTTTTTTCGTCTTCCTTGTCCTCCTTATTTATTGCATTACTTTCCTTTCTGAGCAGTGATCTGAGGAGGCTCTCAGTAATGGACAGCCTGTGCTTGACATCGTCGAGTTGATCCTTAACGCACTCCAATTCAGTCCTCAACTCGGTACATCCTGCGCAGCTATCCGTTGGTTGAGGGGCGCATGTTTCTGTTGGTTGAGGGGATGCTACATTCTGCTGAGTGAGAAGCCAGCGCTCTTCTGACAGTGGTACAGTAGCTCCCTCCATCTGCAACGCAAGATGATAACAAATTAATATTAAGTGAACATATTGACGCATTAAGTTAAAAATATGGTCAGAGCAATGGAGCAATGTACTAGCTTACCAAGTCGTGAGGCTGCAAGTCGGCAACCCGAACCGACTGAATCTTCATTTGGTGGTCATACCACTTCAACAGCCGGGGCAGTTTATCAGGGTATGCTGGTTCTCGCATTGATGTATGCTCGAGGAACCACGCCTGAACATGATATTTTTTGGATATTAAATAATGTAATATTAAAAAAATTATACTAAGAACACTACTTATGCGTCTCAATAATCCTTACCACCAGTGCTGCCGAGCATCCGAACAGGGTAGGCTGCCTCCTAACTTTTTTTTGCATTCTTTGAGTAGACCGGCTCCTCGGAACGCAAGCAAGCAGCTATTTCTGGGAGAGCCAGAACAATCAACTCCTTCAATGCCGAAGCCCAGTCGATGCTATCCAGTTGACTTAAGTCATCCAAGTGCTGGATGAGATACCGTGGACATCTCTGATTAGACTTTGGAGCCAAAAACATGGCCAACATGTATGCGATCCAAAGTCGGATGGTGTTCTCGACATCCTCCTGTACCTTAGATGATCGGAGTTGAAATATTAACTTCTCCAAACCTTCTTGGCGAAAATCTAAACCCTGGCCAAACCGTCTGAACAACCTTCCATTGAACAATTGGTTGAACGTGTCGATCTTCTTCCCATGAGCTGGAAGTCTCAGAATGAGTGCGACTTCGTCGGCACTGAATAGAACTAGCTTTCCGCAGAAAATGAACTCGTCGCCTCCATTGTGACATCTTATGATGTCTGCTAGCAGTCGCCCGTCGACTGTGAACGTCTGCATGTCGACGAAGGCACCAAATGAGGTCCTTCAAATAAGTTTTGTATGCTGTCTAGCGAACCCCATCTTCCAAACCTTCTGAACGTATACGGCCGGCCTGCAACTATTCTTAAACAGCTGGGAAGCCTTCACTGGGGGGACTGGAATAATTTTCATGTCAACTGAAACAGGGGGTAAGACATAATACATACTTGTCATAAAATTTTAAGAGAGGATGTCATAATATTTTAACATAGTGATAAACATACCTGAAGGAGCCGCATCCTCATTCGAACGAAGAACCATGTCCTTGCATTGTTCCGCCATTTTCTCCGTCTGCTTCTTCTTTGTTCGCGGTCTTCGTCCACAAACGAAAGCACTCATCTCCATGAATGAAGTATACGGAAGAATGAACTATGGAAGAAATTTAGGAGACCAGTGGCTTCTCGAGCAAGAGACGAAGGATGGCTTCTCGAGCAAAAGGATGGCTTCTCGAGCAACAGACGAATGACCTCTAGGGTTTATGCCGACCTTAGAGAAATACGAAAGGACACCAGGATCGCCACGATCACATCACACTGACCCGCAAACCCATAGGAACTGCCCACGTTTTGTAACTTTTCTCGAAAAGATGGCATGGCTGAGTTACTAGGGTGTCGTTGAATTAGTACTAGGGTGACGTCAAAATTCCCGCCTTGTTCAAGCATGGGTGTCGTCGCCTTAAAGCTAGGGTGTCGTGAGATTTCAACTGGGGTGTTGCGAAGGATTTACGGTCGAATTCGAACTAGGGTGTCGCGGGGATTCTCTATGTGGTCAGTTTTAAGTAAGGGTGTCGTTTCCTTAAAGCTAGGGTATCGTGATATTTCAACTGGGGTGTCGCGAAGGATTTACGACCGAATTCGAACTAGGGTGTCGCGGGGATTCTCTATGTGGTCAGTTTTAAGTAAGGGTGTCGTTTCCTTAAAGCTAGGGTGTCGTGATATTTCAAATGGGGTGTCGCGAAGGATTTTCGGCCGAATTCGAACTAGGGTATCGCTGGGATTCTCTCCGTGGTTAGTTTTAAGCACGGGTGTCGTCTCCTTAGAGCTAGGGTGTCGTGAGATTACATCTGGGGTGTCGCAAAGGATTTTCGGCCGAATTCAAACTAGGGTGTCGCGAGGATTCTCTCCGTGGTCAGTTTTAAGCACGGGTGTCATCTCTTTAAAGCTAGGGTGTCGTGAGATTTCAACTGGGGTGTCGCGAAGGATTCCCGGTCGAATTCCACCAGGGGGTGTCGCGAGGATTCTCTCCGTGGTCGGTTTTAGGCACGGGTGTCGTCGCCTTAAAGCTAGGGTGTCATGAGATTTCAACTGGGATGTCACGAAGGATTTTCGGCCGAATTCCATAGGGGTGTCGCGGGGATTCTCTACGTGGTCATTTGTAAGCACGGGTGTCGTCGCCCTAAAGCTAGGGTGTCGTGAGATTTCAACTGGGGTGTCGCGAATGATTTTCGGCCGAATTCCACGGGTGTCGCTGGGATTCTCTTCGTGGTCATTTGTAAGCACGGGTGTCGTCGCCCTAAAGCTAGGGTGTTGTTGCCCTAAAGTTAGGGGTGTCGCGGGGATTCTCTCCTGGGGTGTTTGCTGCCATTCGCTCTTATCTTGTTGAAACCCACGACACCCTAGTTCAAAACCCACGACACCCGTGCTCAAAACCCACGACACCCTAATAAAATCCCACGACACCCGTGCTCAAAACATACGATACCCGTGCTCAAAACCCACGACACCCTAGTTCAAAATCCACGACACCCTAGTTCAAAACCCACGACACCCTAGTTCAAAACGTTAAGACAAGCAGCATTAGTTCAAAACCCACGACACCCTTGCAGAAAAAACCACTACACCCTAGTTGGAAACTCGCCACGACACCATAGTTCAAAATGTTAAGACAAAGCATTAGTTGAAAACCCACGACACCCTAGTAGAAAACCCTATCGTCAAGATCATAAACCACAACAACCTCATAATGAAAGAATGTTTTGTGCTGTGGACGATATTTCCTCCAGAAGTTTTTGTACAAAGACTCTAGTAGCCAGGTTTTTCAGCCTCGAAGCTGAAATATTTTCTTTCGACCAGACTCTCAGAGCGAGGGCGACGGTTCGTGCTCAACTGATTCCGATGATGCATCCGAAATCCAGAGCGAGGGGGAAGAAAGGGGAAGAAAGAGAGTTCTTCTTGCACAGATGAAATCCAACGTAAAATGGTGCTAGGATGGAGGGAAAGGGCATTTTCGTTCGCATGCTAATTTTAAAAAAAAGCGAACTGCTTTAAATGCCTGTCATGTTCAGAACGTTACATCGTAGCAGGGCCATACCGCCCGGCACCGTCATCCATGTAGGCTCCACGTGGACCAATCAGAAGAGGCGGTGCAGCCTACGTAGGCCTTGCTGCACCGGAGGCGGTGTACAAAGACTTTTCCCTCATCTCTAATCTCTTGCTCCCACCTATTTCACCAGATCGGTCCATGAGCCCAGTTAAGCTCCTGCGTTGCCAGCCTTGATCGAGGACTAGGAAGAAAGAAGAGGAAGACATCGCAAGCTTTGATCTTTTTGGGAAGGGAAGTTTCTCCTGTCAATCCAAGAAGAAGGTACGCTTGATCCAGAACCCGTCATACTAGGATTTCCTGAGGGTTTCGAACTTGATATTATAGCATCAATGTCGTGATCTTATCTTTTGTATCAGCATCTGGGCATGGATTCATTCGTTGATGTTCCTCTTCCCATGGATAAGCTCTGTTTGGGTGAAGCCGGTGCCTTTGAAACCATAAACAAGTGCGCCTCGAATAGATTGCTGTTACTTTGCATTCAAGAATGTCTTGATATTAGTGTTATAGTCAAGTGCATCAGAATTCAGAAAATGACCACTAATTTTTATGATATCCAGGATTATGAGCTTTACTGGAACATATGTACTTTTCTAAGTTGCTCATCATTTGTATTACATGAATGTCTTCAATTCTTTGAGCCGTTTTTTAAACCAGTGTCTTTTAGCACCAGTTTTAGAAGAAGGGGTGGATAACAAACATTTTGTAAAAATGGTATTAAAATGAAAAATGCCATTTCAAATAGCGTTTTTCACTTCCATCTCATCCCTTTTTTGCTTCACCCCATCAGCGGAAAGCTTCCGCTGGCATGGCGAAGGTCTGAGTGAAAATCACCACTTGGAATGACGATTTTGCTGAAATCGCCATTTAGAGTGGCGATTTACCGTTCATAGAAATCGCCACTTCAAGTGATGATTTAGTCAGCAGAAATATCAAGTGGGAGGTGATGCCACCATGACAGTGATAGGTGGTTGTTGTCTGGTTCCGGGAGAAGATTTACATGCTAAGATTCTTGCTGGGGATCCAAGAAGATCCTAAAGGCTGTTTGATTGCTTGCACACAGTGAATTGGGTTGGATGACCATGGACATGCACATGGTGGTCCTTGTATCCGAGGGTCTGATTGGATTCATGTGGCATCCAAAGCACCATTAGAAAAGTAAGTAGGTTTGGTGAAATTGGTGCAGCAAAGCATGGTTGATAAAAGGGAGATGAATAATTTAGTTGTAAATTATTCATAGTTTATTGCTTGTGATTGTGAACCTCTGGGTTGAGAGAATAAAATACAAGCAAAAGTTGATGATGTTTAGATATATTCTTCTCTTAATTTGCATCCATGGTGCCCCTTGCTGTTGACCATCAATTGATTCTACCCATGAATTATGAATAAGAATGGTATATTCTTCTCTCATCCATGGTATTATTTATAGAGATGATAATTCCAATATAAAAAGATTAGTATACCTTAAAAAAAGTTTGAAGATCTAAATCTCTCATCTAGTTTAGATACTGTATTCAAAAGTTATTATAATTTAATTGTGCAAATTACTTGCTAACTTATATATGGATCTCCTAGTTAGATCTCATTGTTAAAAGTTAATTAATTTGATTGAATATTTAATAACTGTCGAGTTTAGATTATGGAAATATAGTGGTTAACTATTTTAGGTTCTCAGCATTAGAGATTGAACAGCTAATATATACCTATGCTGATCGATGTTCAAATATTTATTCACTATTATAGTAGAAAAATAAAATCGATATGTTTTGTATAATTTAACATGAAAAATTTTTACTGATCACAAATAGTGCACTAACAAAGAAACTAAATTTAGTAATATGATAATTTTCAAACTCACATGCTACATGAAAAATTTAATATTTGTAGGATCTAATTTTTATATAGGAAAAATTTAATGTTTGGCTTTGGAGATGCTAAACTTCATATGCTCAAAATTAATTTTATTTTAAATTTTTAATTTTTAAAACTTAAATGTATTTGATATAATTAATTTATTTTAAAATATCAATATGATAATGATGATGATCATTGAGATAGTAGGGAAGATGCATAGTAGCATAAATAGTAATGATGAGGGCAATAAGGAGGTAAACTTCTGAGGGAAGGTGCCATTAGTGGCGGTAGCGATGGAGTTGGTTCGACTTCCATAGTGAAAAGAGATATAGGAGAGAGGGAGAAGAAAGGCAATGCTTTGCATGCCTTTACAGAAGGTAAACTTATGAAAATGAGAGTATGTGTAGGAATAGGAGTAACTCCCAAAGGGATTGAGTGGAATGCTAAACCCCCAAAATATGGGTTTGTCATTTCCAATGAAATGGTAATGAGAATGAAGATTTCACAAACTGAATGCATGGAATGAGAATGGAGAGTCCTTATTTCCATTCCTCCATCATAACTTTCCCATTATTTCTTATTTTGATGCTAACTTATAGCCTTAAAATGGTCTGCTAGGGATGACATTTGAAGTGTAAGTTTCAAATATAAAATATAGCTTTCATGTAAATTTAGGTTTATTTTAATCGAGTTGAAATAGTGCAGGTGAAGATTGATCAAAACATTAGCTAAATTGGTTTTAAACAACTTAAATAAGTTGAATTCAATGTTGCACTTGAGTTTTTAAGGCTACTTGGACCTAACCTGCTAACAGGTTGAGTTGGTAGATGGGCTTAGATTGTTATAATTGGTATCAGAATCAAACCAGATATGTAAAAGTTGGTGAATTTAAGCTGGAACCAGTCCAAAAGGCTATCTATGGGGCAATGATAAAGAAAGTCCAGCTACCAAAAATTCTATTTGGGACAAATTTTTACTAGTTCGTAGTATGTGATGAGGACGTTATGAACATGCTGAAAACTAGAAAAAGATCCTACATGAGATGAAAAAAGTTATTTTGAGAAGCTTATAACTCAATTATACTTGTTATCAATTAACTTAGACTTAAGTTTTTAAGGCATTCAATAATTTTGAATCTACTAACAGAACATTTGAATTAGTAGCGAAGTTTGAGGTTTTACAAAAGCATCCGAAATGCATTCAACAAGAAAATTTCTATTGTACAATTGATCTAAATTACCGTCTTGTATCCTATAATTTTTGAGATGGTTAACACCAAGCACATAGGTTAATGGTACAGTGACAATTCTTTTCTCCAATTATCAATGCAGTAATGTTGCAAATGCCACAATTGGTCAGGTTGAACAATCTTTAATAATATATCCTCAGTTATTTTTGTGTTTATTTTTGGATGGTTAACATAGCATTAGCTCTTTGCTATATGATTTTTTTTTCTTTTTCTTTTTTGTTTCCCTTGCGCTCTCTGTTCTCTTTAACTTTTTCAGCTTTGTCCCTGTCCTGGCTTCCTTTGTCTTCCTCTTCCTCTTACTACCGGTGGTCCCCAGCTGCAACACCGATGGTTTCCATACCAGTGACAACCGCTACCACTTTTTTGCCAGCTTTTAAGTAGCCAGCTCGCTCTGGCCTTCTTCTAAACGTGAAGCAGATGAACTTTTTGTCTCTCAAACACCATCATGATATTTTTTTGCTTGGAAAAAGCCATCAATATTTGACAAGCTTTCTTTTCGGATTTCTTTCTTGCTCTCTTGACATTCTGTCCCTTAATTTTCCCGCTCTCTCTCCATCTCCACAACTTCACAGGCCACCCGTACATTACTCCTTTGTTTCTACTATACGGGTGTTAAACCAAAAGTAATGTTAGAGAGAAATTGCCATTTTAAGTGGCGATTTCTGCTGACTGAAATTGTCACTTGAAGTGGCGATTTTTGTGAATCGTAAACCGCCACTCCCAGTGGCGATTTTGCTTAAATCGCCACTTGAAATGGCGATTTTGCTGAAATCGCCACTCCAAGTGGCAATTTTCACTCAGACCTTCGCCATGCTAGCCGAAGCTTTCCGCTGATGGGGCGAAGCAGAAAGGGATGAGGTGGAAGTGAAAAACGCAATTTCAAATGGCGTTTTTCACTTTAACACTATTTTTACAAAATGTTTGTTTTCCATCCCCTTCTTCTAAAACCGGTGCTAAAAGACACCGGTTTAAAAACGACTCTCAATTCTCTCACTTGATTTTTTTTCCTTAAAAAAATGATACCTTATAATGAATCATAAAAATCAGGTCCTTTCTATCTAGAAAAGAATTTCAAAAACCACTTTTTTTGGGCTCATGAAAAAACATAATATAAATGGAAATACAAGTCAGAGTCGAAACTAAGATATCTCTTCTACTTGAAGATCGCAACAAAATTCAGATCAACTTCTCCATTGTTTCATGTACACTATATCACTGGTCCAGTGTATACTCACTTTGGATAGAAAATACATACTTTCTGTAACCCAAGGAACCTTGTTCCTTATGTTTTCTATGGAGATTCTTAGGGAAAAGAGAGAGGGGGAGAGAAAGCAGTTATACATTTTCTACAAAGAGTGAGAGGTTTATTTCTAATGAAGAAACCGACAATAACTCCCCTCAACCATTTCATTATTCGAATTCAAAGTCATGAATTTGAGTCTAATTGGGTCAACCCATCATGGGTGCCTAACCTGCCCCCATTTCCAGCAACTCACATGATCCATATATTTAAATTATATAAAAATGAATCCTCTTTGTGATTAAAAAAATTCTTAATTGTTTTTATTTAAGATCAAGAGATTTATTAGTTGCTATATGATGTGCTCCTAATTTTAAGTCACCAACGTGATATATAGACAGTTGCTAGACTATAAGCTTACTCATTACCATGTCAATATTATTCGATATCTAGGACTACCTATGCTGGACTTGTTGAAGTATTCACTATCATGATTCAGGTTTATATATAATATCCATGACAAACTCAAATATAGTGGTGGAAATATATATATATATATATATATATATATATATCATATATGTTCGTATAAGTGTTGTTCATGTTTTGGAGTTTGCCCTACTTGGTTCTTTTGTATTTTGATCTTGTGTATCTAATGGACCATCTTTTTGCATTGCACATATTATTCATATTGTGTGTATCTAGAAAATGAATGATCATGAACTTCCTAGAAACCGAATAACATATGATACTTTCTTTACCTTGTGCTTACTATTTCTTTTCTTTTTCCTCTTATGCTACTTTCAGGAATCAGACTTTTGTTGTTCTGGTATCAACAGGATGCTTCAATCCTCCAACTTATATGCACTTACGCTTGTTTGGTATGTTTCAGTACAAGGTCATTGTGCACATTTCTACTAGTCTTCAAATTCTATTTGATCATGTTTGTGACTTCATAGAATTTTACACACATAATTATTTTATGGATCCAATGCACCTTGGGCATTTAAGCATCCTTTAATATCATTAATAGTTATAAGAACATGAGAATGGTATTGAGTTATATTGTTAATGCTTTACTTGAGTAGTTGTACAAAATACAAGTAGAACTTCACATCTGAGTTGAAGGACATGACTGACTTTATTATTGCTTTTTTGTACCTGAAAGTTCCTCTCTTACAAGATATCTCATGCTTGTGATGAGAATCAACTATGGATGAACATTTTTGCCAGTAAATCTCTTGAGTTGAAAAGCTGCAGAAATATCTAGGTGTTCTAGAATATTCTATTTGCATGTTATTTGGCATATGAATGAGAAGCAGTGGAGATTCTAAATAGGTGCCTTCTGATTCTGTCCCAAGGTTATAATTTTATTTTCTTTTTGTATGACATATCAGGTGATCCCTGTTGGTTTATCATGATAGGTAATACAAAAGTAAATAAACATGGCAAATAAAGTGGAATGTATGCTTTTTCTTGCAAAGTACAATTTTCAATACACTTTGGTAGTAAGTTCATTGGCGTATATATAATAAATGAAATATAAGTATGTTTTGTTAAAATTTGAAACTGTTATCTGACAAAGGGTGAAATTTGATCATGTACAAGAGCTAGCAAAAGATGTATTAAAAGCACAAGGCTATACTGTCATAGGAGGCTACATGTCACCTGCGAATGATGCATACAGGAAAAAGGTTTGTGGCCTTTTGCAATTTCTTATTTGCATATATAGATAGTCAAATAATTGATTGAATGTGTGGCAGCCCAAGTTTCATTATGCATCAGAAATAGTATGCAAGACTTAGCAAATTCTTCACGAGTTTAGTTGTATTTATTTTTACGCAGAATACAAGAAGTGGACTTATTTTAAGGTGAACTAGTAATGGATTAGGGACATCTTTATCCTCTCATGTGTGCGCGTGCGCGTGTTCATGTAGGTTTTTCTATATGCTTAATGGCCAAGTCTTGATTACTTTAAGTTTGACATGCTATTTTTGACAAGAAACTAAAGGCTAGTAGCTGTTTATCGCTAACGAGAGATTCTTCTTAAAAGCACAAGTGTTTTAAGTCTCAACAATGTTGAATCAGCAGGATCATATAATAATAGAGAAACCCTTTAATCACTATTCTTTTCGTAAGATGTACAACTCTTTTGACAGCAGTGTAGTGAATTGATTTGTATTTGTTTGTCTTCTGAAGGTGTTTTATTCCTTTTTTTTTTTTTTTTTTTTGGTGCTTGGGTGCTCCTCACAATTCAGTGATTCATGCTTTAGGATGTATATGATGTTCGTGCGGACAACTCTTATCTTTAGGTCACAAGAAAGGAATTTTTATATTAAAGCGTAATATTGTTATGCTTCTACGCTTTCCTGAAAGCACTTCATTTCTGTGCAATGACGAGTGAACAAGTTTTCTTCTAGAAAAGAAACAGTTCATGTTAATGGTCAAGTTGTTGTGGTCCACAATTGTCACATATATCAGTGCTTTTGTGTTGTGTGATTTTGGCACTGTACAAGAGTAATTGTATCATGTTATCTTTTTCCTAGGACCTTTTGTCTGCCAATTGTCACATATATCTTTTTCCTAGTTCAGTTGTGTGAGCTAGCTTGCAAAAGCTCTTCATTCGTGATGGTAGATCCATGGGTGGTAAATCAAGTTGGAATATAAATTGGCACATTTTGTTTATTTTACCTTTGCCTTCTTTTTCCTCTTTTACTTGCCACAACCCTCTCTAGACCCACAACTGTGGGAGCCTCATGCATCAGGGACTCTTTTTCATTTGTCCATCCCTGGCAAGTTCCACGAGTCTGTGAGAATCATACAGTGCACACTCATTTACAAGAGTGGTTCGGAAGCCTCTATCCAACATGTGACTCAAAATTCCTCCTCATTCTATATCAGTCACATCTTTGAATTTGGTTGCAGTAACCATTATACGTCATTGATGATCTTAAAGCATTTGATGATCCATTAATTTTGTCGAGCTCTTACTTTAGGCAAAGCAAGATGGCTACCAGCGTACACTAACTGTTTTGTCTAGAATCAAGAGCTCTTTATGCAAGACTGGATTGGTTAGTAATGGTAAAACTTTTTCCCTTGCATAGTTAGTTTCACTATTTATGGCAATTTTTGGCATCAGTTGTTTCTAGTTTAGTGTGTTTTTCTGAGTTTCATGTTCTAATTTGTGTTCTTAAGTGTACTGTAATGCTCTAATTTCTTAGTGGTGAGTTAATCTGAGTTTGTTTTTTTCAATGCTGTACAACTTTATACTCTTCTATTTATCATCTACAATTTTCAATTTGTAATTTCATGCTACTAAGTCCAGCTTAAAAAGGCAATCACATATCTTGTATGCATGTTTAATGTTGACATCATACATTCGTTTAGTATAATGATATTTACGTTGAGGCCATTTTCTATACATATATGGTGTGCTATTAATTTTCACTATTTTCTCATTTTAAGGAGAACTTTAATAACTTTTCTTTTTAAATGTAGAATCGCTCAAAGTAATGCTTTTATGTGGTTCTGATCTGCTTGAATCCTTCAGCATTCCTGGATTCTGGATACTTGATCAGGTATATTTACTGCAACGACTTTGTGATTTATTCCAAGAAACAAAAGGGAATTACAGCAGATTATCATTATTATTATCCAGTTGGGCTCATGTTGGTTATTGACTAAGAAATAGACCAGATGCACATATATGTTCACGTTGTACGATGCCAGAAATTCTTCTAGGCTTGATTATTTTACAATGTCCTTAATCATGATTACAACAAGAGCACTTCTGTAAAGCATATGATTATGAACTACTTATTACAAGGTAGGGGAAATGGACAACCATAGGACTGGCAGTTCTAAGTCCTAGAATGGAATTCCAGAATTATCAAGTGTCACTGTTAATGGCTGGCGTACATTGGTTTTGAATAGCCCAATATTCCTGAGCATCTGTCAGATAAACCTTATACATGGACATTTCCTCATGGTGCAACTTCATAAAAATCTAATGCAATAACATGTTAAAATGCACGGATTTTTAGGATGAGTTGACTATTCAATAACACTTGTCAAAATTAACTGTGATGTTATATAACACTAGAAAATTGAAGAGAAATATGTGATACTTCATTAGAAGTATCTTGACAGTCGATACTTGTAGCAATTTATGCTTAGTGCTTAAAACAGCTGAAGTACAGGTGTCATTAGTGGCTCTATTGTTTTTCAAAGATCATGGACCCCTTTCAACTGGAAAAAAAAATTTTGATAAGGTTTATGTGGTACTATTTTTCATGCAGAGAATAGGCCTTGAGGCACATCATGGAACTATAGTCCTTGTTCTTCATTTCCTTAGTGCAAAACTTAATGTACTTAAATGAGTCAATAAAGTTGATGTTACAGATCTGCATATAGAAAAATTGATCTCTTGGTGCCATGATTAATTTTGATGGACATGAAAATGAGAGTTGTATGCTGATAGGCCGAAGCATTGCTATGGAAGGCATGTTTGCAGAAGACTGAAATATCAGTTATAATATAACGTTGGCTCTCTGTTTGCTAGCAGCAACTGAACAATTTTAAAGCTGGCTTGAACTCAAATGGGACATCACAAACAAATTTTCCTCTTTTGTTTTTCTCTGCTGAAGCTGGAAGACTAATTGAAGCTTGGACTGCTAGAGAACTCAGTTTTTGCTCCAAAGATAGAGAATTCGTTTTTGCTATAAAATTATAAACTTTTACGTGCATATTTGTCAGTTTTTTGAAAGGAAACGCCTCCTCTGATGTTCTTGTTGGTGCTGGTTTGATCGCATTTTATAAAATGCAAAAATTGCTTATGATATTTAATAATACTTTCCAGATCAGGACAATCTGTAGAGACTTTGGTGTCATCTGCATACTCAGAGAAGGGAAAGACACTGAGAAAATAATATCTAGTAATGAAATATTAAATGAAAATAAGGTAGCTAGCTAACTAAAGTTTCCATTTTGGTTGTGCTTATTATTTTACCTATCAGTGTTTGAAAATATTTGAAAAATGGTTTCCATAACATAAATATTTTTTAACCTTCTGAATACTGTTCTTTTAATGTTTGCAGAGTAATATCATCTCAGTGGATGAGATAGTACCAAACCAGATTAGTTCAACAAGAGTGAGGTAATGTTTAAGTATTGATATAATCCCTCGTAAGTGACATGGCTCTTTTTATGGGTTCAATATGTATGTTCCATCTGGCCCCTAATGTAATTTCATGTGACCTGATGACCCAAGGTAGCATCTCTAATGCTTGAGCCCATATGTAAGAGCTCACATGAGTGACATTTTCTGTAGTCTTTAACCTATGTTTTCTTGATCAGCGGTTAACCATCAGAATACCGAAACACCTCATATTTTTATTGGCAAATTTCTTGGAGATTTTATAAATCTTTGCTTTTCTCCCCTTTTAGTTGCAAATGAAAGAGATATAAAGGATTGTTAAATA